>QVTF01015924.1:37500-115000 GCA_003573665.1 Oxygymnocypris stewartii | reverse complement strand
AGCGGCTGTGTGTCCATTAAGAGCGGCCTGTCTTCAGTTCAGCGGCTGTGTGTCCGTTAAGAGCGGCCTGTCTTCAGTTCAGCGGCTGTGTGTCCGTTAAGAGCGGCCTGTCTTCAGTTCAGCGGCTGTGTGTCCATTAAGAGCGGCCTGTCTTCAGTTCAGCGGCTGTGTGTCCGTTAAGAGCGGCCTGTCTTCAGTTCAGCGGCTGTGTGTCCATTAAGAGCGGCCTGTCTTCAGTTCAGCCGCTGTGTGTCCGTTAAGAGCGGCCTGTCATCAGTGTGGCGTCGGTGATGTTGGGACATTCTGCCTGACCTCTAGGTGAGCCGTCTAAGGTCCTGTTTGCCTTCTGGACGTGACGGGCCATCATCAGAAATAAACCTCAAGCGCTCCCATTACAGAGGACATTACGCTCCTTTGCAGAAAATGATCTGATATGTCAAGAGTCAGATTTAGTTTATTAGTTTAATATATTTAATTTCAACCCTCACATACCAAAATATATTTCAAAATGTATTTCAGTGCCAAGGTAAGACATTTCCAATCTTACAGTAGCCTACATTACATTATATTTAATTTGCAGAACATTGTAAAATATGTTCTTTGCTTAATTTTATTAAAATGTGTTAATATGTTCATACATGTTATGGGCCAAAATAACAAATAATGTTTTTCTTCAAATGTGACATATGTGAATGTATATACTTGAAATTAAATATATAGTGCAAAATATATATATATATATTTTTTAAATATATTTCTATATTTAAATAAAATACTTTTATTTAAAAAATGCCCCCAAAAAATATATATTAGTAGGACATATATTTACGCAAATATAATATAAGATATAATATATTTTTTGGCTATTTATTTTTATATTTTGAAGTATTTTTAAAAATGTATCACACACACACACACACACACACACACACACACACACACACACACACACACACACACACACACATATTTATTTGTAAATATATTTTATTATTTATTATTTTTTCTGTATGGAGTGGTTGTGCTTGATGGGGTGTGTGTATGGAACATCCATGGAGCTTTACATCTGGCTGTGAATATTAAAAATGGGACATCATTCTACATAAGGCTCAGTCCATACTGAAGCCAGCTTTTAATTGAAGAACACATAGACAGCTGTCAGAACAAGCAAAGGACCTTAATATAGGACGCACACACACACAAACATGCATGCAGGCCAGCTGCCTCCCTGTTTGTCCTCACTGAGAACACTTTATTTCCTCTGACACTGAAAAAACGAGCAGGAGTAGGGGGGGGGGGGCAGACTCTCCTTCTCTGTGCCCTGGGTTAAGGCTGATTAACTAGCAAAATTAGAAAACCAACCACAACGGCCTCACGCCAAACACATTTTTGAAATAATTGATCTCCGCAATTCCCTCATGCTTTATTCCCATTGATTTCCAATGAATGCTATTGGCCCCCAAGGAAAAGTCCATCACTGGTGAATAAGAATGCAGGAAGGGAAATGAGGCCACATTTAACATCAGTGCACACAAAAAAAGGGTCTGTCTGAATGCTTACTGAACTGATAAGACCTGTATTTATTATAGCATGGCTACTCATAAACAAAGAGATCGAGGCATGGCTCACCAATGAAACATAGAGAGAGCTCACGGTGATTTCGATTTTCAAAGGGAAAAATAACTTCGCTTTTTGAGTTGTGTTTATGCAGCTCGTGAAACAAACAGTCTACTTTTATTATATCCCCAGATACCGTGCAATGGGCTGTTCGGCTTCAAAGTGAAACTAGTAACATGACTACATAGCTTCCCACGTGTTTGTCTGAAAACATCTGAAATTATACTGGCTGCCGTTCTCACACTTATCTGCTGGGAAACAAACCAGCTCAATAATCATGGCTTTGATGTGTTTGTCTGTATCTAATTCCAATTCCATACAAAGATTTCATTTATGAACTCAGCTGAGGATTCAGACACAGCTCTTTTGCTTGATATTTTATGCCACAAGTCCCCAGAGTTTTTGTCCTTTTATTAAATGCTTGCAAGCAAAACCTTCTTACCGCTGCTGTGATCTGTCGGTGCATGCACAGAAAATATAATATTATAACAAATCTGTTTACTTCATACATGAATATAAAGATGCATTACAGATGCAATATATATTGCTGTTTGGGTATTTCAATTATAAAGCACACACACACACACACACACTGAATAAAATTATAAACGCAACACTTTTGTTTTTGCCCCCATTTTTCATGAGTTGAACTCGAAGATCTAAGACTTTTTCTATGTACACAAAAGGCCTATTTCTCTCAAATATTGTTCACAAATCTGTCTAAATCTGTGTTAGTGAACGAGATAATCCATTCACCTCACAGGTGTGGCATATCAAGATGCAGATTAAACAGCATGATTATTGCACAGGTGTGCCTTAGGCTGGCCACAATAAAAGGCCACTCTAAAATGTGCAGTTTTATCACACAGCACAATGCCACAGATGACGCCAGTTTTGAGGGAGCGTGCAATTGGCCTGCTGACTGCAGGAATGTCCACCAGAGCTGTTGCCTGTGAATTTAATGTTAATTTCTCTACCATAAGCCGTCTCCAAAGGAGTTTCAAAGAATTTGCCAGTACATCCAACCGACCTCACAATCGCAGACCACGTGTAACCACACGAGCCCAGGATCTCCACATCCAGCATCTTCACCTCCAAGATCGTCTGAGACCAGCCACACGGACAGCTGCTGCAACAATCGGTTTGCATAACCAAATAATTTCTGCACAAACTGTCATAAACCGTCTCAGGGAAGCTCATCAGCATGCTCATTATCCTCATCGGGGACTCAAACTGACTGCAGTTCGTCGTCGTAACTGACTTGAGTGGGCAAATGCTCACATTCGATGGCGTCTGGCATTTTGGAGAGGTGTTCTCTTCACGGATGAATCCCGGTTTTCACTGTACAGGGCAGATGGCAGACAGCATGTATGGCTTCATGTGGGTGAGCAGTTCATGTGTGTGGCGGTGGGGTTATGGTATGGGCAGGCATTTATTATCAACATTGATTGCATTTTGAATGCACAGAGGAACCGTGACGAGATCCTGAGGCCCATTGTTGAGCCATTCATCAATGACCATCACCTCATGTTGCAGCATGATAATGCACAGTCCCATGTTGCAAGGATTTTTACACAATTCCTGGAAGCTGAAAACATCCTAGTTCTTGCATGGTTACATCAGATACTGGCTGGTTTTTGGACCCCCCAATACAGTAAAACTGCATATTTTAGAGTGCACATTAAAGCACACTTGTGCAATAATCATGCTGTCGAATCAACATCTTGATATTCCACACCTGTGAGGTGGATGGATTATCTCCTTCACTAACACGGATTTAGACAGATTTGTGAACAATATTTGAGAGAAATAGGCCTTTTGTGTACATAGAACAAGTCCTAGATCTTTGAGTTCAGCTCATGAAAATGGGGGCAAAAACAAAAGTGTTGCGTTTATAATTTTGTGCAGAATATATGTGTATATATATTTATATTTATATATATACACACTCACTGGTCACTTTATTAGGTACATATTGCTAGTACCGAGTTGGACCTCTTTTGCCTTCAGAACTGTCTTAATTCTTCGTGGCATAGATTTAACAAGGTGTTGGAAGCAATCCTCAGAGCTTTTGGTCCATATTGACATGATAACATCACGCAGTTGCTGCAGATTTGTCGTCTGTACATCCATGATGCGAATCTCCCTTTCCACCACATCCCAAAGGTGCTCTATTGGATTGAGATCTGGTGACTGTGGAGGCCATTTGAGTAAAGTGAACTCATCGTCATGTTCAATAAACCAGTCTGAGATGATTTGAGCTTTGTGACATGGTGCATTATCCTGCTGGAAGTACATCAGAAGATGGTACACTGTAGTCATAAAGGGATGGATATGGTCAGCAACAATACTCAGGTAGGCTGTGGTGTTTAAATAATGCTCAATTGGTACTTATGGGCCCAAATGTGCCAAGAAAATATCCCCTACAACATTACACCACCACCACCAGCCTGAACCGTTGAGACAAGGCAGGATGATCCATGCTTTCATGTTCTTTACACCAAATTCTGACCCTACATCTGAATGTCGCAGCAGAAATCTAGACTCATCAGACCAGGCAACGTTTTCCAATCTTCTATCGTCCAGTTTTGGTGATCCTGTGTGAATTGTATCCTCCGTGTCCTGTTATTATCTGACCCGAGCGGCACCCGGTGTGGTCTTCTGCTGCTGGAGCCCATCTGCTTCAGGGTTCGACGTGTTGTGTGTTCAGAGATTGTATTCTGCATATCTTGGTTGTAACAAGTGGTTATTTGAGTTACTGTTGCCTTTCTATCATCTCTAACCAGTCTGCCCATTCTTCTCTGACCTCTGACATCAACAAGACATTTTCATCCACACAACTGCCGTTCACTGGATATTTTCTCTTTTTCGGACCATTCTCTGTAAACACTAGAGATGGTTGTGTGTGAAAATCCCAGTAGATCATCAGTTTCTGAAATACTCAGACCAGTCCGTCTGCACCAACAACCATTCCACGTTCAGTCACTTAAATCCCCTTTCTTCCCCGTTCTGATGCTCGGTTTGAACTTCAGCAAGTCGTCTTCACCACATCTATATGACTAAATGCATTGAGTTGCTGCCATGTGATTGACTGATTAGCAATTTGTGTTACCAAGCAATTGAACTGGTGTACCTAATAAAGTGGCCGGTGAGTGTATATATATATATTTTTTAAACCAAAATATTTAGTTTCAACCCTCGTGTACCAAAACAATAAACATATTTCAAAATGTATTTCAGGAGCAACAGAATAAATGTCCTATCTTACAATAGCCCGCATTTATAGGCTAAATGCTAATGTGGAATAGCCAAGAGATCTGCATTTATAATGACTTAATAATGCTTATTTTATAATATTATTTATAATATGATATTATTTTATAAGCTTATTTTATAATTGAATTGTATTAAAATGTGGTATATGTTAATTTATGTTATAAACAACAAATAATACTTTTCTTCAAATGTGTGGATGTGCTTGCTTGGATTGAAATATATAGCTCAACATTTATTTTTCAATTTTTAAAAGTATATTTATATTTTTTAAATATGCTTTCAAAAATATACAAATATATTGGTAGAAAATGCATTTATGAAAAGATATTTGTAAGCATATTTTAGCAAATATTTATTTTTAGAAATATATATAAAAAAATATATGGGTTTATAAACTTCTTCCCATTAGTGGGCTACTAAGAAATGGATGAAGAATAGATGGGTACATATTTGTAATGAAAACGTCAAAATTAAACATTTCTCAGTGTGAAAATGGTTAAAAGTATATGACCCAGGGATGGCTGAAAATCCCCATGTATTTTATGCATTATATTGTACATGCATAACACAGAGACTTGACTTTTTGAACTCATTCTTACAAATTAGCACCCTGACTCTCACATGATTGTGATGCTACTTAATGCTGACAGAGTGATGACAGCTCTTCATTGAGAGCGGCTGAAGAAGCCAGGCCTGAGATGCTCAGCACATGAGGTGAAGTGACAGAGCAATAGAACCAAGCCCATGCAGGCCATGGCTGCAAATGAACCACGTATTCACAATGTGGCAAAATAGCATGAATAAAATATCACCGGCACCCGAGGCATTCCCGAGTATCTCTCATGGGTCACAAACCACCCCATCATCATAGCAAACACACGGAGCCATGCAGGCTGTGTTCATTTTTCAATAGTGACAGCTTGCCCTCTCTGGAGCATGTTAGACAAATACTCCAGTCTGGTGCTATTTAGAACCTGATTTTGTTTTGAGGTCACGTATATTTCTTTCCTCTTAAATGGTAATCAGTTTTCTTCTTGTTTACCCTCGGCGCCCTGTGGCTCACGTCTCTGTTCATCTGTACAGCATGCAGGAGTTATTGAGAAATATCTGCATCTGCGAAACAGCCTGAATCAAAACAAGTCAGCCAGGCCGGGGTCGGACTATAGATTTAACTCGAGTTCATTACGAATCTCTCGAGGCTCACCTTGCAACATAATGACTGTGGTGCCTTGATTTGATGAGTCAGTGATTCTTTGTACAGATGGAGCAGTATTAATGTTATCCAGAGGAATAAATTAAAAGAGTAAGCAATAAACGAAGCAAACTGTTTCTAATGTACCGACATGACAAAAAAATTATAATTTAGAACTATATTTATATATTTTCTTAAGAAAAGTGAGTGAAAACTCATTGCCGTGATGCTAGAAAAAACTAGGCCAAAAGAGTAGAATGTCTGAATTCACAGTATGCAAAAAAGAAGAAAAAAATGCATGCAAATGCAAAAAAGAAGAAAAAAATGCATGCAAATGCAAAAAAGAAGAAAAAAATGCATGCAAATGCAAAAAAGAAGAAAAAAATGCATGCAAATGCAAAAAAGAAGAAAAAAATGCATGCAAAAAAGAAGAAAAAAATGCATGCAAATGCAAAAAGAGTAGTGTTAAAATTCATATAATGTGAAAAAAAGTATGCCAGAAGAAAAGTGTCCCAATTCTTATGCAAAAATAATATGCCAGAAGAATTGTTGCGAATTTGTATTAATTAAGTATGATCAATAAAAACATTTGTATCAGGTAACTAGTGATCGAGTGATTGATTGTTTTTGTCCTTTTCACAAGACTGTGATACTGTGTTTCAATGCTCGTCAGCATCTGAAATCCTCTACGTTTTTTATATTTAGATTTTTTTAATGTATGTAGCCTACATTTATAACACTATACTTTGTAATATATAACTTTTGCAACAAATTACAAAAAAACTCGTTATTGCTAACACGAGGGTGTTTCTAGCATCTATGAGATGGAGGGTAAATTTGACATTGTTCTCTCTTCTGACTGCCGTTATTAGTCTCTCTCAATGTTTTCCTTTTATTGAAAGTCGTGAAAACACTATAGTGTCTATTACACTATAGTGTAATAGAGTTTTTATTTTGCTATTTGAGCAAATGGGAATGTAAAACATATATTTGTGGTACTCTCCCATTCACTGCCCTCGAAGTTTACCCAACTATGATGACTTCTGCTGCTGAGAAACCCAGAAATGTGAAAAAAAGTTTATTAATCAGCACCGATAAAAAAAAAAATCCAAGCCGATGCTATGGCCTTTGTGTAGATATTTAAAGATGGCCATCTGTAGGCATGCGTGTTGAAATGAAATGGTAACACTTCACAATAAAAGTCCATTTGTTACATTTACTAAAGTTAATATATGTGACCCTGGCTGTGAAAGTCTAACGTGTGTGTGTGTGTGTGTGTGTGTGTGTGTGTGTGTGTGTGTGTGTGTGTGTGTGTGTGTGTGTGTGTGTGTGTGTGAGTGAGTGAGTGAGTGAGTGAGTGAGATTTACTGTTTCCTTCAAATAAATAAATAAAATCATCTTTCATGAAGGTAAGAACATTCTGTGAAAATGTAACCTTGATATCCTTGATTATTCAAATCATAAATGAATGATTAAAAGCAAACTTTGATGCTTGTTATCTCATAATTAGATTTTGAGGCTTTAGCCTGGATTTCACAGAGAGGGTCACATATGCTGTAGAAGTGCTGTTCATTGTTAGAGTTGTTCATTTCAACATTTTAACATTTTAAAGTTGCATCTGTTAACATTAGTTAATGCACTATGAACTTAAATTAATGATCAATGTATAATAAATAATATGTAAATTTGTATTCAGTTCTTTTTAAAGTATGGTACATTTTCATGGTTCAGTACTGTTTTTTTCAGCACTATTTTAGTTTTCATTCAGTATCTATTTTGAAAAGCATCACTTGACTGATTGTTATCGGCCAGTGCGGTCCTAATCGGTACTAGTGAAATCCAATATGTTGACCTCTACGAGTCACTGGTTTGGGGATTCCTGTCAGAATCAGTCTTAGACGTCCTGCGAATGTTTAGTGAGAACATGTGTAGACTATAGTGGAATATTACTCTTCTGGCCATACAAAAAAATACTGGGTTAAATGCCACCCAGTGCTGGGTTAATATTGGACAGAACACATGCTGGGTTGTTTTCAACCAACAGTTGGGTTAAATGTTTAACCAAACCTTCTGGTCAGTAACCCAACCGCTGGGTCTAAACAACCCAATCGATGGGTGCGTCCATATTTTACCCAGCGCTGGTTTGTATTTAACCCAGCATGTTTTAGAGTGTAGGTAATAATATCCTAATTCTCATCCAACACACTTTTAACAGCACATAGCTGTGATTAGCACGATTAGGGACTTTAGTTATGGCAGTATTTGATATTCAGCAGATTTAAAGCTTGAAGGAAACATCACTTTCTCAGTTCTGACACACCTTTGTGAAATATAGGTCATACTTATATGTATTAGGTGAGAAGACCAAGTTTAATACCTGCACGTCTTGCCCGTTTGAAAGAGAGTCTGGTGCAATTCACTGAAGCTCGGGTTGATCTCTGCTGAGGTTTTGTAGACGAGAGAGACCCGGGTTTGATGCAGAAGGTCTTTGATGAATGGAAAGGCAAGGCCACAGCCTATAGTGCAAACACAAGGGCCCTTCGAAGACCTCTAGCAAAGCATCATCTTCATCTAAGAATATTTCTCTGAAAGAGTATCTCTCTTGTGTTGTTAGACGGTGATCTTTCAAAGCATGAAGATATCACATCATCAGGAGATCGATGAGGAACTGTACTTCCGGAGGGAAGGTTTACGATTCTTTGTCATCGAGCAAGCTGATTTTTCATATTTGCATATCAAATTTGATACAGGAATAACCTTAAAGTTTCTTATAACACCAAAATGTAACATTTAGCTAAATATAGTGTAAACAATTATTAACTTACAAGTGTAAGAAATTGAAAATGGTACGTGAAAGAGTTTGCAGCTCCTGCAGAAAACAGTATGCCAGAAGAATAGTATAATATACACTCTTAAAAATAAAGGTGCTTCAAAAGGTGCTTCAAGCGATGCTATAGAAGAACCATTTTCAGTTCCACAAAGAAGCATTCAGTCAAAGATTCTTTAAAGAACCATCTTTTTATAATCTGAAGAACCTTCTTTCACCACAAATAGCCTTTTGTGAAACAGAAAGATCTTCAGATGTTAAAGGCTCTTTATGGAACCATTTAGACTAAAAGGTTCTTCTATGGCATCGTGAAGCACCTTTATTTTTAAGAGTGTATGTACAAAATAATGATCTTGAAAATAGCATAATATGACCCCTTTTATGATCGTGAAGCAAGTTTCAAACCACATGTAGTAGGCTACCTTCAAGGCAGTATGTGATTTCGGTGTTGCACCGGATTTGTGATCCGCCGGGCTTAAAATAATAGACCAGACCTCTAAGAAGCAACCCTTAACACTAAGTATGAGCAATAATACATATGCTGCTTAGCAGAGCGAACACAGCTAATAAATAGAAGTGCTTTCAGTGAGACTGTGAGCTGTGGCTCCTCTTTTAAAGAGTGGACCGAACAGATCACTTAAAGGAGGAAGAGTGCAAGCTTTGAGGACAAATGATCTCTCCACCACACCATCAAGGAGGTAAACATCATCTGTTTTCTGATGGGTAGATGATTACTCACATCAGGAGGCTAAATTAAGCTGCCTTTCGAGCCATTGACACTCATAATAGAGATAAATGTGAGGGTGTTTATGAAGCAACTCGATTAGGTGCCACAGCGTATTCCTCTTGAAACATATCAAGTTAGCATCTTTAAATATTGTGTTTAAATGCTATTCTCGTACGGTTTCTATGTTTTCAAATAAATTTGACATAAATTACTGTAAATTGTAATATTGTACATTTTGAGTTAATATGTTTAGATTTAAATAAATAATTATGCTTTCAAATACATGTCTCTTTATATAAGAGCTACAATTGTGAAACAAAAGTCATAACTGATTTTTTTAATGGATTAATTTAAACGGATGAATTGTTTACCACAAGACTAGTTATTTTGCAATAAAAAAAAGCAAAAAGCTTTTTTGATTTCATGTGGACTTTCATGTGACAACTGCACTGTATGTAAGTTTTTAAGATTTGAAATATAGTTTTCAAAATCATTCTGATGGCACACTAACTTCACATAAGGCGACTGACTTCTGCTTCTTTCACAACACATCTGTTGTACGTTTGCTGACCAGAGACAACATTCTGTGAGAAGCGTGGAAACAAACGCATCTATCCACTGTAATTACAACTGTGATATTTACCACAGTGAATTCAGCTCTTACCTTAACCTTAACCTTTACCTCACTTAACTGCAGGGTGTGGAAACGGAGACAAAATATATATTAAAAGCAACACGTTATCTCACAATTCCTTTGTTTTGTTTTTTATTCTGAGTGGACAAAAAGCCAGATTTGTATAAACTCAATTCTGAGCTTACATTTCACATTTGTTTTTGTCCCCACCATAAAATAAAAAGGCAGCAGCTATACGCACTAATTGTTAACAGCAATAGATGCTATTTACACTATGTGAAAAAAGCAGGATTTTCTGCTTTATACTATTTATTGCAAATAGTGATAATTATCTGCACCTCGGTATTGTAGTACATTATTTATTTTATTTATTTAGTCATTTAGCAGACGCTTTTATCCAAAGCGACTTACGCATTTTTTTATTATAAAACAGTAAGCAATAATAACGTATTTATAGTAAGAGGCTTTAGTTGTGTTGACTATCCCAATCAGTGGCGTGCACAGGGGGGGGGGGCGAAATGGCATTATGAGGGCAGAATCACAGACCGGGGGGGGGTCATGATTCTTTGTCATGTTGGTTTTTCTATTTTGAAGCTGTTTGAGCATCACAGCCAAACTAATTTCCCTTTCATAAAGACAAAGCCTTTTAAGGTAGCAAAATATAAAAAATGATGCAGATATTTAGGCCAAAGTGGGAGAAGATAAAAATCGTTGTCATTATTTTATCTTTGTTATTAAAAAATGAGAACAAAGACACACATTATAAATACACATAATATACAAATAACATAAACCATGTTTTAGTTTCAGGTACAATAGGTGTATTTAACAGAGAGTTCAAGAAATTGCATCGGGATTCAATCAAAATACAAATCGGGACCGCGGAGCGCGAATCGCGAATCATTTGAGTCAGTTCGGGACCGCGGAGCGCGAATCATTTGAGTCAGTTCGGGACCGCGGAGCGCGAATCATTTGAGTCAGTTTGGGACCGCGGAGCGCGAATCATTTGAGTCAGTTCAGGACCGCGGAGCGCAAATCATTTGAGTCAGTTCAGGACCGCGGAGCGCGAATCATTTGAGTCAGTTTGGGACCGCGGAGCGCGAATCGCGAATCATTTGAGTCAGTTCGGGACCGCGGAGCGCGAATCGCGAATCATTTGAGTCAGATCGGGACCGCGGAGCGCGAATCATTTGAGTCAGTTCGGGACCGCGGAGCGCAAATCATTTGAGTCAGTTCAGGACCGCGGAGCGCGAATCATTTGAGTCAGTTCAGGACCGCGGAGCGCAAATCATTTGAGTCAGTTCAGGACCGCGGAGCGCGAATCATTTGAGTCAGTTCGGGACCGCGGAGCGCAAATCATTTGAGTCAGATCGGGACCGCGGAGCGCGAATCATTTGAGTCAGATCGGGACCGCGGAGCGCGAATCATTTGAGTCAGTTCGGGACCGCGGAGCGCAAATCATTTGAGTCAGATCGGGACCGCGGAGCGCGAATCATTTGAGTCAGTTCGGGACCGCGGAGCGCGAATCATTTGAGTCAGTTCGGGACCGCGGAGCGCGAATCATTTGAGTCAGTTCGGGACCGCGGAGCGCGAATCATTTGAGTCAGATCGGGACCGCGGAGCGCGAATCATTTGAGTCAGTTCGGGACCGCGGAGCGCGAATCATTTGAGTCAGTTCGGGACCGCGGAGCGAGAATCATTTGAGTCAGATCGGGACCGCGGAGCGCGAATCATTTGAGTCAGTTCAGGACCGCGGAGCGCAAATCATTTGAGTCAGATCGGGACCGCGGAGCGCGAATCATTTGAGTCAGTTCGGGACCGCGGAGCGCGAATCATTTGAGTCAGTTCGGGACCGCGGAGCGAGAATCATTTGAGTCAGATCGGGACCGCGGAGCGCGAATCATTTGAGTCAGTTCGGGACCGCGGAGCGAGAATCATTTGAGTCAGATCGGGACCACGGAGCGCGAATCATTTGAGTCAGATCGGGACCGCGGAGCGCGAATCGCAAACCATTTGAGTCAGATCGGGACCGCGGAGCGCGAATCATTTGAGTCAGTTCGGGACCGCGGAGCGCGAATCATTTGAGTCAGATCGGGACCGCGGAGCGCGAATCATTTGAGTCAGTTCGGGACCGCGGAGCGCGAATCATTTGAGTCAGATCGGGACCGCGGAGCGCGAATCGCGAATCATTTGAGTCAGTTCGGGGCCGCGGAGCGCGAATCATTTGAGTCAGTTCGGGACCGCGGAGCGCGAATCATTTGAGTCAGTTCGGGGCCGCGGAGCGCGAATCATTTGAGTCAGTTCGGGACCGCGGAGCGCGAATCATTTGAGTCAGTTCGGGACCGCGGAGCGCGAATCGCGAATCATTTGAGTCAGTTCGGGACCGCGAATCGCGAATCATTTGAGTCAGTTCGGGACCGTTTTTTTTTTTTGTTTTTTTTTGCAACTGGGACGGTGCACTACGCAAACAGCATACACTGCATATAGTATCGTTCATATCGCACAGACCGGGCCGCAAGGGCACTCGGCGTCGGACCTCAAAGGGGCTCGAGCCCCCCCACCCCTTGTGCACGCCACTGATCCCAATGTACATGTTGGTACACGGAGTTAGTGTAAATAGCCTATATTTGCCGACATCAGCTGTCCTGACATCCTGCACTGACATATTAATAATCCAAAATACAAATACAGTGCAACTTGAATGCCACACTGGAACACAAATAAATTAACAACCAAATGATCTTGTTTTTCTAGATTACTAAAGTGCTTGTAACAAATGATGAGCTTTTCCACGGTAAACAACTAACTGCAAACACAACAAAAGAGGGATTTATTTAATTAAAACAGAGTCCCTCAATGTTTCCAAATGAAGTGGTCAATACACCGTATCACATAGTTTTTACATGTCCTTTCTGATTTAGGAGTGCTTCAGCAGCCGACAGGCAATGTTTATTAAGTGTTGAATTTACCTCCAAACCCAACGTTTATCTACACACATATTGAAATGGAGGAAATACTCCGAACTAATTAGTGGTGCTTAAAAATACATTTTCACCTTTAGCTATAATGTGCATCTTTAATTACAGCATGGGAATTGCTTGCATGGTAAAATATCTGCTCTCCTCATCTAAAGAAGTGTTAGCCAAATACAAACCTCGGGGAAAATGCATGGGCCCGTTTGAACATGTTTTAGCAGACACAGAATATTGTGATAAATGAGTTCATTTACTAGTGCACGGCATGAAGAAATGTTTTCAAGTAGTAATTATGAACACAGTTTTGGAGAGTGAAACTCATAACAGAGTGATGGAAGACTGAACTGATAAGCCTGAGGTGAAAATATGTGTTAATTATTAGATGTTAAACTCTGCGACGTGCTGTCAATTACCCGGATAATCATTTAGTAAAAAACAAGAGTGTTTACAGTACTATAGGGAAAGACATTGCACTGAAATAAATGATTCAAACTTTTGAATGCAAAATATTTCTTTAAACCCGAGAAGAATGTAGAGTGACTGATATAATTGACTCATAAAATATTAAGACTATGACACATCAGTTTCAGAATTTTCAATGTTCAACGGTGGACTTGTTGTGATGCAGCAAACACAGTTTATGAGTCACTGTCTCATCATATGATGCACATGTTCATGGTGCAAAATGACAAGGTGATGACACTATGTCTATTTAAGCAAATGACAAGCAATGATGCATGAATAGATTTAGTTAATTGTGAATGAAAACCATATGCTACACATGTCCGTGTCTTCACCATCATCAACCAATGGATTAAAGAGATCAAAAATGATATATGATTTCTAGAATTCAATTCTCAGGCACTGAGATGACTGTGCCGATAACCCACACCTCTGTCCATGAAATCATTTCAGCTGCAGACTGATGAATGTGTCACACATGGGCTGGTCCTGATGAGAACTTCTCTGCACCTGCACGGCTTCAAGAATACATATTAACCCTCAGTCAGGCTTAAATGAAAAAATATTGGGAAATACCACTATAAAACTATATAACATAGTTTTAGTTATCAGAGCTCAGTGACTCCAATATATATGTAGCGTTAGTCTAAATTGGTGAAGTTTGCGATAGGGTTTGTACCAAGTATTAAAGCAATGGCTCATCCAAAAATTACAATACAGAACATATTTTGATTTAAATGTCAGATTTGGACTTGTGAATTATTGTGATGTATTTTGTCAGCTGTTTGGACTCTCATTCTGACGGCACCCATCCACTGCAGAGCATCCATTGATGAGCAAGTGATGTGATGCTACATTTCTCCAAATCTGTTGATGAAATCTACATCTTGGATGCACTGAGGGTGAGAACATTTTCAGCAAATTTGTATTTTTAGGTGAACTATTCCCTTAAGAAGTTTGCACTAAAGACATGAAAGATACTTCAAATCATGTGGCTTGTTAAGGAGAGGTTTGATATTACTTTTCAAGGTGACCAAACTTGTGACTTTATGCCTGGCGGATCATAAAACAAATGAACAAGTCATTAATTGAAAGGCGAACTGAGTCATATCTAGAGATGAAAAGAGCTTGAGATTAACTTAAATTGCAATGTAGAGAAATTACCCCAGTGAACTTAAGTGTTCATCCCCCATAATATACTAAATTTAATAATCAAATATAACGGAAATAGGTGGCTTTTTATGTTTTTTTCTATTTCAAGACTTTTAAACAAGGTTTTTTTGAAGCCATACTCTCAGAATATAAGGTACAAAAGCTGTTATTGGGGCACAATATACATCTTTGTAACATATTTACCCCAGTGACAGCTTTTGTACCTTTTTTTCTGAGAGTGCAAGACTGAATGTTTGATTTTCATTACAAGCTAAAACGCAGTCAAATAATTACTCAAAATTTTACTTAATTTTATTATTTTGTAGAACCATTGCTATGATCTCTAAGATCAATTTGACTCACAATGATTAGGTTCTCTCAAAGTTTTTAACAAAAGACCTTAGTCAGGTTAGATGCCATATTGAATTGAGCACAGATAAAAACAAGGCTTTGAGGGATAGACTTACTATCTTTACAATGGCATGCACTTTATAATGGTCCTAGATCACATATACACATTTGTTATAACCTAGAACTTCATGTCCATTTAATTGTATTTTTTCAGAAAGACATTTCTTCAGATAGCAATCCATTGAATGCACTGTACTTCAATCCCTCACCGCCTCATTTTCATTCCTTTCAAAAGTTAAATATGGTGCTACCCTGATTATAATTGTTTTTTTAAATGTTACTTGGTTCAGAATGATCAGAGAACATTTGAAATGAACATTCCATTAACGTTTGCAAAATGATAAAATGGAATGTTCTGTTAATGTTCACATAACCAAGATTTTTTTTTTACATAAAAAAAACGCATTTTCTAAATGTTGGAAGAACATTCAGGCAACATTAGCAAACTGTTCTTAGAATATATTTTTGTTAACTGGGTTATATTCCAACATGTAATAACTTGGTATTTTGGTAATGAAGCACTCCTTAAATGTGCTAATGTGTTTGTATTACAAGGCCAGAGGGAGTCCAGGTTATATCCAAACATACGGTGTCTTGTTTCAGCACATCAACATGTTTCATTTGTCTTTGCAATCCTCTTTACGGTGAGCCATAAATGTCGCCGTAGCTTATACCTCGGAGTTGAAAGCAGGCCCTGTTGTTCTGCCCTGTGACAGGCCTGATTAGTAACCCTGGGAAATGATTGATAACTTCTGGGATTTCTGGTCAGGATGGCTTAATTGACTTTCTGTAAATTCAGAGGCAGTCCTTGAGAGAAGATTAGGTAATGAGGGGAAAATGACAAGCCGGCGCAGTAAATCTCTGCGAATGAGAACAGGTTCATGAGCAGTCACCAGCCAACTGTAATGCTGTCGAAGTAGACACAGCTCGCTGGCTCCAGGGTAGGCTGTTTATAGGTATGTCTCTCTCAGCATTAATCTATAGTTAGAGTCAAGAGGAGGGAAACACAGATGAGCATCGGCCTGCATCCCTTCCCCCTGACGCTTGTACACCTCTCTCATTAAGGGCCGCTCACCTGCAGCGCTGGCGCCCGGCTCTGCTGAGGACGGCTCTCTGGGGAGGACACTGAGAGTCACGGAGAAGAGTCAGGGGCTGCGCTGCTGAGCTCAGAGAAAATAGAAACCACACCGAGAAGAGTGGAAGCTTGCTCAGGATTGAATAATGGGCCACGCTGTGTAGCTGATAGAAGGATGTTTTGTTTGTGTCTGAAATCAAAAGCAGCAGCCTTGCAGCCTCGCTGACCAGTCGGTCAACTCAATTTATTGTTTAGAGCCTTTCACAGTACAGTCTGGCAGTGCTGTGAAAGAGAACTGTGGCGAGGAAGATTCACTAAGACCATATAGATAAGGAAGAAACCTTGGGAGGAACCAGGACTTAAAGGCAAGACTCTACTAGCCAAATTTTCCTAAATTGCCAAAAATGTCTTTGTTGTCCTTTTGTTATCATTCTTGTTAAAGATAGACCAACAGTGTTCGGGCATTGTACATAATCAACCAGTCATGGCGTATGAGAAGGCGGGGGGTACAGAGAAAGGTCAAAGCAATGCAAATACTCATAACTAAAGTAAAAATAAAAACATAAATATTTGATATATGATATGTTCTCATGATATGTTCTGAGATCAACATTCTCTCAAGATTCTTATGATGTTATTTGTACTTCATGAACATTCCAAGACACTTTTTTGTAACCTTTAAAATAACGTTCTAATCACAACATAAAAACATTTTAATTTTCTTAGAATATTAAACAATAAATTCTAAATTAATGTTATATTCTCTGTGAACATAGTTAGTAGAAGGTTGTAAGAAATGTTTCTTATTTAAATGTCTCAGCGACCTGGACATTTAAACGTTCTTAAAACATTAAAACAACATTATATATTGGGTGAACATACAGTTGAAATGTTTTAAGAAACGTTTAACTAACGTTCTAATCATGACAAGAAAACTGCACATTTGAACATTTTAGAAACATTTCAAAATAACGTTCCCACAATGTTTTTATAATCTTATAATGGTTTTTACAAAGGGTTTTTAACCTATCATGCGCCTGATTCATCCTCATTTCTTTCTTTGTGTGAAGGTTGGCTAATTCTAGTTTCAGAACAATGTTTGTGCATAATGCAATTGATTTATGTGTTCATTTAGAATGCTAAATGATTAGCATACTAAGCTAACATATCCAGTATTAAAAAAATTGAATTTCGTACTATATATGGGAAATTGTATAGAGTAAAAAAAATCGTTTAACATCACAACTGAAAGATGGTTATACATTATATTTAATGTTACTCTCACACTTATAAGAAATATATATGGATTATATTATATTATATTCATAATACATAAAACGTTAGGATATTTAAGGACATTTTATAGTACGAATGTAAGCATGAATTGAAAGTAAAGATAAAAATGGACATTCAAAATGAAACCACACTGTCAGAAACCTTTTTCTTCTTTTAACCAACGCAGCCAGGATTCTGGGATATCAAAGACAGGGACAGATCTATATAAGCTTCAAAAATCTTCCAATGAAGACATCACATTTGACAAGATGTTATATAAACACTGGAACGGACGAGCCTTGATGCTTTCCTACCTTTGTATACATGCTTGAAAAAGCAGCACGATTTTGTACAGAGCCATTGAATTGTTTGAGGATCCAAGTGCCTTCGGGCTGAAAAAGAGAAATGTGCAGTTCCATGTTACGAGACCTGCTATCCTCAGATTACTGAATTTAATTCTTCCTATGATTCGATTATCAACTTACACATTCTTATACACACACACACACACACACACACACACACACACACACACACACACACACACACAAGTACATAGACATCCAATACTAGTGTTAGATCAGGAAAAAAACCTGAAAATGTAAGTGAAATCCACAATGAACCATTTAAAAATGAGTCTTTCTTCATTTAATGAAGGATACTGTGAGCAAAAACACACAGCTTTTCAATTAAGGCCAGAAGGGGTGATGATAACGCAGCTCAGCCGGAGAAATCAACACGAGCATGAATCTAGACAGCGCCCAGAAGACCTCAGAGGGCAAATTTGAGCTAAAGCATATCATTACTCTGTGACTCTAGAAGTGTTGCTATGAGGCAGGGTCTTCTGTGCTTCATACTGAGATGCTGCAGCTAAAATAAATATTACATAACACACTTTTACATGCTAGAATAGACCTTTCATTGTTCTGTTTGGGAGTATATTATGGCCCCAGGGACACATGGAGGGGTCATTTCGGTTTTTGAACACAGGGCATAAGAAGACAAGACTGAAGCGGGATCAAAAGAGGAGTTAAAGGAGCTAAATCCTATAATTCATTCTGTGACTCTAGGAGTGTTTCTATGAGGCAGGGTCTTCTGTGCTTCATACTGAGATGCTGCAGCTAAAATAAACATATTACATAACACACTTTTACATGCTAGAATAGACCTTGATGTCTTGCAATGCATCATTCTAGACAGCATGCCATTAAAGTGCTGGAAAAGCATCAGTACTGGGATCGAGTGCGTGAACGTGTTTCTTGGTGTGTTTTGGTTGAGATTATTGCCTATATAAGCTACTGTATTAAATAAATCCTGATTGATATTGATAATATAATATTATACTATGCAATGACCTAAAAAGGTCTTTAGATACTGAAGCAGACTTAAAATAAAAATTTGTGCAATTCATTAGAAAAATAACATATCAAACCAAGTGAAATCTGCAAACAATCAACGCTAGAGCTTTCTTCAGAACAAACGTAACTTTTTAGAGACATTTTACCAACTGCGCAGAGTGTTAAAAAGCTTTTAAGGTGGCATTTTCTAAATAATAAAATAAAAAACAATCCTGAGACTATTCACAGCTATGTTGAGTGTTTTATCAAGGTCAAGGTTTCTTTATTTGTCACATAATAAATTATACAGGGTATAATCAGAAGTGAAATGTAAATCAAATCAGGTCCGCTCAGTGGACAGTGCAAAAGAATACAAATATAAATTATATAAAAGTAACACAACACAAGAGCATATATATGATAAAGTGAAAAAAATGTGAAATAAAGTGAAAAGTGAAATAAAGAGTAAAATGTGCAATATAAAAAGTGCAAAACAAATAAGATGTGCAAAAAACAGTATATTGGGACTTAATACATAGTAATATGAACAGGAGGGATGAGAGGGATGTGCAAACGGGTTGTACTGGGTATGTACACATAGCAGCAATACGGATGATGAGAATATGAATGTTTTACAGTAAATAATGAGTCTGGTAAATGTTTATGAAACTGGGTTTGAGTTTAGGAGCCTGATGGTCTGAGGGAAGAAGCTCCTCCTCAGTCTCTCAGTTTTTGCCATCATGCTCCTGAAGCGCTTGCCAGATGGCAGTAAAAAGTAAAGACGGTTACCGGGGTGCAGGCACGTGCAGAGGGGGGGGCGGAGGGTGCTTGAGCACCTGCCCCTTTGCCCCATGATGCCCAAAGTGCCCTTTTGTCAAGGCAATTTTTTTTTTTTTTTTTTTTTTTATTAAACACCCTTCTGTGAAGGCCTGCCCAATGTAACTATTATTAAAATTAATGATTAATAATTTAGCCGTAAATAAAATCACCCACATGATAACCTTTCACCTGACAACCTCATCCGAACGATCCCTCGCGCTCAGGCACCACTTCAATATCGTCCGCGTTACGGTTGTAGCTTAAGTAAGTGGGGTTCTCAGCAGAGTGGTATGCTTGTTTACTTATCATTATTGTTATTTTACAAGAACAACGGGAAGAGAACATGCATCGCACAGCTTTTGTTTAAATCGCTTGCAGCAAACGCCACTTCTAACGTTATACACAGCAGCAGCACCATAAACAAAGGTGCATGTGTTCACTTTGTTCGTGCTATTTAAGGGAGAAAAGTTTCATGGGGGTGGAAGAGTCTGGTCTTTTTAATGTCATTTGACTAAAATCTATTCATACTTTTACTTTTATTGTTACAGTATTTACAGCATCCGCATCAATACGCGTATCAGCAAGGGATGCATCACTATACATTTCTGTTATGATATTTTGTGCACAGCCCTATTTAAAGCCTTGTTTCATGTGCCCCTTTTATATTTTGAGCACCTGCCCCTCCAAAGGTCTCTGCACGGCCCTGCCGGGGTGAGTTGAGTCTTTGATGATTTTTGCAGCTCTGCTTTTGCAGCGTTTGAGGTAGATGACCTGCAGAGGAACTATGCCACATATGAGTGCATTAGTGCTTTTATATTTTATTTAAAAAAAATCAAACAAATCTAACCTTTCATTGGATAATAAGAATTTAAAATGGAGTGAAATATCATTATGAAATAAATGTTTTTCTCTAATACACATTGGCCACAATTAACGGTATCCTTTTATTCAATACTTTTTGAAACCTTCATTTTCCAGTTTAACAGCTCTGAGTTTTATCCTGTAATGCCTGATGAGGTTAGAGAACACCTGACACGAGAGATCAGACACCATTCCTTCATCCAGGATAACTCTTCAGATTCACAGCTTCTCCTCTTCAGTGCACCTCACTCATCTTCTACAGGGTTCAGGTCAAAGGACTGGAATGGCCATAGCAGAAGCTTGGTTCTTGGCTTGGTTTTTGTGTTTTTGAGGTTTGTGTTTGGATTAATGTACGGTTGAAAGATCCAAACATGACCCATTATAATATTTCTAACAGATGCAGTCACTTTTTTATCTGTTGGTATTTGATAGAATCAAGGATGACATACATCTAAACAAGATGTCCAGGACCTCCAGCAGAAATATAGGCCCACAATATCAAAAACACAGCAGTATATTTCATTGTACACATGGGGTACTTTTTATCCCTGTGTTCACCAAACCCATCTTGAGTGTTTGCTGCTAAAAAGCTTTTTTTTGTTTGTTTTGTCTGACCATAGAAGCCAGTCCCATTTGAAGTTCCAGTCGTGTCTGATAACTGAATATTCTGGAGTTTGTTTTTGGATGAGCGAGGATCATTTTTCTTGAAACCCTCCCGAACAACATGTGGTGATGTAGGTGCTGTTTGACCATTTTTTAAAAGGTTTTCTGACCCCAAGGCTCAAGTATTTTCTGCACACCTCCAGCTGTGGTCCTTGAAGAGTCTTTAGCCACTCAAACTCTCCTCCTTGCCGTGCATTAGGACGATATAGACACACGTCCTCTTCCAGGCAGTTTCCTAACATTTTATGTTGATTGGAAATTATTAATTATTGCCCTGATGGAGGAAATTGGAAATTTCACTGCTCTAGCTCTGTTCTTAAAGCCACTTCACTAATTTGTGAAACTCAATTATTTTTTTGCTGCACATAAGAAATATGTTCTTTATTTTTTCTCATTGTGATGATGATTAAGGGAATTTGGGCTTTGTTTACTCTTATTTATATTTCTGTGAAGCAAGAAGCCATGGCTGGATAATTTCATATTCATAATCACCTACCGTGCTCAAAATGGTGAATATGAATGGGAATATACTTCAGAGATATTTTACTCATAAGAATTTCTAGGGGTGCCAATAATTGTGTCCAACGTGTATTTGAGAATAACATTTATTTCATAATGAGATGTTCCCCCGTTTTCATTTGTTATACACAAATATTCAAGTGGTTTGGGAGTGAACTCAACTAGCATTCATTTGCACTTCTTCATAGCGGGCATTGCTAAAGAGATCTTTTGGTCATCTTTTCCCATGTAACCCATAACCCTGTGATCTGTGAACAACAGAATTCAAATGGCCACTGTATAATTTATATATTACACATAATATACAGTTCTAGTAGAACTAGATAGATCATGATTGCTTACAAATTGTAGTTATTTGCAAATTACATGACAATAATTGTCATTACTAATGTGATCATTATATATTTTAGGTAATATAATCAATATTTCTTCTTTTATAATGGATAATCAGGGGAATCGATAAATCATTTAATTGACATTATGTGAATAATATAAAAATCAATAAAAAAGTAACTGATCACGAGTATTTTAAAATGTAATCTAATCTGATTACCTAATCCAGATTACATGTAATCAGTTACTACCCAGTACTGATTGTATAATATATTATTATTATACGTTTAGATATACTATAATATAGTACATAATACATGTCAATATTATATCTTATGCATATTACATTTACATAAATGAGTACTAATTCAATAATAACAGATTGTCTTTAAAGAAATATGTCTTTAAGGACCGGTTTCATAGACAGGTTTTAGCCTAAACCAGGATTAGGCCATAGTTCAATTAAGACATTCGAGTAATTTTTATAAATGTGCCTTAGAAAAAACAATACTGGGGTGCATCTTGAGACAAAACAAAGGCACTGATCTATTTTAGGATCAGTCAGTGCAAGTTTATTTCAGTTGAAACAGCTCAGACTTACTTTTTAGTCTAGCACTAGGCCTAAAACTTGTCAGTGAAACCGGGGGTATGTCTCTCAGTTTAACTTTGTAGGAAGTGTTTGATGAAATCGGGCTGAGGTTAGCCGCTGCTGGGGATTTTACTCACCCTGAACTTCAGCTATTGATTCTCACAGAGAGCAGTGTGTCCCATGCCCTTTCATTGATCTGTGGGAGTATATTATGGACACAAGGAACACATGGAGGGGTCATTTTGTTGTTTGAACACAGGGCATAAGAAGACAAGACTGAAGCGGGATCAAAAGAGGATGAAGAAGACAAATGCCTTTGATGCTGATTGAAATATTTAAACTGCAAAATCTATTAAATGCATCTTGAAGTTATGTCATTAGTATGCATGTTGGGTTTGAACAAAACACTATGGAGACAGCAGTCTACTGTGAATCTCCCACTAACCAAATATTGACCAGGAAACTAGATGTTAAATGCATTAGATGAAAAAAAATACAGTTAGCTGAGGATCATAATATGATAATAGCATAACACAAAAATGTTCCCGGAAACCTCGCACATCTAAACCTCATGGCTTCCCGAAGTTACAAAATGAATCCTTCCATAGATAATGTACATTTCACTTACTGAATGACAGTATATTAGAGTCACCTTTATAAGATACTTTCCAGGAGATTTGTAGAAGCACATTTATACGGTGGCCGAGAGCTAAACACGCTACGGCTTTAGAAAACACATGCAAATAGAAAAAGCACCAGCAAATCAAGAACACATCTTCATCAGTTTCCCAGCAGGTGCTGCACATGCTCACAACACAAACAAATAAAGACATGCACTGCTAATAATCACAACACAACCAAATACATTTTATTTGCAGCGTGTTTCTTTATTCGGTTGTGTTGTGAGCATTTTCAGCGCGTGTGTTGTAAAATTGATGAAGATGTTTTCTTAATTTGCAGGTGTTTTTTTCGATTTGCAGCACGTTGAGCTCTCTAGGCCACCGTACATTTAAGCCACTAAATAAATGTATATTTATATAAAAAATAAATATAAACGTAATCTCATATTTCTCACAATTCTTTTCTCGCAATTGTGAGTTTAAATCTTGCAGTTCTGACTTTTCTCAGAATTGCTTGATATAAACTTGTTTTTTTTATTATATGAACTTTTTTCTTGCAATTGCAAGTTTGGATCTCACAATTTTGACTATTTTTTTCTTGCAATACTTTACTTGGACTTGTGAGATATAAACTCTCAATTGCGAGTTAAAAGGTCAAATTCTTAGGATAAGAGACTGATAATTCTGACTTTATAACTCATAGTTACATGTTATAAAGTCAGAATTGGGAGATATAAACTCACAGGTGAAAAAAAAGTCAGAATTGTGAATTTATATCTCTCAATTCTGACTTAATTCCTCAGAAATGTGAGTTTATATCATGCAGTTCTGACATCACAATTTGCGAGTTTAGCCTACATCATGCAATTCTGGTAAAAAGTCTCTATTAATTTTTCTATTCAGTGGCGGAAACGGGCTTCCATAGATTTGTGATTTGTCTTCACTAAATGCATAATCTTCTTCAAGTCTGTCATTCTTCTGCACACTCAAAGCTTCTCTGTTGTAGATGAAATGTAGCAACACTGCAGAATAAATGGCTAAAAATAGTCCGTTAAAAATGGTACTTGTGATGCATGTATTTATCAACAAATTTCCCTCACAGTGACAGAAAAAGAGAAAACTAATATATCAGGCAGCAGAAGGCAAAATCACACCGCTGTGCATCTGAAATCAGCTGAATATTGTAAGGGGTGTTGCAAAGAGATTTGTCTGGTGGTTTAGTATTAGATTCGGCAAAGCTCATAATCTGTTAAATTCAGAGAAGGGTAAGGTCATCTGCCATGTTCGTGAAGAGACAATTTACCCTCCCGCATCTTCTATCTGATTTGCATATATTCATTTGACACAATTAAGAAACAAGCAGCTCTAGATTTTTCTGTCAAGAGTCCAGTTTAAATGCCGTGCCTACACTAATGCCAACGCAAGAGGTGCAACATTGAATGTGTCGGGATTATACCAACTCGAATGAACAAATTGTATTTTAAACCCAGTTCATTTAATAATACATTGCACATTCAGAACAAAACATCCTCATATACCCACAAGTGAAATCAAAAGTCTCAGCACAAACGTTCACAATGACAAACAGAAACTTAAGCTTAATATTTCAGTCCGATCCTGTTGATGTATTTCCTCTGGGTTTGAATGAATGGGGAATAATGTAGATCACATCACAAACTAAATGTGTTCATTGATATGAGTCATTACTCTAAATAACATGCATTTTCATCTGTCTACCGCAGAAACATCCTCACTTGTGCTGTTTTAAACTCTTAAATAAATAAAGGGTACATTTGTGGTAAAGGAATAGTTCACCCAAAAATATAAATGTGTTGAAAATTGACTCACTCTCAGACCATTAAAGATGTAGATGAGTTTGTTTGTTCATCAGGTTTGGAGAAATGTAGCATTGCATCACTTGCTCAGAAATGGATCCTCTGCAGTGGATGGGTGCCGTCAGAATGAGAGTCAAAACAGCTGATAAAAACATCACAATAATCCACACCACTCCAGTCCATCAGTTAACATCTTGAGAAGTGAAAAACTGTGTGTTTGTAAGAAACACATCCATCATTAAGATGTTTTGACTTCAAACCATACGAGTCCTCCATAATAATGCTTTCTCCAGTGAAAAAGTCGTCTCATCTCGATCAGGAGAGAGATATGCACAGATCAAGCACTGTTTACAAGCAAAAATAGTCAGTGGATTTTGATGTGAGAGGATGGACTTTTCCACTTGAGGAAGCATTATTATGGATTATGTATTTTGTCTTGAAGCGACGTTTTAATGTAAAAATGTCTTAGTGACAGATTTGTTTATTACAAACACTCAGTGCTTCACGTCACAAGATGTTAACTGATGAATTGGAGTGATGTGGATATTATTGTGATGTTTTTATCAGCTGGCACCCATTCACTGCAGAGCATCCATTGGTGAGCAATGATTGAATGCTAGATTTGTCCAAATCTGATGAAGAAACAAACTCATCTATCTTGGATGGCCTGAGAATACATCTTCAGCAGATTTAAATTTCTGTGTCAACTATTCCTTTAAACCTCTCCATCCGTTAAACACAGTATAATAATGCAAACCACATTCACATACTGTACGAATCCTGCAGTTCTTATATGTGCATTGCATTTACAGGTGGAACGCCGTACAAACGTGCACCGACTTTGAGCATCACCGGGTAATACATACTTGTGATTATTGTGTATGCATCATATACAATCTGTTTTTATTTAGAGGTTCATCTAGACGCCGTGAAATTGGTTTAGACTTTAATGTCATTGTACCAAACAGGGCCAGTCCCTTTAGGAGTCACTTGAGGTTCACTGGATTGTTAATTGTGCATCTTGCTGCATGATTACACAGACGAGCCAATTAAGCCTAAGCAAAGAAGAATCATGTCATCGTATGCGCTGAGAGCGCTGTTGTGTTGCACTAATAGGCTCGGCGAGCCTGCAGGAAATCATTTCAGAGCCGATATTTTTTCAAGAGATCCGACTGCCACATGTTCTTCCTCTCTGGAAAGCGCTCTGGAATTTGAATCCGCCGGAAGTCCTGGATGCATTTCTTCAGCTCCTGCTCCGGAGTCAGCTTCTCTTTGGCCGGTTTCCTCTTTCCCGCCATGGCGTCACGTGGCCCGGCGGTTCGAACGCGGAGCAGATCAGTCCTCCTGGGAATCGGAGTCGGACCCTTTTTCACCGGCCGGTCCAGAGTCTGGATGTTGGGCTGGCGGGTGACGGGACGCGCGATGACCGTTTCCTGCGGAGAGCTGGCTTCCGATTGGGTCTCGGAACAGGAAGTGGAGAGCTCGTTGAAGGAAGTGCCGCTTTCACCCTCGTGCTCGCTCTTGTGGCTTTTGCAGCAGCAGTCGCAGTGAGAAGACGACCATCCGGATGGGCCACCTTAAAAACACAAGCCACAGATGTCATCAAAGCACATACAGCTGAAACATAACACTGGGAGTCATTTCTGAAGTCAGTGTGATTTTGTCGTTAGTATCAGTTTGCAGAGTGATCCGTTCAGGAATCAGGACGCGTGAAACCTGATAACAAAGGAGAAAGAACTGAGGTGAACAAAGATATCATTCATTTCCGTTTATAATACAGCACTTCAACCAACACAAATGCTCCTCTAATGGCACGGATGTTTCTCATTTTACACAGTCGATGCTTAAATAGTCCATTTAAAATGCATAATTTGCTCAAAAGCTAATTAAACTCACAAACTTGAAAATCAAAAAGCATCACGTGCACACGATGAAATGCATTAATATGCACAAGTGTGAGCCAGTCGCTTGGCATTGAGCAGGTTGACCTTATCAAGTTGACCTTATCAAAGACATACAGAATCCATATTTAAATCACCGTTTGAACTGTATATATCGATCTGTTTTGTGTTTTGGACAAAGAACTATGCTAAAACCACAAAGGGCCGAGTCCTTGTCTCAAAAAGATAATAGCGTGCATCAATCGCTTTTGTTATCTGATGGATATGTGCATGCATCAAAACAGAGAAATCTCCAAACATCAAAGTATTAGCTGAATGCACACCTTCAAATGCATTTACATATTCATATTTTTGTATAATCCTTAAATGCGACAGAGGTGGAGAATCTGAGCTCTGAAAAAGAGACGTGAGCATGCTTTCGGTTTAAAACTACATTTAAATGTCTGAAAATCCAACTTTGAAGCACTTTGTGAAACTGTGAATGGATGGCATCCCGTTCACCTTCACAGGCAGACCGCAGATTAACCTCGAGCTATTCATGGACACAACTCACCTCCCACTGTGAAGAACTCTGTGAACGAGTCCGGGTCATGTTTCATGTCAAGGTCAAGACAAACATTATATAAGAAAATAAGTCTTTTTTCAGGACCATTACAATTATCATTATTACTGCGATGCATAAATACATACAAATATTTAAATAGCAAAGAATTTATACAACATAGACACATTTATTTATGACCATTCAATTATCTTTAGTCTAATAAATAAATAAATATAAAGACTTTATATGTCATAGTATTTCAAATGAATCATTAGTTAAGACCATTAAAATTATCTTTATTGTAATGATAAAGGAAAATACCGAAAATATTTAGGAATTTCTAAATCATGGTAAATGGTCCTTTATTGAGCATAAAAAAATCTCATTCTCATCAAATTCTCATTCTCTGTAATGCATAATGTAAATAAATAAATAAATACACAAAGAAAATAATAATAATTTAAACAGTTAAGACCATGAAAATAATCTGTTTTGTGATGCAAAAAGAAAATGGATTTTCACTAAATAAATAAATACAAGTAGTAAAGATTTTATATGTTTTGGTATTAAAAGGAATCATAGTTAAATCCAGTAAAATGATCTTTGTTGTAATGAAAAATAAAATAGAATTTAAATAAATGGTACTTATTTATACCCCATGGTAAATGGTCCTTTGGACCTTTAAAATTATCATTAATGCAAAATGTAAATAAATAAATGCATGCATAAATAAAAACATAGTAAAGCATTTAAACACTATGGTAAAATTAAGCATTAGTTAAGACCATTAAAATTATTTGTATTGTAATGCAAAAATAAAATGTAAATAAATACACACCATTATATTAAAAAATTTTATTTTTAAGACCATTAAAATTCTCAATATTGAAATGTTGGATGTAAATAAAGTAAATAAATTCATGAATGAATAAAAAAATGTTTTTTTTACATTGTGCGCTAAATTAAAGCATAGTTAATATAATTACTATTCTAATAAATACATAAATAGTAAAGCTTTTATAGATTGTGGTGTTGCTTGTTTTACTTGTTTTGATTAGACTGATTTTGATACTGCATTTACTGATTTAGATTTTTTTTTTAAACATCAACATTTTTTTTATTTTACAGTAATGATAATTTATATTGTTTAAATTATGATAGTTTGGTTTAAAGAATTGAGCTAATTTGGTTATTTGATCAATAACTTCTTAATGCATATTTGAATGACATTTCTCATGTAAATTGTTCTTATAATTTGGGTGATGAAATATGACCTGGACATTACATTGAGAGATTCACCCATCGCCCAAATCAAAGGATGATCTTTCACATTTGTATGTGTGTATATAATCGCTGCTGTGCTTTCTCAGTCCAATCACAGCTGTGGTTTCCAGAACATAAAACACCATGCCTATAGCTTGACAGAGGCTCGATAAAATACATCCGACGTCTTCTCCCCAGGGGTCACCGTATCTCCAGCTTCCTATTATTGGTGTTTCTCATGTATAGAATTTCAACCCTTTTCCCATCAGCTTGACATACTATTAAAACATGATCACCAGTGAGACGTCATCTGCATCGAGGGATGCTATTTTACATCTGAGTATTGTTATTAGCTAAACACAACTCTCAGAAGCATTCATTTGTGTGTCTCTGAAGCTGCTAATTTATCCTGATTAATAACCAAATCATTCAGCTGAGCTGCAAATACATTTTACTGAATGCAATAACAGGCTAATTGAAGGCGGTGTGATTGCTATTGGCTTTCTAATGAGAATCCATGAATCTGACACCAGAATAAGCAGAACATTTCCCTGCATAACAATTAAAGCAGGTTCTCCTCTCGGTCCATCTCTCATCTTCACGTCCCTTTCCCTGCAGCATGTGAAGGATGAATAGAAAGGCTTTTACTGAAGGATTGTTTCTAAATGGATGTGCAGTCTGATGGGACCACAAGTCAAGAAGCATGGCGAGCAACAATGCCATAAAAACTAAATGATTTTCACCTTTTATTCTTCTAAATAAAACACATCAGTAATACCCCACTCAAGACTTGAAGCTTTTATGTGTCTTGACTAAAAGACGACCGCTAACAAGTGGCTAAATAGAGGTTATCAAGGACATTAAATGTCCTCATGCAGAGCTGGAAAACTGTCTGATTTTACAGCCTTGATGTGTTCAAACTTGTGCTCTTGGAAACTCAAACTTTCCAACTTGTAGATTGCAAATAATGATTGAAAGAGTGAGTTGTTTGGAAGCTTAGTGATGGAGAAGTTAAAGCAAAGACTAGAAATACCAAGTTAGATTCGTTACCGTGAATGGGAGAAAATGCAATGTGCAATGCTCTTTGGCAGAATAAGTCCCGCCTTCTAAATGAAAGAGCCAATCACCAGTTGGCGAAGTCGTTGCATCACTGCAGCTGCCAAACAGTCTCTGAAAGAAACTGAACATTATTTACAGCATTATTACCCATAATCCAGAGCCTCAGGCAAATGGTTCGGAGTGATGTCCGGTTGATGAATGAATCGTTCTTTTGAACCGGTTCTTTTTGGTGAAATATTTGAACCAGTTCACTAAATCAGACTGAAGCGTCTAATACAGTTCACGGCTCCAGCAGCACAGTTACTCCATCAAAACGCACTTTCAGACGCCTCACAGTCACTCAGACTCTAATTGAGCTTTGATAATATCATTGCGTATACGTGACGCCATTGCATGATTACATAATCAAACTAGTGAATTTAACCAGTTCATAGAAACAAACTGTTCAAAAGAGCCAGTTCACAAAAAAAAAGAAGGCTCTGTATTACAGATAATGTTAATAATGTAGTAAATAATGTTCAGTGTCTTGCACAGACTGATCATTTCACTTCATAAGACCTCAATAGATGGTTAGGAGTGGCGGTTATTAGTTTTGTTCTCCTTGATATGTTTTTGCTCTCTCTCCTTACTTCTCACTGGAGCTTACGTCATCCGCTGGAACGCCAGTCTCTCATGAACACGCGTACGACAAGCAGCAGGAGCTAAAGATTAGGGTTTATTAAGTTTTAAATGTGGATATTTTTCTTACAAAACTGCATCGCTTCACTTCAGAAGGCCTTTATTAACCCCCCGGAGCTGTGAGACACACTTTTTTGTGATGGATGGAAACACTCAGCCAGCATTCACTGCCATTTTAAAGCTTGTACATTTTTTTATATAACTCTAATTGTAATCTTCTGAAAGAAGAAAGTCTTATACACATAGGATGGCTTGAGGGTGAGTAAATCATGGGGTCATTTTCAGTTTTGGATGAACTATCTCTTTAACTTCAGGTTTGGTCTACAAAAATACCCGCATAAGCCGACTATTTCCCTGTATATCAATTAAAGCAGGTTCTCCTGTTTCCTCTGCACCCACTTCTCTCTGTCCATCTCTCATCTTTGTTTCTCTGCAGCATATGAAGGGTAACTAGAAAGGCTTTTATCGAATGATTGTTTTAAAATGGATGGTGCAGCCTGATGGGACCACAAGTCAAGAAGCGAGGCGAGCAACTATAACGCTTGCCATAAAACTAAATAAGCTGCGCTGGAACTGCTCCTCGGCTTGCTGTTGTCCTCAGACGGCACATTTATTAGGAAACTCAGGTTTCCCAGAGTCAGACTGTAAAGATCTGCATTCCACGATCATTGCTTATTGGTAATACTGTAAGCGGTAAATATCGAATGGCCTTGGTCAGCAGGACATTAGGCTAATCTGGTGCCGTTTACCATTAGTACTCACCAAGCTTATGGCTGCAGTTTCTATCAGACAAGAAATTGATTGCATTTTGCTGTATCCACCCCATCCTCTGTCTTCTGATCTCCGAGCAACTACAGAGCTGTGTAGATGGCTGCACGGATCATATTGCAGGCCCATTACGGTTGGGGCTTGTCTGCAGAGCTAAATCAGTTACCGTATGTGAGTGCCTTCTCGTGAATTACACAAGCCTGAGAGTTGCATTTGGCTCTGGCTCGAGCAGAGACAATCTCATCACAAGGGGCAACCACCCACCAGCGTCTACCCACAATGCATTGTGTCTTAATGCCTGAGAGTGCTTCAGATCGCAATTCTCCTGAGCGGCGTGCTCGGCGTAATATGTTTGCTAGCACTACAACACAGCTCAGACAGCGATCCTAAAAATAGTGTGACGCACATCTATGCATTTTTAATTAACACTCAATCTCCTAATGCTCACATGAAGCAGCTGATGCTAATATGGGTAAATCACATGGGCGGCAACTAATGTATTTGTGTTTGTGACCTGCAGTCATAATGCTTCCTGCGTATCTGTGCATTAAAGTTTACAGAGATGCTTAACTGCTCAGCACTATGGTATTAATTATGGATTATGTCTACTGGAAATTACAAGGAATGCACACCCATTATCTACTTTTTTACTTCACTTGATTTCCTATTCCTTAGGAAAGAGACATCACAAATGAGATTTCTTTAATATCCTAATAGTTTTTTCCTACACTAATGAGATTAAACTGAGAACAGAGAGATTTAGCTTAAATATTCTGCTTTTTCGGTTATTTTTCAGTAAGAAAAAACAACAACAAATTATAATCACATCTCCTCTACTCATATCAAACTGTTCTTTAGAATATGCAATCAAAAGTCTGACATTTCAATATAAATATGTCTCATCAAATTCATCCAAGACCCCAAAAAAAGGAAATGAGTGGGCATTTTTGCACTTCATCATAATGAGCCTTTAACGTATACAGCCTGTTGACGCATAAAGCACTGGTAAAAGCAATGACTATGAATCTGTAAAGAAAATGCAAGGAGATATTTACATGATTTATTAATAAACTAGTGTTTTCTGAGTCAGTGTGTCGGCTGAAAAGCTGAAGCTGACTCTGACAGCTCTTCAGTACAGTGACGCACCTTCAGAGAGAAATGAATCTTTCATTCAGATTACATAATCAGAGAATATTTGTTTTTATTTGAATTGGTTAATCTAAAAGTTGGCATATCAAGCTTTCTGTAGATATATTTCTCATGTCTATTAGGCAAGTAGTCTATAACGCTGAGTTTTGCTTCATTTTTGTGGCGTTTCCGTACACGGAGAACAAGACTGCAGAAAGCATGTTCTGTTTATTTTCTTTATTTTACAAAAGCACAACGTCGTTTTCTTGCTATTTTGAGTGCACACAAAGTAGACCTTTCCAAATTTTAATGACGTATTACTCTTATTTGCATGAGCAAAATGATGGCACATTTTAAGTTGTTTCCACTTTTATCAGGAAAAAATGCCAGTGATTGCATCAACAGCATCCAGACAATTACATTTACCTAGCACACTTTTATCTAAGTAAGCGTTAGAGCGAGCAGCCATGTAAAGTTTCTGCTGCTTACACTTTTCACTTTCAAATGACAAGCATATTTGAAGTCGATGAATGAAAGGCGAACGTTTGGATTTCTTGCCAGATATACTGTAATTACCTCAAGGACCAGAAGTTAACGATCTGTTCATCACAGAAACAGACAGTTTTTTTCTGTGACTAACTGATGGTCGACTATTTGTAACAGAAGGTCTGGACTCCATAGCAGCTTTCACTGTCCAAGGACCGCCATTTGACCTACATGTAAACAACCAATCAAAGTTAACTTTGTTCAGCGTTTTAATTGTAGCCAAAATCCCCACAATAACAGTCTGGCGAGCAAACAATAACCAACAATTGTTCATTCAAGATGTCATCTTCAGTTGCCAAGTGTCTGTGCTGTGAACTTCACATACTTTTGAAAATCCAGCGTTTAATTGATAACATTTAGTTTGTCTTCTGCATCAGACATTCAATGGTCTGTGGGCTGAGACTATAGGGTGATGCTAACGTCCAGGTTGGCCTACAAAAATACATAATCACTGCAGCACTCGGTAGCTCGGATCAACAATTTGCTCTTTCGGATAATTTGCTAATTTCAGATTTGAAATTATATTTCAAATCTGTGAAAGATGCACTAATTAAATAACCTATACAAGTGGGGCAAACTATTTTCCTGTGATCTGTGTGGATCCAAAACCATCCAGCTCCCAAATATAAGGTCTATCTACAAATAATATTCTCAGCTCTTGATAAATGACTGAGTCAAGCCGTCCATTTTGGTATGCCAGGAAAGTCAACCAATCATTTTCACCACCACAACCCTGCAGGCATTTCTGTATTAGAGCTATTTCCACCCCCACCTCCACACACACACACACACACACAAATACGCATATGGGTCTCAGTTTGCTCAATACAGTGATAACCATACATTTTACAGACATAGAAATAAGTCTTTCTGCACCCACAGCTTTCATGGCTCTGACTTCAGATCATAGAAAAGACAAAAAAAACAAGCCTCTGCATTCTCATCAGATCGGTTTGATATGAGAAATTAGCAAAGGAATCTCTGCACACTTGAGGCGTGTTAATGAGAACAGGACCACTGATGCTAATCTTAAATACTGTGAGCCATATTTTCATCCTACGAAAAACCGAAGATCAATATCAATTCAGTGCATGATGATCAGCTATGTGCATCTCAGGGTTACGTTAGTTCAGTACAAGCGCGCTGTGTAAATATGTATAATGTTTGATTAAAGTCCTTCTGTTATGGTTTTTGAGCTTCGCCTGAGGTTTTGCTTGTAATGTACAAAGTAGGCCAATTTTGTCCTTGCAGGGGAGCAGTCATAGAGAACACTCATCTTTGCAAATAAAAAAAAGCTTGTACTGTATCTAAGAAACAAACATTTTCTTGTAATGTTAAGCTGTGGAAACACAAACTGTGCTGATAATAACACAAATGTGGTGTCCGAATGTAAAAGAGCTGATGCATCATGGGAAACAAGGCAGGGTGACAGAAGGGTCCAAATGGGCTGGACTTAATAAACACTCATTGTCATAGTCCAAGGACAAGTAACGCCAATCCCAAATCAACAAAGCCTGCTATCCAGAGGCTTCGTGTTGGACGATTACAGACAATATGCCAATTTCATCCTCTGACTGATGTTGACACAAGCTGCAATGTTCAAGGCAGCCATGTGCGTCTGAAGGAAAGAAGCATCTGACAGACAGATCGGAGAGCCCAGATCATCTCAGTGTACTCGTGACCCTCTCAAAGCGCTGATGGGGCGTAATAAAACCAGCAGAATGAGATGACAGAGAACCGGTCATTACTACACTGGCTTCTTTTGAGACGTGGAGAAATTCACAGCATCTATAGAAAGGACAGTGAGGGAGAGCAGGACTATATGAATGCGAAAGAAGAGTCATTGCTAATTGGAAAGCTTCTTTAGGTGGGAGTATAACACACTTTTGATGCTTGTAATGTATAAACACTAACAGTCTAGACATATTCATATTCTGTCAATAATATTTTAAACCAACTCTCAGCCAACTATTAAACTATATTGAAGACTGTATTATACTGGACACATTTACTTCACCAGCTGGTTCAATCCACCTATTAAACAAATAAATAAAGAATTATCGAAATCTATAACAAAATTACTATTTTACACTAAGGTAAAAAGGGTAAAAGGAACAATTCTGTCCCTTGTTATGGAACATATCAAAAGTAGTGCCTTAAAAGTACATATTAATATATTAATACCTAAAGTGTACACATTAGTGTAATATTAGTTTAATGGCATATTAAACTATTATTAAATAATAAAATGTTAATTATTAGACTACTATTTTTGTTTAACATTAACAATTTGCATGTCGAAAAATTGACAACGATCCCAGTAAGTACAGTAATAAATTTTACTCTCATTTAACTTTGCTTTTATTTATGAGAAAAGTCTTTCTATTTCTTTCATTACCGTGTCTACTCTTTATTTGATTGAGAGGTCAAGCGTTACAATTGATCAGAGCTCACACTTCAATTATTATTTTACATATTTTCATACTAAATAAGTTGTAAAAATACAATTTAAAACAGTTGGTATCAATATTTTGATAATGTCAATCATTTTGATGTATATAAAAGCCTAAATTAACTATTTTCACCATATAAAGTGATTGTATCTCTTCATACGACTTGGATTAAACTGCTCAATCCATATGGATTCATTTTATGATGTTTTTATGAGCTTTTTGGGTCTTTAAGTCTGTGGTCACCTTGAGCTTCAATGGAGGGACAGAAACCTCCCAAACATTGTCATCCAAACCCACATGAACTACATAAATGATGACAGAATGTTTTTGGGTGAACTGTCCTTTTAATCTTTGAGTTTAGGTTGGAAGAAGAAGACTGCCAAGCATGAGCGTCCTGCACTTAAGGAGACATGATGACGGTATAATCTTCACTAATTCTATGACTGCATCTATGCATACTATATGCCTAATATATATGAAGACAAAATGTGAAATATTATGACCAGAATTCCCAGTATTCAAAAAACAGTAGGCATAAAAAATGTACCCGGATGACTTGGTGAAATTATGAAATTCATAAGCAGGGATGCACAAACATATTTCAGTCTGGTTCTCATGAGAGCAACTGCAGATTTGGTTTGATGCTCACCCTGCATGTAGTGTGACCTATTAAATATAACTATAAAAAATGAATAATAGTAATGACAGTCATTATTGCACTTTATTTAGGTGCAAATGAAAACAGTGATTGTGCATTAACAGCAAATGAGTATTCTGAACTTCTTTACCCATGCAGCGCATTTGTTATTTCAGACGTGCATGTGCACCTGAGCACCATGTATGTGCATCACTGCGCCGCGGGACAGGATGGTAGGTCATGGCAAAGACAACATGACGAATTAGGTACATCATTATTATATTCATACTAAACACAATCATGCTTTATAACACATACATTTTAACAGTCATGAAGTAATAAAGAAGTACGTAGAGAGTGTGCAATTTTGAATGAAGCCCATGTCTGTCTCCTACATCTACATTGGGTTTTTGCCTAAACCTCCATAACAAAGCATCATCCCTGTGCACATGTAATTTCACAGTTTTCTTAAGCACGGAAATCTTTAACACACTGGATACGACCGGTTCCGCTGGAAAATCACTTTCTCGCTCTTCTTTCCATCTCAGGTGGAGTCTTTCTTTCTGTGCAGCAGCCTAGATGGGAACGGTCTTGATTTGCCCCATCTCCTCTCCCTCAGTGGACACAGGACTCATTTCTTGTGCCAGTTCAATAATGGCTGTAAATCACTAGCGTTCACAGGAATAAGACACTGCATATTCACATGAGGTTCTTAGAGGATATGGCAAGAATAATCTCCCTCTGTCCATGGTGTATTTTGACAAGCTTAGTTGCCAAGCTCATGTTTCAAGTGCTGTGGGCCTAATACACAGCTTGAAGCACATTTGATTACCCCCCCTCCACCCTCCCCTACACACACACACACACACACACACACACACCTACTGTATAATCTGCACTGGACTGGAAACAATGTGACAGGCTGAGTCGTGATATCGAAATATATTAAATGCAAAATTATATAGCGTGGGCTAGATTCTAGGTTTTGAAAGCAGAGATAATTATGTATGCAGCGTCAACTTCACTGGATGTTTCTGCTTTATGATGTAAAATCATGCTGTAGATCATCAGGATTCTTGGGAAACAGAGAAGGCGACCTTAAGAAACATCGAATAGCTTTTTAATTGGAAAACTTTCAAGCTGGCTTGTGATGTAATTATTAGCTGTACTGTTTTGGTCCTTAATGATCAAAAGAATAAGGCTCGTCCATTTGAAGAGGGATTGTTACTGATAATTATAAACTAAACTTTTTTAAAATTAATATTTCATAAATTATTCTTGTATTAACTTTCAGGACAAGAAACAAATATTGTGGGCTGTTCATCACCAAAGTGCAGTGTGCTTAAAATTTAAAATATAAGGCTTTGCTTGTCAACAGGTCAAGATTTTAAGATTAAAATTGAATGCCAAGACTGATGCAGGCAATAAACAAAAAGAGGAAGAAGTCAGTAAATGAGTTTCGTCTGAATGCAGCTATGAAATGTGTGAGGCGTTTATGCATCGCATGATGCTCATGCAATTAGTTTTTCTGCCAAGTAGAAATCACTGTGACTGTAATCTTTGGTCATTAATCACAGTTATTAATTAATGCAGAGACAAAACTGACCAGTTGGTACAAATAATTAAAGAAATTTCGAGAACAACCTGCAGCACATTTTCTAACAGCAAGAATGGGCCGAGATGGCATGTTAGGTGATGAAGCATATAAGAAGGAGGATGAGTAAGTAGGCGACAAAGAAAAATAAGCAAACCCTTTGACCGCAAATGATATATTACCAATCTCTTGGGCGGTCTAAATTGGTAAAATGTGTCATGTGGGTGATGTTCTGAGCAGTAACAGCACAAGAGAAGGCAGCGAGGCCTGTAAAAAGCAACTGGTTCATTTCACCAGGGGATTCAAGAGCAATCGAATTCAGAAGAGAAACAAGAATCCACCAATCATGCTGTAAACCGAACTGTGCAGCGTAACGCGGAAATATTGCATTTCAACCATTAAGTGTAATGCAAAACAACTACATTATAATTTGATCTTGTTATCTGCTGTGACAGAAGTGTCGAGCCCATTCGATGCAGACGCACTATTGAGCCAAGTGGATTTTAAATGCAAAAAATATAATAATTTGCACACATGTCTAACGCTGTGTTAGAAATCACACGTCTAAGTCCAATAAAGTCATCATCTGTAGATCTTTTGCTGTAACATCCTCATGTCTCTCCAAACTCATAAGATTTTCCTTCCCGTGGAAGAGAGTATCAACGCTGCTTCAATCATAAATGTCAAATGCATTTGTTTGGTTTATTTAAAAAAGTAATAGGTTAGGATTTAAAGCCAGGTGTCCCTTCATGTTAAATAAAAGTGTACTATTAGATCGTCCCATTTTTACCCTAATGAAAACTAACAGCTAATTAGAATTTTTTTTCTTTTGTAATTTCTTATTTTGTCCATCTATGGGCTCCAAGTAAAATAAGATAATTTCATGACATCCCTAGTTAATGGTGATTCTCCACTTTTACTTAAATATCACGATCAGTAATAAAATGGTGTCACAGGAAACACTGACAAAATCGGTTATTTTTTATTGAGTTTAAAATAATTTTTCGGTGATTTTTGTGATAGACAATTTGTATTAGATTTTATGTAGCCCTTCTGTATTTGTTTTAGAAGCCATTGTGAGAAGCCAAAGTTAAATATCTCATCTGCCAAGATAACTATCATATTTCCTTAAAACTGGTATGAACACTTGAGCCTGTCAATCAAATGGCATCCTAATGACACACTTTATAAAACGGAGAGCTCTGGTTATGGCTTCTAATTTGTCAATACAACGTTCAAACAAACAAAGTTGCAATGAAATAGAAGTAGCAAGAAATCTTTTCTTCCGTATATTGTGATTGTGTAACATATAATTGAAAAAACATATATAGGGTGGGACTTGATTCTATCCATCGATTACTGACAGAACGTTTAAACCAATAGCACATCTGCATCATGCTGTTGGTCTGACTATCAGCTGTTGTAGACTTCCAGTATGGCATGACTCCTTCTCTTGGTGGGTCATAAGTTTTTCCATTATATGTGGGCAATGGGAGGGACTGAATGCTGCAGTAATTATACTGATGACAGAGAACAAATCATTAAGCAGCCATATGTCCATTCTCCCCGAATCTCGTGACTGTCCTCCAGAAGCTGTCCGTTCCAGGCCCACTCTTTTTAGGTTTTCCAAGGGGACTCGTTTGGAATTAAGCACAAAGTGATTTTTAATTGGCCATATGCCGCAACATCTCTCTCGTTTAAGACAAAGGCAAGTCAAATGAACCACTAATGAAGGCAGGCGCTGGAGAACAACTGCATATCCAAAAGGTGCAGATGTAGTTAAATAAAGAGAGATTGAGAGAGAGAGAGTGAGTGAGTGTGTGTGTGTGTGTGTGTGTGTGTGTGTGTGTGTGTGTGTGAGTGAGTGAGTGAGTGAGTGAGTGAGAGAGAGTGTGAGTGAGTGAGAGAGAGACAGAGAGAGAGAGAGAGAGAGAGTGTGAGTGAGTGAGAGAGAGACAGAGACAGAAAGAGACAGAGACAGAGACAGAGAGAGAGAGAGAGAGAGAGGAAGTGACATGATCATCACTGTGGTAGATTACTGAAATATTCATACCACTCTCTGTTCATATCCCTGAGAGCTACTTGAGGGAATTCTCCACATCTGCGTTAGCTCAAAAGCCTCCCTCTTTCTCTCTCTCTTCTATCGATGTTCTGAGCGGACAAACTCAGTTCAGTCTGCTAATACTTGAAGGGAAGTGCATTTGTCATCTACATTAATGAGTACATTCTTAGTTCGAGGCTGATTATAGAATTGATCCGAATAGAATTGATCAAATTATCAGAGTGCGCCGTCTAGTGGTACTGTCTGAGAAAAGCGTGAAAAGCACACATTGGAGATATTGTGAATCGAATTAACTCGATTCTAAAGCAGGGTTCCTCAAATCCTGCCCTGGCGGGCCAATGCACTGCAGAGTTTAGCTTCAACCCTGATCAAACTTACCTAGCTGGGATTCTCTAATGATTTTGAAGATAGTGATTAGCATTATGCTCAGGTGTGTTTAATTAGGGTTAGAGCTAAACTCTGTAGGATAGTGGATCTTGTGGGCCAGATCTGAGGATCCCTGTGATTTGGATTTGATTTGTAAGGCTATTGTTCTGATTGACTAGCGGTGGCATTTAGCAGACAAATAATATTTCTGAATACCGAAGACTATATATATATATGAAGAGTTTATTTGCAAAATAAAAATTATTGTGTTTTATTGTGTTAGTTAGATGTATTTTTTTGTAATTTTTACTTAATCAAAATAACCCAACTGCAGTTTGATTTAGATTAATTTGAATGCAAATTTTTGAAAATTGTTAAAAACGGAGTTGTAAAAATTATACAAAGGTATACAAATATTTTTGAAAATTGTTGAAAACAGAGTTATCTGGTTTTGCAAATAAACTCATCATATATTAATAAACATATAGCCTATATATATATATATATATATATATATATATATATATATATATAAATCTTTTTTTGCCTTTATTATGATAATAATATCATTATAATTGTCCCTGAGCCGGGATTCGAACTCGGGACGCCCTTAGCCGTTGATATGATGCTCATAAGCATATCGGCACCGACACCAATGTCGAAATTATTACACCAAAATATTTGAACCTAAAACAATAATGGTTTACTTCATTCATAGAGGACAGCAATCGATAAACCACTTGCACAATTTGGCGATAATTACCGACTGGCTGTATATAGTTGTGAAATAAACTTACGGTAGAAGACATACTCTGCGTTATTGGACCAGTATCTGTCATCAGTATGTCTGTTGTGCGGAGTAGCGGTGAGCGATGAATTGCACGCCACGATGTGGAAGCCGCTCTCCGCGAGCATATCAAACGCTCGCTCCAGGTGGCGAAACTTCAGGTAAAACTGAGAGGTGTATCGCTCGGCTGGCCTGTCAAGATCCCGGCACTCGTTTAGGGTGTCCCCAAAAACTTCTTTGGCCAGACCGACCCTTCCGCAGATGAAGATTTTTGGTAGTCCACGAGTTTTGGCATCCGTGTCCCTCCCAAAGGCGCATGGGCTCCTGTATCCCACTGTGATGAAGCCGTAGCGCCTATCGCGCGCATCCAGGTAAGACGCGGGGAACAACCTCTGTTCGCTTCCCTGGGATGCTTCGTCAAAATCACCGTGGATGTATTCATCTGGTGTCAGGATTTTGACGAGCTCGTGCAGCTGGAAGAACTCAGCCTCGCGTTTGAGCCTCCCTTTCTCGGGAAAATAATCCGGCAGGACGACGCTCTTATCGCGGAGATAGTCCAACACATATCGGAAGAGAAACCCATCCCTGTCGATGAAGTAGCGTCCCTTGATGTCCTGCGCGAGGTCGTTGGAAATGTCCTTGTTTTTAGTTGAGAATAATTTCCCCAGCAGTGAGTTTGGCACGCTGGTGAGGGTGGCATGGCGCGTGTAGTACACCTGTCCACCTACATTGAGCTCAACCACATCAGTAGAGCAATTCTGAGCACTGTCCTTGGGCGTTTGGGAAGTCCTGCAATTTTCAGTCAGGGCCATTGTGGTGCGTTGCACGCTTCAAAAAACGAAAAAGTGGAGACGCAAAAGTTTCTGATTTGTTTTTAGTGAGCGAAAAGTCAAGAGGAACATAACCTGCAAGCGCTTTAATAGACATTTACAATCTATTGTGTTCTGTACAGCATCCCTTAGACGTGCAGAGTGTTTATAAAAGTATAAATGCATCAAAACTACACCGTAAGTCTATTAGGCTTTTCTCACAAGTAGGCTATAGCTGGGCATGTACTGCCAGTTGAAACATCTGAGCACGCATCTTCCTGTTATTTATAATAATGCATAAATAGAAGAGCTCTCACCCAAGGGAACCAATTGCGCAGCTCATGTAGCGATCCTCCTGCTGAAAATCCCCAAATAAGTTCTGCTTATAAAAAATGAAAACCTGCACCAGCTTCAACTTCCTTCAGAGGAGTGCTTCTTCTCCTTCATGAAATCTTGCCTGTCCAGAACAGTTAGTCGTCATGTACTTGGCACCCACCCAGCGTTTCAGTAAAAGGATCTGTAGTGGAAAAGGGAAGTTTGTGCATCCTGACTCTCCTGAGCATCAGCAGCTTAGTGCGAATGAATGCAGCGTGCAGAGAGAGGCTTTGGACGGGGGAGGGAGACCATTCTTAGGGAGATGAGCCTTACATCATCTTAAAGGAAAATGACAGCTGGAAAGATACAAGCATTTCACCCTGCTTCTCCAGATTCCAAAATATACTCATCCAATTAATATGTTTTGGCTGCATAATACATTTTCACATACATTTAAAATATTTTTAAGCCATCCAAGATGTATGTTTCTTCATCGCATTTGGAGAAATGTAACATTGCATCACTAGCCCACCAGTGGATCCTCTGCAGTGAATGGGTGCCGTCAGAATGAGAGTTCAAACAGCTGATAAAGACACCATAATAATCCACAAGTAACTCCACAAGTATCCACGCCACTCCAGTCCATACATTAACATCTTGTGAAGACAAAAGCTGCGTGTTTGTAATAAAAAAAATCCATAATTAAGGCGTTTTAACTTTAAACTGTCACTTCTGACCAAAGTCCATGATCCATAATAATGCATCCTGCAGTGATAAAGTCCATCTCCTGTGGTCCACCTCCCACATCCACCCACATGTTTGGTTAGAACCATTGTAAACAGTGCTTTATCTGTGCCTATTCCTCTCCTAATTCAAACAAGGCGACTTTTTCACCGATTAAAGCAATATTGTGGAGAGAGGACTTGTATTTTAGCCAGAAGCAATGGTTTGTAGTTAAAGATGTCTTAGTGATGGATTTGTTTGTACAAACACAGAGCTTTTAGCTTCACAAGGACTGGAGTGGTGTGGATTATTGTGATGTTTTATCAGCTGTTTGGACTCTCATTCTGACGGCACCCATTCACTGCAGAGCATCCATTGCTGAGCAAGTGATGCAATGCTACATTTCTCCAAATCTGTTATGATAAAAAACAAACTCATCTACATCTTGTATGTAAATTTGAAGCAAATTTGCATTGTTGGGTGAACTATTCCTTTAACAGTGGTTGCGTTTCCCAGAGATTAGGTCTGGTAAGTTTTTGGGGATCTGAGGGTATGTTATGTTTTCAGGACCACGGACAGATCCGCACACACTTGGCTTCATTTGTTGGCATTTACTAAGCAGCTAACATGTATTTTATAGTAATTTGAGTATTACGTGATATTTGATAGTGCATCGGCTTTGTGTAATGCATATTTCTTGTCATCATTCCAACCCAGGAGCATTTCAGTTCCTTTCGCTTTTGCTCTTACAGAATATTTAGTAAAGCCCACTCTGAGTTTAATGCATTTTATTGACTTTCGTCTAGTGTAACCCTCACAAGAGTGCGTGCACCCAGAGGATTGGATTCTTTGAGTTAGTGAACATATTTATTTTAGTATGCAAACCTTTGGCATTGTGTGCTGATCTTGTTTCAAGGAATGTGTGTGCTCAGCTTCACCGAGCGATGGCTTTGAGGCTGTGGTCACGCTTACCCTGCTAATTTTGTGTATTCTGCTGAAAAAGTGTTGCTAGGCACCGAAAGGAGAAACTGTGAGTGGGATTCAGATGGCAAACGCTCTGCTGTTTTCTTTTTATCTGCAATAACGTTTCATTATAAAAGACTCGCAATTTGTTGCATTAATACCTTCAGAAATACAGGGATGAACATAATGATATCTTCAGAATTCAAGCTGACGTTTGTTCCCTCTCATGAGGGACTGCTATAAATACCCAATTCTCAGAAGATATGAATCATTTGACTATGCTAGGCTGCCAACGTGTACTCTGTCTATTTGATTTTATTCATTTTAAAGCAGGTACGAGTCAGAGTTCCATATGATGACATGCAAAGTTGAAAACCTGCCTTTAAAACACTTGAATAATGCAGGACATCTCTTCAGGTGCACATCTACCACTCATTCAGCCCTGTCTAGAGTGGTTCGGATCACTGGAAAATGTAATAAGAAATGCAATGCAAAGCAATTAGCATCCAGCCACAGATTAATCCAAAGCATGCATGTTGCATAACTGGTCAGACTGTGTGGTTTTCATCCATCCATAAGCATAACGCATGCACTTCGGTGGAGGGAGTCATCATAGCTGTGCAGCAATCCATTGATCTAGATTTGCAGTATTCTCTGGATTTCAGCCACCCCTGCCTCAGAGAGGAGCCATTTATGGGGATTTGGATGCTTCTGCATTTCGGAGGGCTGTGGGGCTGCCTTCACGCTTAATGGAACCAGAAGAGTGCCATTATTTCAATTATATATTTTTCTGCTTTCGAGTGAAAGGGTTTGATCCTGCTCCCTGCAGTAAACACATAACCTAGTGTTTTCATTATTCCTGATAGTTTCAAAAATCAACACAAATGCATTTATTTACTGTATGTACACCGCCACACATTTCACATGAAAACACACACCACTTCAATTTATGCATCTGTTTGTCTTTCCAGTAAGCTGTGCCCCGAGTAGGTAAAGAAAACAGTCTAATGCATCCCTAATAACAGCCATTTTCTTTCAGGCGTGTCACTTTGTGGTGGGAAGAATTGATCTGTCACGATGAGTTTTAATGATTTAGTCGCTTACATTCACAATCAGTGCGTGCAACTGAATTGTTTTGTTTGACTATCTGTGCCAGTTGTGATGCATTACTGATTATTAGTACACATAAGCATGCTGCTGCATTTGTAATATATAGATACAAAGCCAGTGTAAAAACCATGAATGACAGCAGTAAAAAGGAAAATATGCAAATAATAGATTGTAATTCATCAAACAAAAGCCCTTTTAAGATGTTTCTACTCCAAAACCCACACAGAAAAAGCATCCACTAGGTGGAAGTGCTTAGTTGTCATCTGCATAATTTACTGTTTGTTTTAATAATTACTATAATAGCAGTGATTAGCAACCATTATAAATAACATGAACCCTTGAAATACAACTTTTTTAATTTGTGTAACCCAAAGTAGTCTGATTAATTCATTCAGATAATTTATATTAGAATGTTTTGGTCTAATTTTGTCGTTTTGTTTAACTGACAAAAAAACGTATTAATTTATTAATTAAACAAAATGTAATTACTGATAGTTATTTGTGTAGTTCTGGTTGGTTGTAGATAATGAAAATTAAGAGTGATTTTGAATATATATTTAACCTGCTTATCTGTTAAATGTTAAAAGCCTGTTTGAAAATAAAATATTAGTCTTGCATTCTCAACTCATGGTTATAGATTTGATGAAATTACATGTTAATTAACACCTTATGGGTCTAATTTTAAAAAAGGTAAAAATTGAAATGCATTAAATTAATATTTGATCGTTTTTGCCTAATTCGTCAACAAAAATAAATAAAATAAACAAAAATAAAAACTTGGTTATACTTTATTTTAAAGTGCCTTGGTTAAAGTGTAATAGTACATTTAGGTAGGCTACCGAGTAATATTAATTAACAACATGTAGTCTATTTTCTATAGGGATAGACTTAGCATTTGCTTTAGGGCTATTGCATGTCATTATACATAATTTACTGTTATTACTTTAGCATGCATCCTACATGTATGCATGCAACACCCATGCAAAAACATAAAAAAATAAATAAAAAAAATGGATATATAGCAAAATAAAGCACATGCTAAACCAAGAGCCAAAAAGTGGAACAGGTAGCAGATTTGCTTGAAATACTAATGTTATTATTAATTATGATCCATGCTAATTTCTGCATTGTATAGCCTATCTTTGCAATAATGTTTGTTATAAATGAAATATGAAAATGCATAAAGCGTCACCAATTGTTCTGGTTGTGTATGAATGAGAGAATAAGTGCAGAAGGAAACATCAGAGACAGAGGGAGGGAGGTGTGATTGGTTTTATGGTGATATCACCGAGGTTACTCACAATCACATCACACTCTCACTGTAATAAGAGGCGAGATGTAATAACTCAGTGCTGCCAATAGGTCGCACTGCATGTTGTAAACAGGGTCGCCGCGGATCTCTACTGTAATCTCCATTTTGAATGTTTTTATGGTTTAGGGTTTTAATGGCACGCCTCTTTTCTCATGACCGAAAACGAGTACATTGCCTGGATTACCCAGATGGTGTTATGAATTCGGACTAAAAACGCTGGATGATATCTGAGCTGCGATCTTCTTGTGATTCGTCTTGCTCTTCTGAAACGACCTCAGACTGCGGTGAGGGCTTCGTGGTGTTGCTAATCGCTAACTGCAGAAACGGCTAAACATAACAATGACCGATGCAGCAACAAATCAAAACAGGAACGTCAATACCACAAGGTACGTACGTTATATCGACCTTCAAACCAACTTTTCGTGTTAACCGTGCACCTGAATACAAATATTGACACAGATAGCATAAAAGTATAGCAACTAACGTTAGTTTCAGATCACCAAGCTCTCGCGGACTGAACTCGCGAGCTGTTTTTCACGGGTTTAATCGTTTTTTGCTGCGCTGTTAGGTCGATTTATGCGCTTGGGCTGTTGCATAGGTTTTACGCGATATTTAAGGGTTCATACTATAAATGTGAAGTGATTGGCTCGTCTGTCTGCTGCGGATTAACAGTAGGGGTAGAAACTAGGCCTCAGTGCGTGTCACTTATACGCGCTCGCGCTGCTTCTCCTTCTGCGAGCGCGCGAGACTTTATCATCGTTTATTTTAATATTAGTCGAAGGACGTAAGAGTCAATAAATCCTCATGGATTTAGCTGGAGCCTTTGGACAAAATTGTGTTTACGACGTTAGAGATTATGCTATTTTTATGAGGCAGTTATTAAAACAAACTTCAGTCAAGATAACAAGTGAGTGACATTTAGTTAACGGTCTTTTGTTATTTTAACACATGTAAATACAGATAACACATCCAAAGTTATAAGATAAACTTAAAAAGCATACTTATATACAATATAATGTGATGTGTAGGCAAAACTGTCCAACTTCTCAGCATTTGTATGTCTAAAATCTCACAAAATAATTGTTATACGTATATAAAAAGACTGGCGGCTAATACTTATTTACCAGTTTTGTTTGTTTGCTTTTTACAAATAGCAACGATGCTCTTGTAGAATCGAAATCAGATTTATTTTAGATTCAGAATTATAACCGAGTATGATTGTGCACACAAGTTGTCTTACTAAAACATCCAGAGCAATGAAAAAAAATCACAAATTAAATAACTTCACATACTTTTATTGTGGCTATATATATATATATATATGTGTGACACCTGAAAGCTGAATAAATAATCGCTCATTGATGTATGGTTTGTTATGATAGGACAATATTTGGCCGATATACAACTATTTGAAAATCTGGAATCTGAGGGAGCAAAAAAATCTAAATATTGAGAAAATCGCATTTACAGTTGTCCAAATGAAGTCCTTAGCTATACAAAAATTATGATTTGATATATTTACAGTATGACATTTAAAAAATATCTTCATGGAACATGATCTTTATTTAATATTCTAATGATTTTTGGAATAAAAGAAAAATCTGTAATTTTGACCCATATAATGTATAGTTGGCTATTGCTACAAATAAACCCATGCTACTTAATACAGGGTTAGGGTTTGTATAAGTTTTTTTTTAGTAAAAAATGCTCATACCGTGGTCTGTACTCTTAAAGCACTTAATAATGTTTTGTTTTCTTTTTATGATACTTACAGTAAACTATGTTTTTCGGGGATGTTATTTATTGCATTTCAGAAACTGTAATTTTCTTGTTCTGTTTTACCACAGTAATGCAAGATGGATCAAGGAGGACTGAAGAACGGCGCCAAGAGAGATGATTATTTGAATACGTTTGATTACAGCAACAGCCCAGTCGAGGGATTTTTACGAAGCGGAATACAAAGCGCCATGTCTGTCGCCCCCACCTCGCTGGTTCCTCAGCCCAATCCGCTGATGCAGCCGGTTTCCGGGGACCTTCCCAATGGCCTGAGCAACTCGCCCACTCTGGAGGAGCACACCACCTCCGTGTCCTCCACCCTTGGCATCTTTGGGGAAGATTCAGAGCTTAAAATGTTTGGGAGGGAGCAGAGGGCTCTGCAAAACCAGACCCTGGGAGCTTTCACTTTGGGAGACAGCTTCTCGGGTCTGGAGGCCAGCATCGCAGATCTTAACAGTACCTCCCCTTCAGTGGATTCCCTGATCGGTGGAGGTGACCCCAATCTCTTTCACTTAAAAACAGAGGACTTTTCCCCCATGGATAAAGGCGATATGGACCTTGACCAATATTCCTTTGGGCTCTTAGGGAAAGATGGTGATGTTAGCAATCATAAGCTCTTTAGTGACAACACTCTGGACCTCCTGCAGGACTTTGAGTTGGACGGATCGCCTTCCGATTTCTATGTGGCGGATGATGCGTTCCTCTCCAACATCGGTGAAGATTCTCTGCTCGGAGACTTGCAGACAAATACGGAGAGGGACTCAAAGGTTGCGGTCAATAGCGCGACCACCACTTCCAGCCCCTCCAGCATCAACATGGTCACCACCAGCTTGCCCACCGTGAAGGTGGAGAAGGACTCTATAATCCAGCTGTGCACTACTGGGGTCATCAAAAAGGAGAACAACGGTGGGGCTAACTGCTGTCAGGCGAGTCTACACAGCACACCCATTAACATTTGCGGTGTCACCACTTCAAGTGGACAGAGCTTCCTATTTGGGACCGGCCTATCCACAGCTGCTGTCGGTCAGCAGAAAGATCAGAAGCCCGTCTTTAACCTGTTCACCCCTTTGACCTCTTCAGAAGAAAGTTGGGGCCGGGGCCTGGGCTTTGGGATTTCAAGTGGAATGCAACAGAGGGCCAGCGAATGCTTTTCCAAAAACTACACAAGCCCCTATGCCAGGTAAGCCATGAAAGCCAAACTGATGGTCTGTGCTTGCGGATGAAAGGTTCCTACTGTCATGGAACAGCTGGAAATTCAAGGGAATTTTCTAATTAGGCTTGTTAAAAGTCATGGAAATTACTTGAAATCTTAAGAAGTTTATGGGAAAACCATAGAAATGTTTGTACTGATTGGAAATCTGTCTTGTTGTGCTGAGATCTAAAACACATTTTAATGGCATTTCAAGTATTTTATTTCAGTTTCATTTTTAGAATTCCTGTAAAATTCCAGTTATCCCTATCAAAACTCACTTGTCAAAAGCGTTATTTTGTTATTATTTAAATTCTTTAAAAAAACAACAACATATTTTAGAATAGCTTTTTGAAATGTTACATATTTGTTTTAATTTTAGTTTCAATTTTAGTTAAATTTTACTCTGCGCTTTTGTCATTTGTATTAGTTTTTGTTTATTTTAAAGGCAGGGTAGGTGCTTTGGTTCTAAATCATTTTTGTTATGCTGGTTGAAAGCCTCTTCACATCCTGATTGAAATCACTAAGTTAAGTGGTCTAAATATATTTATGTCATCTGTGGAAGGTGTAGGACCATAAAATGATCGTCCAATCATATCTCTCGGCCCGAGGGCTCTGATAGGCTGTCATGTATGCATTTACATACCTCTTTGCATCCTGTTTGCACTGACATGATACATAATCAGCGTGTTTCATTTCGCTATTGCAAACCGAGCGAGAATGGAAGGCACTATTATTGTAATATAATGCGTTTTGTACGGTTATGTTTTCTCACCAGTGAATGAGACATGAGCTAATATGTAGTGATCGACCGATATTGATTTTTTTATTACCGATACCGATTATTTGTACGTTTATGTACCCGATAACCGATATGCAGAACCGATATATATTTACTGTTGTAAAGTAAATATATAACAGAGTGAAGTAAGTCCTTTCTTTGCTTTTTCCTCCTTTCAGTCATCTTAACAACAACAAAAAACTGTTGAAAATTAAAATTTTCATGTAAAATTGAATCTTTAAAATTACAACAATAAAAACATTTTATTTATAAAAAGCATCATCAGCAACACTGATATTAACAATAAGCAAAATAATGTCTAATGTTTTCAAATGGAGAAAATAAAGGACAGAAGTCATATCAACTTATTTAAACTACAGTTTTAGGTTTATAAGCTGCTTAATAGACTAAAGAGTGAAGAATAATTAACTGAATAATATTCTCTGGAATATTGAAATAAGCTATAACAAACAAAACATCGTATTTTATTGCATTTCTTAACTGGCATGTTTTTTTTGTCATTCTAGATTATGAAAACTGCTGACAGCGCGGTTTATCTCTGCATTTACACAGAACTATACTCAAACTGTGATCGCTTGCGGAGATAATAAATAATTAATTTCGATAGAGATGTTTATTGGCGAAATAATGGTTCTATAGTAAATGTTAATATAATTTAGCGTGTTTCAAACGAGTGAATCTTGTATAAAGTTACATGCGGTGGTCGTGCTGGAGCTTCTCCTGAGTGAACAGTGTCCACTGCTCTGTGTGTGTCCACTGCTCCAAGTGTGTGTGTGTGTGTGTGTGTGTGTCCACTGCTCTAAGTGTGTGTGTGTCTCCACTGCTCCAGGTGTGTGTGCACTTGGATGGGTCAAATACAGAGAACACATTTCACTGCTAGTTAGACTCTGTATAATTGTGTATGTGACAAAAAAAAAATAAAAAACAATAACCTATTATGGTTAAAATGCTTAAATATCGGTAAACCGATATATCGGTCGATCTCTAGTAATATGACAGCATTGCTTTTAACCCTCCACCAATGCCGTCTCTTATCGTGTTGCTGGTTAGCCTCTGCTCTGCCTGTGCGCATTCATGTGTTTTGGAGGAGGCGTGGCTTTGGAGAGTGTTTTGCAGGGAAGAGGAGATCTTATGGTTTTCAAAGCTAGCTTGCTCTTCCCAAGTCGCCTACCCTACCTTTAAATATTACTTGGGCAGTCGCGATTCGTCGTTTTTAGCCGATTTTTTAAAATCGCCATTCATTTTGCTCATGTCGACTAACCGGCAAAATACCGGAAGTGGCGCATTTCACGTACGAGAATCCATAAAACTCATTATTAGACTATTTTCCAAGGCTGCATGATATATTAAACCCATTTAAAAATCATAATTAAGCATAATTGTGAATTCACAAACGCTATGATTTAATTAAATTATTATATGCGATGCAGTTCTAACACAGTATATGCGATTTAATTATTTACATGCTTGTAAGGTTAAGTACGTGCGTCACACAGTGGCTCCGTTTAGAGTAATTCTACAGAAACTGTTTTCATTTACATGTGGGAAGCGTCTCAAACTCATCTCTGCATGCTGTTGTGAGTTTGTTTATTATAATGTTCATCTGGGAACGCAGCAGCATGTGCCATTTCATCAGATTTGAAAGGTAAATCATTTATAAATCTAAGCAAACACAGGAGAATACATCACAATTTCAAAATAAAAGCTCAAACTCTCACTCTGAGTTTTGATCACACGTTTTGATGTCCACATATTCATCTAATTACAGCGGCTATAACATATCTGTCCTAAAGAAATGGCCAAATATTAAAGATTAAGTGGACATTTAAATTAAATGATGTTTGGTCAATATTAAACAAGGATTATCATCAGGCCGTGGGCGCCCCCTGCAGGCCTTTGCTGTAATGCATAATGCACATTAGCTCTATTATTTATAATATAGGGATGTTCATTTCGGTTATTTTTCCTAACCGAAAATCAAGGCTGATTAACCGATTATTAACCGTTAACCGACAAGATTATTTTAAATTAGAAAGAATAAGTGTCTGTGACCCATTAAAAATACTAACATTTGTTTTCCGGGGATTAATTTTATGATTATTCGAAATAAAAATAGTCGTTAGTGGTAGGCAGCCCTAAATATAACTTTTAGGTTTAATTCATTTTTATTTCAGTTTTAGCTTTTATTTGTTTCCATTTTGTTTTAGTGCTTCAGCTTTAACTTATTTCAGTTTCGTTTCAATAAATAAAAAAAGTTTTACATTATAGATGTAGCTGTAGTTATTAATAAAACCCTAAAGTGTGGGGACTGTTTTAGCACAGATATCTCAGAAATAAATCAGATTTTAGCAGATGTGGCACAAAATATAATTCTCATAAAAGAGCAAAGGACAGCACAAAATACGAGTTGCAACGAGTTGCAAACATGTCTTTTCTGGGAACAATCACACCATGCAGGAAATGGAGGTCAGACCAGACTAAATCAAGATAAAGACAGCACTGCACCCCAAATTAGCCTAAACATTACTGTGCTACACCATTATGGATTGGCTGCAGCATTAAACAGGGTTTCCGCGGAGTCATAAAAAGTCATACAACGTCTTAAATTTAATAAGAATTTTAGGCCATAAAAAGCCATAAAAATGTCCGGATTTTCCATACAAGGTCATAAACTACATTTAGCCACGTCTTAAATTGATATGCTTGTTCATTCATTGGTTCTACCATCGCCTTTTACCCCCGAAATTGCGCTGGCGGCGGTATTCATTCGTTTCGCCTGTTGTAGTTCTGTCTGAGGAATCTGGGTGGTATCACAGCATTCCAGAACTACAAGGTCCATGTGGCAGTGCAGCATAAAACATGTTACCTTCAATGAAAGTCAGTAAAAAAAGACTTCGAAAAGTTATTTTTCGTAATTCGTGTAGGTCGTAAATTTAAATCATAATGGTCATAAAAAGGTCTTAAAAAGTCTTACATTTGACTGACTAAACCCTGCAGAAACCCTGATTAAATTAGTTAAAATATACTGTAAAGATTATGTTGCTCAGTGCAAGAAAACAATACAGTACTAAACCATTTTCCTCTTCACGTTCATGTTCCATTATGCTATCTCTCCTCACCTATTTGCACACAAACTCTGACTTGTGTGAGCAGAGATCACAATCATATTAAATGTGCTTCGAGGGCATGACAGTAGGGGCATAATTTCTGTGGAAGTAATCTGTTAGTGTGCTGCTTTTGTTCCTGTAAAACAGTCTGGTGTTTACCGTAAGACAAGGAAGTCTGTACTCATGAAGGAGATATGTATGTGACACGCATATCTGACTATCTCCACAGAGCAGGTCTCTGCAGCTCGACCCGAAACCTGCTCATCCAAAACGGCAGCGGTTGATGGATTGCTAATGACGTGCCGGGTATACAGGCTTTGAGGAAGTGTCTGCATATTTGTCACGTGATCGGGCAATTGGCGACACACCCACCTAGATCATATTTTGCTAGATGCTTAAAATAAACACAAGATTGTTTTTCTAATGTCAGAGTCATCGAGTTCAGATCCGATGCCAGTGTCCTCACTTTTTCTTTCAGTAATTAGAGCACTGATAACATTATGCAATCTTACTTAAAGTCAACAAGAAACTGAAACTTTCTTTACTTTATTAAGACATGGACCTGGTCTTATTATGATCAATTCATTAGTTCATGTCGTTTTCAAAGAAACCTGACGTTCAAAGAAAATCGATCTCTTTGTAATTTTTCATCCTAATGTATAAACTGGTTTTGCATCTAAAATGACTTGAAGGCTTAAAAGTGCATGCTACTGTTTAGAGCTGCAAGATTAATCAAAATTAAATCGTAAAGGTGATAAATCGCAATCAGGCAGAAGCTGCGTTTGTCATGCATATATTTCAGTAAAGCATGCTTCTGTGATCAGTACTAAATATCCATCTGAAGTCCAGAGGAGGAACCCAGGACATGCCTTCTTGTTTTTATAATTTGCATTATACACTCACCGGCCACTTTATTAAGTACACCTGTTCAATTACTTGGTAACACAAATTGCTAATCAGCCAATCACATGGCAGCAACTCAATGCATTTAGGCGTCTAGATGTGGTGAAGACGACTTGCTGAAGAAAATGGTCCAGAAAAAGAGAAAATATCTGAATGAATAACTTATAAATTATTAATTTATTATTTAGAGTTTTGTTTAGTAAATTTAGTTTAGTTTAATAACTTTAACTACTGCTTTAAAGGCATTGTTTTTGTTATTAGATTGCAATGTTAATGTTAGAATGTGATTTTAGTGCTTTTTTGCACATAATATATGCCTACATGCTTACGTTCACTTTACTTGTTTAATCAAAATACACAATGTATACCACAAAACAGCCAAAAAATACAGAGATATTAATTTTTGCTCATATAGCTTAGCCCTACATGGAATTTAAATAGATGCTGTTTCATCTGGACTCTAAACAATATGTTTATCAATAGCTAATTGATGGCTAATTTCGCTGGTACTTGTGACTAGTGACAATAAAGGCTACTACTACTACTATCAACCAGATACATATCAAGGTTTCGGATGAAAATCTGGTCCACTACGAAGTCCCAGTCAGATGAAAAACATAGCAATAGCTTGAAAGTGCACCGTAAAATCATCCAAACAGTCAGTTCGTGGTTCAGTCACGAAGAGCAGGAACAGATGGTGAAACACGAGATATTACATCTTTAATTTACATGCGTGCTCAATTATCAGGCCTTTGTAGTCTGCAGGTTTTGAGTGGGAGTCGTGGTTGTTTGCGACTGCGTCCCAATCTGTGTGACATTTAGTGTCTTGCAGCCAGCTTAGACAGGAGCTGTCTCTCTCTCTCTCTCTTTGTTTGCCCGTCTCTCTCTCTCTTTGTCGTGTGCACGCTATGTGGCAAACATGGTTAGTATCAGATAAGTGGCGCCACTTTTCTCACGCAAGCATAAATCGGTTCACACCCCTTTTGTTTCGTGGCCTGTTTTTTTGTTTGTTGTTTTTCTCTCTCCTCTCCTATGTGACTCTCTCCATCATGAATACAAATCTAACTAAGCCAAACCCTTTTGATATGTAGTGACTCAGAAATTCTTCCTGAAAGCTTTACTCAGTTCTTGGCTTTATATGAGTCGACATGGACAGCTCTTAGGCAGCTGTGAATAAGTAGCTTGTTTTCTCTTTCTCTCCTCTCCTCCCTCCAGCGCTCACCCTCCGAATATTTTTAACTCTGCATAACCAGTCCCACAACGAGGACCTTTGGGCGAGTGAAAATATAGGTTTAAAAATAAAAATAACCCTAGGCTGATCTTTGAAATGTATGGAGTCTAGTCACGCTCTTCTGCAAACACGGTAAATACAGTTTATACAAAAACAGACTGTATTCGTTTAGTTGAAACGCAGCTCTATATTAATACAATGCAAACACACAGTTGCTTTTTTACACTTGGATGACACTTGTAGCTGAACATAGAGACTCGAATCCAGATGCCATTCGAAAATAACACGCTCTGTATTTTACTGTTTTTTACCCACAGCATTGATTGTTTAGTTTCAGCTGAATAAATCCCCTTTTAATATAATGACTCATAATGTTAAGTTACGCAATCATTTAAAAGTTTGAGGTCAGTAAGATTAAAGTGATAAAAAGGCATTAAAGTGATCAGAAATATTTATGAATATATAAGGTTTTTAAGGTGTTAGGTTCGTGTTCGTAAAAGAAAAAATGATGTATATACAGTGTTTCCCACACATTGATTTCTTTGTGGCGGCCTGCCACAATATCCACATCGACCGGCACAAATACCCCCCGCCCCTGCCATCAGCTCCAGCGTCTCACACACACACAAGCGTGACTTTAGTACTATATTTAGCAACTTTCAGACCCTTTTAGTGGCTTTTTTCCATAAAAGGTACTTACTGACAAACCTAGCTACTTTTTTGAAAAACCCTTATCTTTCATTCAGTTGGAAGAAGTCTCCAGTACTGCCCCGCGAGTGTGAGATCTGACCCCCGCGTCTGTTCGGAGCAGCGAGCGGCAGAGAAGCAGCGCATTCAGCTGGCCTTAACGCAGCCGATTCATCAATTAATCATTTACAAAACAGCGTTTCCAAGCACCTGTCGCTTACTGACTGTTTAGACTTTAAAATTTGAACGTAATTCGTCTGTTAAAATGCTTATAGTTTGTTACTAAGATGCAGGCAGTGCGCTCAATAAGACAAAACCTTAATATAGCCAATACCACCACATATAGTTACCTTTTAGTGTAGCTGTATGTTGGTTTTATCTCTATTATAAATCAGGATTTAAGGAGTAAAGTGAGCTATTCCTGGTTAACATGTAGTATAAATGGGTCGTGTTTAGTCACTATTTATTCCTGTTTTGTGTATGGCAACAGAAAATATGTAAATGTGAAGATTCTGAAGTGCCAAAACTGGTATGAACGCAAACTTGACGCACTGACGTTATAAATGTGTGTGTGTGTGTGTGTGTGTGTGTGTGTGTGTGTGTGTGTGTGTGTGTGTGTGTGCGTGTGTGTGTGTGTGTGTTTAAAAAAACAAAGCAAGTTTATTTCACAAAAAAATTAATTTAAGACTATGACTGAATAAAATATAAGGCAAGGCTATTAAATGGCAGTCCCAAACTCATTTTTGTTAATACAATTAAGTTGGTATGAGCCACCACATTCATTTAAACATATAGCCTACAAAATGACACAAAGTGAAAATAACATGATATTTTTGGGTTATGAAAACAACCAAGGTGACTGTTAATGAAACGTAGAAACTGCTCCTGAATAGAATGAATATTATACCTTCATGCAAATCCTTCCCAGCTAACACACGCAGTACCAGTTATGTGATTTATCGGTACTGTACTTTTATTGTCCTGTAGCATGCTTATAGTTTCTGCGTTTTTGAAGTGATGTACAGCACGGCACCGTGTTCGCGTGAGCTATAGAAGAGTGCACGCTACCAGCACACTATAACATCTGACAGGACAGGATAGATATTTTTTTCTGCGGTGAGAGACTTTTTATTTCATAACGTGTTATGAAAATAACGTGGAATAATGACACTGACATTAAACCTGTTAACATCTCATCTGACCGCAGATACTGAATCGGGACAGAGCCTTTTTCTCAGGCACTTTTTATTTACTTAAACTGTATCTGAGTCAGATGATCTGACAGTGTCAACAGCTTTCATGCACGTCTTTTAAAATAAAAGTCTCGCATCAGAAAAGCATTTAGAATTACGTTTTTTGTTGATGTCGTTTCTTTGGCTGTAAACAATCCGCGACCCTCTCAGAATCCACTTTTGGGCTGCATACCCAGCACTTTTGACCGACCAGTTGAGAAACACTGTAATAGATTGTGTTTAACACACAGAAGAGTGACGATCGGGTCAACACAGAGAAGTATAGAAATTATAAGTAAAAAAAAAAAAAAAACTGCGCTGTTATCGGATTGGATCGGTATCGGCCGATCCTCTGAATTCGTGGTATCGGTTCTGAAAAAATTGTATTGTTGCATCCCTGGTTTTTATCTTATGTGTATTTGATTTCATCAGACGACGGCTCGATTATCAGGATTTTTCTGTAGATTAACATCTCGTAAACGAGAGCTGGTTATGTAGACTAGTCTTAATGGGTCGCGTTTCAATCACTATTTCATATTCATTCCGTCTTCTGACAAAAGAAACAGTAAAATATATAAATGAAAACAGTTTTATTGAGAATTTAGCTGCATAAAAATATAGCATGTGGCATAGAGAGGGAAACAAATGCAATAATAAATAATATAGGCTATGTACATTTTACATGTTCAGAAGAAGTGAGCTGCTCTGTCCTGCAAAAATGTAAACCGGTTTGTGTCAGTAAACTGCTCAGTGCAAAGAAAGAGAAGTAATATGAACCTGGTATTTATTTTTTCATGAGTCTAATAGACACGAACAAGTTATTTGAAACATGTCTAGTCTTCATGCTCTATGTTGACTGGTTTCATTAATAATGAACATACATTTGCATAAAGCATCCATATTTGTCCATGCCCATGTTGATTAGAGTATTAAAAATTTGAAAAGTATTCATTTAAGGTACATTTAGAACAAATTAAAATGTGTGATTAATCGGGATTAAATATTTTAATCGATTGACAGCCCTAATATATGTTTATATATGTGTGTGTGTGTGTGTGTGTGTGTGTGTGTGTGTGTGTGTGTGTGTGTGTGTGTGTGTGTTTGTGTTCATGAAAGAAAAAATTGGTTTCCAAAAAATATGAAGCAACACAACTGTTTTCAACATTGATAAAATCATATTAGGATGATTTCTGAAAGATCATGTGACACTGAAGACTGGGGTAATGATGTTGAAAATTCATATTTGATCACTGCAATTAATTACAGTTTATTATATATTCAGATCAAAAGCAGGCATTTTAAACTGAATAATGTTTTTGATTAAATGGGTTATGGTTTTATTCTCCATATTTGGACAAGGCCAAGAAAGGATCAAACTAAACATTTAATCCAAATTCTATTTTTTTTAAACATAGCTTTGTAATTTGTACTGAAATAAATGGTGTTTGAATGTCTTTTTAGTTTTTTAGTTTAGCTATATTACATTAATTGGGTCTCTTAAACCTTTAATAAGATGTACAGTATATTTAATACTGGTCAATGGTTTCTCCTTTAACATTAAAAAAAACATAATACATAAATCAATGCCATTATTTTCCATTCTTATGAGGTATATAATAGGGATGGCTCACGATTTTCGAATATTCGATTAGTCAATTTAATTATAGAATATCGATTAGGTAATGCGATTATCTCCGCCTCGGAGAAAGAAAAACCCTGTTTGCTGGACTATACATTATTTGGATAATTAGTCAAAAACAACAACAACAACAACAGTTATGTCTGATTCTGTTGCATAGAACTGAATACAATATATATTCATATATTTTCTGTCATATTTTCTTTCAATAAAAGTATGATTATTTTATTGGCTTGTGTTTTTTAAAATCCGTGTCATTAAAATTCTGTTAAATTAAAAATCAAAATTACTTTATAGTATTTAATAAAATAAATAACTATTGCAAAGCATTTTCGGTTTTGGTTTTCGACCAAGCACCTCCAGAATTCTCGGTTTCGGCCCAGAATTTTCATTTCGGTGCATCTCTACCATTTACTGTAACTACATCCAGAGCACTGTTTGCAACCACACCAGACACACACACACACACACACACACCCACACACACACCACACACACACACACATACGCACACACACACACACACACACACACACACACACATGTTGGTTTTTATGGTTTACGGGGACTTTCCATAGGCGTAATGGTTTTTATACTGTACAAACTGTATGTGCTATTGCCCTACACCTACCCTACACCTAAACTTAGCCCTCACAGGAGACGGTGCGTTTCTATTTTCCCCCCAAAAAACTCACTCTGTATGATTTATAAGCATTTTGAATTATGGAGACACTGAAAATGTCCTCATAAATCACCTTCTCCTTGTAATACCTGTCATACCCATGTCATTATACAAATTTGTGTCCTCATAAACCACATAAACATGCACACACACACACACACACACACACACACACACACCAGTATGCAGAGAGACATTTAAGAGGGTTTATTCTCCAAATAACTTTAAATTCATGTTGCTGAAAAATGTGTTGATGTTATGTGTATGGACTCTTGTTTTTGTTCCACATTAACTTCCTGTCCACTAATCATCCCCCTCACCACAAAGCCACAACTCTTCTAAGAAGACCGTAAAGGCTTGTGTCATGCTTGAGCTTTAGTTAGAATCAAAGGGGGAAGTTAAGTTGCACAATGTTTAGGTTTTATTATTATTTTTTAATAGTATTATTTTGATTTATATCTTAGTTTTAGGTTGTACTATGTTTACCTTATTTGTATTTGCATTATTTATGTAATTATGGCAATTAAATGCTCTAAATGGGTTTAGTTTTCAGTTATTAATATATGCTATTTCAGCAATAACATTTTTAATTTTTCAAAAAAGGAAACAAATTACTTGTTCATTTTAAGAGACTTGTCTTATTTTCTCTTGTATATTTAGGATTGCTCTTTAAAAAGAAAAAGTAGTTCTTATCCGATTACTCGATTAATCGATGGGATTTTCGGTAGAATACTCGATTACTAAAATATTCGATAGCTACAGCCCTACTTTGGATAAAAGCGTCTGCTAAATGCATAAATGTAAATATTAGTAATTAAAAGTATAAAAATGAATGGTTCTAGTCCTGAATGCTGGTTAGTCAACAGCTGTGCTAAAAATACAATATAGTAACAGCTTTGACTGGTTTCTGTTACCAAAAACCAACTCCCCAGACCTCTACTATTTGAGCTGCTGGGAAGCTAGTTGACAGCATTTCGGCGTTAGGAATATCAGACCGGTTAGTCATTGCGTATATTTGACACAGCGACAAACCTAGGTTTAACTACAGCCATTAAAGAGGGCAGTCTGTCTCTGTCTTGTGCTCTCTCTCTCTCTCTCTCTCTCTCTCTCTCTCTCTGTTATTCCTTCTCTCTCTCTCACCGTCTCGGTTCGGTTCCTGTAGAATAGAGATCTTGTCAGTCAGCAGAAGTGGTTAATGGATGTAAATCACATCTGTGTTGTGAGTACTTTTGCACGCAGAGATCAAGCCGACTGAAACGCTCTGAGTGCTATTGGTTTGACCTACTTTCTCTTCTGCATCGCTGCTGGACCGTGCAGAGATTACTCCGCGTCCATACGCTGCAGGGGCGGTGCGACAAAACGTAACACCTCCGTCATAGTTAATTAAGCAGTCTATACTGCATCCATGCAGAATCCTAGAGGACAAACCAGAGTATAATGAACAAATAAGGCACATTATAGCTGGGCAAAATGGCCAAAGAATGATCACAATATAATTTTTCATATCAGTCAATGTCGATAATTATCACGATACATTTCAAATCTGTATTTATTTCAAGTTTTAAGTCAGATTTTTGCTCCTAAGTGAAAGTATACTGTTATTTATTTCAAGAAACCATACTGTTAATTGTGGTTTTAATCTAGTATTTATGGTCAAACCGTGACAAACACGTTTTCCAATTCTTTACACATTTCCAGTCATTTTTCCTTAATAAAATTAATATTTTAATAAAACAGTGTATTTCTTTGTTTCTGCATGTTCTAACGAGTGATATTAGGGTAGGTTTGTGCTGCTTTAGTTTGATGATGTGTATCTTCAGCACAGTTTGCAGTGCAGGCTGCAATATTAATAATATTACTTTATTTTTTTCTCTCTTAGAAATTCACATTTGACAGTAGCTTGAGTTAGGATGCAGATGTAAATTTATGTTCATTATCAAAAACCGTAACATCAGTAAATATTTTAACAACCTAATTTTTATATGCTGAAATTTAATTATTCTGACTGTTGGAGTTTTATTAAAATTAACCATTGGTATTCCATAGTAGCACACATTTAACCACAGTTAAAAACACACTTATAACACCTCAATACCATGGTAAAAATGTAACTATATGGTATGGCAGGTAATTTTATGAAAAACAGTAGTCTAAATACATTTCAATGCACATATAACGCTATAGCTTAATCACAAATGAACGGATTATATTCCATTACTTCTTCAATACATGTAATACATGTCTAAATTACTGATATAATAAGTTTTCTGACACAATACATTTCTGACACAATACCATACTGCAGTTAGTGTTACTACAGTAAGTCCATGGTAAATTATGGTGATTTTGTAGATAGAAACGGCTTCTGACTGTATTGTTGCACACAGTGTTTCTCCAGTTTGTCAGCGATAGTTATATGGTAATGAAAATGTTCAACATTCAACCCATTGTTTTTCATCAGCATAATTTTTTATTTCAATTTGTGAACAGGAATAACTTTTTTCGTGTGCTTTACCTTCACTTTCAAAATCGCGATCTTGGTGTCACGTTTTACGAGAAAAGATAATTGTCTGTTTTGCTTATATCTACACCTTTCACTATTTAAGACTAAACCAAAAGATGGATTACATTTAGTCATTTTGCAGATGCTTTTATCCAAAGCGACTTACAATTGGGGAATACATGAAGAGATTCATCTTAAAGAGGCAAACAGACAGAGGAAGTGCTCGTAACACTAAGTCTTAGGCATTGTTCAAATAAGTACAAGCTAGCAAGGGAAGGAGAGAAAGATAAAGTATTTTTTGGGGGGGGGGGGGATTTATGATGAAGTCAAGTAGTGTTGAAAGAGATGAGTTTTCAGTTGTTTCTTGATGATTGACCGGGATCCAGCAGTCCGGATGGGGTGGAGGGGATCATTCCAGCAGCCAGGAATGGTGAAAGAGAATGTTCTGGAGAGTGATTTTGAGCCTCTCTGTGATGGTACCACGAGGTGTCGCTCACTAGCAGATCTCAGACTTCTGGAGGGGATGTAGATTCGTAATAGTGAGTGGAAGTAGGTGGGGCTTCTGGAGGGATGTAGATTCGTAATAGTGAGTGGAAGTAGGCGGGGCTTCTGGAGGGATGTAGATTATCGTCAGTGAGAGGAAGAAGGCGGGGCTTCTGGAGGGGATGTAGATTATCATCAGTGAGTGGAAGTAGGCGGGGCTTCTGGAAGGGATGTAGATTTGTAATAGTGAGTGGAAGTAGGCGGGGCTTCTGGAGGGGATGTAGATTATCATCAGTGAGTGGAAGTAGGCGGGGCTTCTGGAGGGGATGTAGATTATCATCAGTGAGTGGAAGTAGGCGGGGCTTCTGGAGGGGATGTAGATTATCATCAGTGAGTGGAAGAAGGCGGGGCTTCTGGAGGGGATGTAGATTATCATCAGTGAGTGGAAGTAGGCGGGGCTTCTGGAAGGGATGTAGATTTGTAATAGTGAGTGGAAGTAGGCGGGGCTTCTGGAGGGGATGTAGATTATCATCAGTGAGTGGAAGTAGGTGGGTGCTGAGCCTGTGGTTGTTCTATATGCAAGCATCAGTGTCTTGAACTGGATGCGAGCGGCAACTGGTAGCCAGTGCAAGGACACAAAGAGAGGTGTAACATGGACTCTTTTGGGCTCGTTGAAGACCAGTCGTGCCGCTGCATTCTGAATCATTTGTAGAGGTTTGATTGTGTTTGATGGAAGTCCAGCTAGAAGAGCATTGCAGTAGTCCAGTCTATAAATGACAAGGGCCTGGACAAGAAGTTGTGCAGCATGCTCTGTCAGAAAGGGCCTGATCTTTCTGATGTTGTGTAGTGCAAACCTGCATGATCGAGCAGTCTTTGCAATGTGCTCTTTGAAGGTCAGCTGGCCATCGAAGATTACACCAAGATTTCTGACTGAGCTTGATGGGGTAATTGTAGAAGAACCTAGCTGGATTCATTGTTATTCTTAATTAAAAAGCACTAACACAAGAAAACAGTAGGCTGCAATGAAAAACTGTCTTCTTACATAATGTTTATTACTAAAAACGAATAAGACAAGGCATGGGACACATCACATGCTGTATTTATATACCGACTAATATATTACAGAATGTTTAGCAAACACTAAGGAATCAAATAAATAATAATGTAAAAAAATGAAGGAAAGCCTCCATAGCGTAGCGTGAGGAAAACAGCAAAAATAACAAGCTTTTCAAAATAAAAACTAAAAGAGAAGTCAAACTAAACTGGCTGTCGCAGACAGGACTTGTATGCTTTTTTCACAAGAATGCAAACATGTTCACTTTCTCTGGTTTATGAAGCGTTCTTTTACTTTAGTTTGAAAACCAAATCCTCCGTTTCGCTCCGTCTGCTGCACGCACCTTCACGCTCGCGCTCTACCCACGAAGCGCACGCGCTGAAAGCACCTCTCTTTACGTGATAGTGAAATCTGATTCCTGCTACTATGTGACGCGGCTCTGCATGAAGCAGCGCGCTGTATGAAGCCGACGCTTTGGAGCAGTGCAGACCATGCACTCGCATAAGTGCGATCACGTCAAATTTTTACTCGCACACTCTCCATTTTGGTCCCAGTCTGGAGTCATTTGTGTTCAAGTGCTTCACACTGGATCTCACAGCGCTGTTTAATGCTCGCGTGACAGATTTATCAGCGAGTAAATGCATCTGCTCTAGTGAGCATGCGCTGTTCTGCCATTTAAACTGAATACATAGTCTGTGTGGTGCAGTTCATTCTGCTTTTAGCGCGTAAACATTATATTAAACACTTAAATTATGGATTCGATAAATGGCTTTGAATAATTTCCTCGTGGTCCACTTATGATTACTGTCTGAACCCTAGTAACATTTCCATTGAGAAGAATACAGATAATGTAACTGTATATCGAGTTGCGCAAACCTGTGTGGTTAGACTGGTTGCAAAGTAAATGTGACCCATATTGTCATTTTCTTACATACATGAGTCATCTGTGCAAAATAGAAAGAAAGAGCCTCTCGTATTGTGGTTATATATATTCATGGGACAATTAGTAGTTTTATTTTAAGAATTGTTGTTTAAAATGCAGTGTGTTTGTACTTGTGGCCTGATTCATGAGGCTGTGTATTATGGCAAGGCTTTGAAAAAAATATCAGACGCAGCAATTGCATGCTTAACTTCCTCTTTCTGTTTTCATGTGTTTCATGTGTAGGCGCTATTTCCTTTTTTTATCGCTGCTTTTGCTCTCCGATCCTGGGAGACTGAAGACTTCAGCCACAAATTAAGCATTTCTGTCAAATAGATGATGATTAAAACCCACAACCAAAATGTCATTATGTGTTATTAAAGGTACAATGAAGCTAATCTAGCACCTGACAGCTACAATGCTGCCCTGTAACCAAACCGAATGTGAGATTTTCAGCCCACTGTGATCAATAGATACAAGTGACTGTTGAGATCGATACATCACTAACAGATGGATATATAATGTGGAGGAAGTCACGTGCTTTTGTGGCCATTAAATGCAGTCTATAAATAATTAAACAGAAGAGAGTAGGATTTTTAGCCACAAGTATCTCTTTGTTTTCAAACTCAAAATCCTCTTCGTCATTGCAAGCTTGGTCTGATTTCTATCTAAAGCTGGTATGAAAACAAAACTTGAAAAAATGCATTGTCAACAATTAATCTTATTTAAAGAAATGACCTCTTAAGATTTAATCAAAATGTCATATCTTTTATAAATATCTTTTTTTTTTATCTGCAGCAATCTAATGTAGCTTCTTTGACTGAAGCGATTTGTTGACATTATCAACAACATAATCGACATTAAAAATTGTCGACAAATAATATTGATTTCTAATAGTCGTTTGATCTAATATGACCGAATGTAACGTCCTGCAGTAGCGCGGTTTGACCAGTGTGGCGCTGTAGAGCAAGAATGCAATTAAGCCCTCCTGGGATGCAAACCAATAGAAGATGACACGCAAACGGAGACAAACCAGTGTGGGGACGTTTTACAAAACTATAAACCATAAGTGATGCTATGTAGCCCTGACATACTGACGGCGAAGTTCCTTTTCAATATATGCTTTACTGTTAGCGAACATCCCGGCGAAGCTGAGAGTGGCGTTTAGATGAGTATGTAATATGATTTCCTCTCAATAACAAAATAAACACAAATAAAAAATGCCAGCTGTGAGAAAACAGCCATAAAAGAAGCATCCGATCGTAGCGATGTGGATATGTTTGCACCAGCTCTTCAATTGGTGCTACAGCTAACTTACAGTAAGTTATGTCATGTTTATTTATACAGCGCAATAGACTGCTTTAAAGCAAGCAGCTTACAGTATTAAACATGAAAACACTGTCAGTATCACTTTCAATTAGAATTACAATTAGATTTTCTGCTATAAAGAAGTTCTATACTTATATGAAGATGTATAATTCAATATATTAACAAAAACAGAATAATCAAAGCCTACTGATCAATCAATGATTAGTTAAATAATCATTACAATAATTATTAGATTCATTGACTTTCAAAATAATCATTTGTCGATAAATCAATAACGATGATTATTGCAACATAATTTTATTCGATAAAACGATATACTGTAGTGATACAAACTACACCATGGTATTGTGGCAGAAATGTGGGATATTCATTATTAATTTGATTATATTATTAATTTATTAACGGAGAAATGGAATATAATGATGTGTGCATCTGTACTGTTTTTAGACCACTGTTTTTCATACAAATACTTTATATCTTTACCATGGTATTGAGGTGCTATATGTGTTTTAACTATATTTATTGTGATTTAAATGTATGCTCCAATGGTTAATTAAACAAAATAATTTTTATTTTTGGTTACTACAATTCTTACAGATGTTACTGATTTTGATAATAAATAAATAATGTGCATCTGCATCCTAACTCAAGCTACTACTACTGTCAAATGTGCATTTTTAAGAGACAAAAAAGTCATAGTATTATTAATATTAACGGCCAACACAAACCCGTTGCTTGATTTGAAATAATATCACTCATTAGAACATGCAGAAACTAAGAAATGAACACTTTATGACCAAAAATCAAAACATTTATTCTAATCAATGCACAGCACTAATATTGATAAGTTGGATAAGTATTGATTAGTTCCTGTGGCTCAGTGGTAGAGCATTGCGTTAGCAGCGCAAAGGTTGTGGGTTCGATTCCCAGGGAACACAAATACTGATGAAAAAAATGTATAACCTGAATGTAAGTCGCTTTGGATAAAAGCGTCTGATAAATGTAATAAAGACACAGTCTTACAGATCATTAAGTCAAAAAAGTTATTTTAGGGTTTAGTTTCCCTTTAAGATATTAGTTAAGGAAAATTAATGGTCTGGTTTCTACAACTTTCATTTTGGAGCAAACATCTGGCTTTAAACTTGAAGGAAATAAAGATTTGTCATTTATCTTGATAATCATCGATATCGACTGATATGACTTTTTTTTGTTGTTGGGTTATATCCCTAGTTACAGCCCTATTCCTGCATCCTCGCATCATTTGCCAGTCACAGGTGCTGGTGTTTGACAGCTGTTCTGTTTTCTGATGCATATTACTGGTTCATTTGATAGAGCAGGGCTCTTGTAATCTCAGGGCCAGGTTTGGCCTGCGGGCCAACCGTTGAAAAGCCTTGGAACAGACAATCATGACTAAAACTATTATTAAAATGTTTTGTAGCAGATTGAGCTTGCAAGGTATGACACGATGCTTTTAAAACTTCTTGCGTGCATGCACAAGTTGCTTCTTTTACAGGTCGTAAAAACATATATATAATTTTGTTGTTTTTGTTCTAAAGAGCAATAAAATACATGCCGTGGTGATGGGCGTGTACTTTTATACATTGCATAATCATGTGATGTCTAGTCTTATCAATAAAAATAACACAAATGACCGGTATCTCATTTAATTATTTATTTGGAACTCGATGGACTCAAAACAAAAGATAAGAGGATTGATAAGAAAGTAATAAATCAGGCATCTGAGCAAAAACAACTTCACATTTTGTAACACGTGAGTCAAAACAGTAGATAAAACTCATATTAAACGTATATCAATTGGATCTTGCAACTGTGATGTTGGTTTTGTGCCTAACAAGACCTGCCATGTTTAGACTTGTTTGCAACACGTCTCGCTCTGTATTTTCATTAGGGGTCGACCGATTATCGGCCTGGCCGATTATCGGTGCCGATATTAAGCATTTTTACGATTATCGATATCGGCCATTTTCAAAACAGATTTGCCGATAATTTTTATTTTATTTTTTTATGCAAACAAACATACTATTTATTGGTGAATAAATAATACAGGTGGAATTATTTAATGTTTAAATGCGCTATTTGGCTCGATGCAGCCTGTCTGAGCTCAACACTCTGTGTAGAGCAATCTCCGCCCACCGCTCATCTGATATCCAGAGAGTCACGAGAGCAATCTCCGCCCACCGCTCATCTGATATCCAGAGAGTCACGAGAGCAATCTCCGCCCACCGCTCATCTGATATCCAGAGAGTCACGAGAGCAATCTCCGCCCACCGCTCATCTGATATCCAGAGAGTCACGAGAGCAATCTCCGCCCACCGCTCATCTGATATCCAGAGAGTCACGAGAGCAATCTCCGCCCACCGCTCATCTGATATCCAGAGAGTCACGAGAGCAATCTCCGCCCACCGCTCATCTGATATCCAGAGAGTCACGAGAGCAATCTCCGCCCACCGCTCATCTGATATCCAGAGAGTCACGAGAGCAATCTCCGCCCACCGCTCATCTGATATCCAGAGAGTCACGAGAGCAATCTCCGCCCACCGCTCATCTGATATCCAGAGAGTCACGAGAGCAATCTCCGCCCACCGCTCATCTGATATCCAGAGAGTCACGAGAGCAATCTCCGCCCACCGCTCATCTGATATCCAGAGAGTCACGAGAGCAATCTCCGCCCACCGCTCATCTGATATCCAGAGAGTCACGAGAGCAATCTCCGCCCACCGCTCATCTGATATCCAGAGAGTCACGAGAGCAATCTCCGCCCACCGCTCATCTGATATGTAGAGAGTCACGAGTCCGACCAATCAACGCGGAAAACTGAAGGCAGTCTCACACCGAAAGCACTTGAACTGGAGCTGCCTCAGTGATCACGCATCAGTTGTCTCTCAAAGGTAAGGCAGCAGCAGACGTTGCTGAAGTTGCAATAAATCACAATCCACTATGATGTCCGCGATGCGGAAAATGCGGACGGAATCGCGGAATGCAGTCATATAATGGAATTTACCGTATAACGCGGAATGTGTCGAAGTTTGGATGAATTCATCAAAAGTAGGTCAGTACACTTAAATCGACTCGCGCTATGGACTAGTATCTATAAATATTAAGCCGCAAAAACACTTTAAATATGAATCCTGCATGTTCTGCATCTCTGTTAATGAATGACACAGACGTGCGGTTTCATTTACTGCACACATACATACTGAAGCGCGTGTGATTCTCGCTGTGTTTTCAGCATAAATGAGGACATAAATACATGAACAACATCCCCAGAACTGCTCGAAGAGTCACTTCATGAGCATTTGACCGTTTCATTTGAGTAAAACGATCGTCATATCATATATAACATAGGCTACAGAAACTTAAAAGGTCCTCATGGCAACCTGTCAAAATATAAGTTCGGTTTAGCCGAATATATTACTGTATACGTAATACAACTACAACAATTATTACAACTTTTGTTGAGAATAATCACACAATACACTAAATAAGTTTACTTTAAATTTTACAAAATGTTTACAGAATGCTTCTGGGTGATCCCTGCACTTATGTTATTATTAATATTACTGTTTATTTAATGTTGTTATTAACAGTTTTCAGAATTAAAGACATGTTTAAAAGCATTTAAATAACGTTTTTTGTCAGAGCTCTTGTTATTATTAATTTTGGCATTCATTTTCATTTTTACACCAGAAACGTATATCGGTTCAAAATATCGGTTATCGGTCTACTTGATCTGTAATAATCGGTATCGGCATCGGCCCTGAAAAACACATATCGGTCGACCCCTAATTTTCATGTCACTCTTCTTTGTTTCTCTCGCATGTGGATACAGTAAAGCAGTCCTGAGTGCTGATATGGATTTACTTTTGTACCAATCATACAGAAAAATCTCTACCAGTTCAATCATAGCTGTTTCCATGCACTTATAGCCTGTATTGTTTTCTCCACACACTGAATTTAAAATGTAGGCTGACAATCTAATTGATAGTACAGATGTTTGTTTGGCATTTGTTATCTATTAATAGAAGGAACCATGCATGCAGTCTGAAGAGTATATGCAACGGTCCTCTCCTCCTTTTTGCTCTGCTCCATTTGATGGATTTGCATGCATCTACTACACCGTGAAGCCCTACTCATATTCTCTACTCAGTCTTTCTCTCATGCTGAATGCATGTGTAGGCGTTGCAAATGTGGCTCCGTGTGGAGCTGAAGCAGTGCTAAACTTTTAGGCTTCGTTCAGCCGGCGCCCCCTGGTGGCCGGTCTCTCATCCTCATGATGTGTAATCATTGCATTACTTATTTTACTATGTTAGTAAAAAGTTATAAGAGAATGTGTGCTGAGGGCTAGTTCTTGCCTTTCCTGCTGAACGATTTTAATTAATTATTCCTGTTCATTAATACACACGTATCCCTGTGTTTTCAGACCTGAAGACCGCTCTGGCACATCCTCAGCTGCTGGGAAGTCCGGCACACACAAGAGCTGTCTCGTGTGCTCCGATGAAGCTTCTGGCTGCCATTATGGAGTCCTCACCTGCGGAAGCTGTAAAGTCTTCTTTAAGAGAGCAGTTGAAGGTGAGGAAATCCTGACACCTGGATTCTGTTTTATATCCGAGGCCTTTACTGTATTTACTGCGCATTGCCTTTTTTGAAACACTTTAGTGGGTCGTTCCGTGCAAACTCAACCAGAAGTTACTGCTGCAAATTGTTGATTACATTTTATTTTTTTCGTGTGTGAAAGAAACGTATAAGTATTAAATGTCATGAATGCACTTACGGAGTAATCTTCTGAAAATTGGTCATATTTTACAATCTGTCTTGAGATCCCTGTATCTCTGGGTATGAATGATATAGGGCCTTGAAAAAGAAGATAAAAAAGGTTATTAAGAACTAAAATCTAAAATCGTATTGAGATATCTTTAATACTTCTTGAGTTACAGGCATGCAAACTTTGGGAAAGGAATATGTATGGCTTGCAGACAGGTTTGTGCTATGCAGTTGTTGTGATAGAGGGAAACAAAACATTTCAACTTTATTTGTTCTTTTATGAATTGTGCTCCACGTTTGGTTTTTGGACACTGAAAATGTGAAAAATCTGACAGTTTTCTCCTGGAGCCATATTTATATCCCAGTATCTCTGGAACTGAACCGAACCATACCATGGCCTTCAAAATAAAGATGCCAAAAGGAAAGTTTGTTGAGACCCAATACCTAAAAAGGCATTACGATATCTTTAATACTTTTTAATACAGAAGTTTTTTTCTCCACTTTTGAATGGTCACCATTGGCATATAATGCAACCGGGATTGCTTAATAGATTTGACTAACAGACCTACCAATCTCTGAAAAAAAAACAATGATGCTGCCATCTTTCTAAAGGCATTTTTTACCCCCCTGTGATTTGGCTATGATTTTCAGGTAAAAACGATAATTTTGAACACCCTCTAGAAAATAGTTGGTTACTCAGTAAATATACATCCATGACTTTTAATATTTTGCTATATCACTATACATGTTTATATTTCCTCAGAAAAAATACTGACAAAATCAAAACTTGGAGCCGGTTGATTTGACACGGAACGATCCTAGTGCATATTTATATGTCATTTTAGAATAGTGTCTTTGAAATATGGTTAAAATGTACTGCTGAATGTGCTGACGCGTATTTATGGTAAATTAAGAAATATTCTAATGTAAATTCCATTGAAAATATATTACACATTTGTATCAATAAAGTCAGTTTAATACTTTTATACGTTATATATATATATATATATATACAGTTAAAATTCTAATTATTTTGCATGTGCTTTAGTGTTTTTCAACACATTAAACATTTACTTTAAAGCATAGCAAAATATTAAAAAATAATATTTTAAAATTTACTTTATTTTCATTTAACTTTATTGCAAATTGTAATTAATTGTGTTAAGATACATAGCCATGAAACACTCTAAGTACAGTTAATTGGCCTTTAATTTAATTAATATTATCTACAATATATTCTTTTTCACAAAAAGGCAGGTGATCGAGACAAATTATTGATGTGATCATGTGATTATTTACGTGATTACGTCGAGTTAGAGACACGTTCTTCTAGCGTGTTTTTCTTTCTCACTGCTTGTCTATTTTAGACGACTCGTACTGTGAGTCATTCGTCAGTCAAAAGGCTTTTTATTCTGTGGGTGTTGAAATGCATCTCTGGCTGACAGATGAAATGCATTCTGATAATATCACTCTAATGCCGACGGATAGCGTGAATTCGATTTTATAGCTAATCAGTGTGTATTTTAAGTGCGTATATTTGAATTATACAAACTACGGCTCTTCGTTTAAAAATAGCAATTAAAAGCAATACATTGGGGTTCAGGACGGTGTTTGACAGCATGAGTCCTGAGACATCCCGTCTAATCCACACTATTCTTCTCACAGGGCAACACAATTACCTGTGCGCTGGAAGGAATGATTGCATCATTGACAAAATCCGCCGGAAGAACTGCCCTGCCTGTCGTTACCGCAAATGCCTCATGGCAGGCATGAGTCTAGATGGTAACACGAAATGTTGCACTTGTTACATAATTGCACCAGTGTGTCCCCAAATGTCATTTTAGATGTATAACACAATTTAAATTCAATCACAGGAAATGCATAAAGTTTGAAAATTGACTGTCGTAAACTTTCCTCAGCCCGTAAAACCAAGAAGGGGGCTCGTCAACCCGGCAAGGTAATCCAGCAGCCGTCGATTCCAGAGCGCAGTCTTCCTCCGCTGCCCGAAATGCAGGCGCTGGTGCACAAACCCATGCCTCAGGTGGTGCCCACCATGCTGTCACTGCTGAAGGCCATCGAGCCGGACACCATCTACGCCGGATACGACAGCACCATACCGGACACCTCCACCCGCCTCATGACCACTCTGAACAGGCTGGGCGGCCGGCAGGTCATCTCTGCGGTCAAATGGGCCAAAGCTCTGCCAGGTACAACTTGAGAATAGAAATGTAAATATGTGACGATTCAAGTCGGTTGAAATGTTAAATGGACAGCGATACAGTTGGAAGTGGGAGTTTATATGAGTGCATCTCTGAGGTAACTGACTGTCTTCAGAAAAGCTCTGTGTAATCATATCAGATCAGTGTTTATAAGCACAGCTCTGCTTTGTTTACAGCAGTAACCAAAGGAAATGCAGTAAGCGCCACCTGCTGTACCGAGTGAATCTGCATCTCATTCAGCCCATCTGTTGTGTTCGTTTCGTTTTATGTAGTATAATTTAACAAAGCTAAAGTCAGACCATTCTGTTTTTGCTTTAAATATAAAAAAAATATTTTCTAATTTTAAATAAACATGTATGCAACATCTTTGTTTGGATCATGATTAAAATGCAGTCGTTGCCTCTAAGTTTAAATGAAAAGAGCACATACAAAGCCTTAATGTGTTTATATGAAGCTATTTATATTATTTTATTTAGGTTTTGTTTTAAAATTTCAGTTTAGTTTTGTTATTTTACATATTTTACATTTTGTCAGAGAAATAATGAAAGTACACCTCATTTATAAATTGTCTTAAATCAGATTTTGCACAAAAAAAAAAGAATTGCGAGAAAAACATATTGTGAAATCAGTTTTGTGAATCGTATCGCAGTGCGAGTTGAGTGAATCGTTACATCCCGACTTGAGACGTCTTTAAAAAGCTGTGTCAACCGCAGCATGTACTGAAACCTCTGTTTGGCATTTTTAGGGTTCCGGAACCTTCACCTGGATGATCAGATGACCCTCCTGCAATGTTCCTGGCTGTTCCTCATGTCCTTCGGACTAGGTTGGAGATCATACCAGCAGTGTAACGGAAACATGCTGTGTTTCGCACCAGACCTGGTCATCAATGAGTATGTATCTCGTTTAACAGGCCATTTGCTTTAATAATCTCTCTGTGTTGTACACCATGGAAACTATAATGAAAATAACTATAAAGTGTTGAATAATAGTTCTAATTCTACGAGAATATTTCACACCACTATTGGAGCTTGAGTGATTGAATGGAATTCAAGTGTAGTTCAGGCAGACCACTAATCGCTTCCCTATCAGCTGATGCTCAGCTGATCAATTACTCCACCTGCTCCTAATCAACAGCCGTATTTAAGACCATTCAACGCATGCTCTTCCGTCTGTCGCAGAGCTCTTCCGTCTCCCACCTTCACCCCCAGAAACTCCCTATCAGCAGATTCTTAGAACTACCATGATTCTCATACCCTCTTGTTTGTAATGGTTGTATATCTGCATATGTGTTGCTAAGAAATATTTGCTTATTGTCAGGCCTTAAGGATGTATATTAAACATCTAGTATGGCAGCGAACCCCTTAAAGCCTACGTTTCGCCAAATTCAAGAATTGCCAATAAACGCATTTCAAAAGTGGTCCTGAATGAACTATCATTGGAATCACGTTCTGAATTTTTATTTTATTTCAATTTGATTAAATTCAGTTTTATTTTTTTATAGCCGACGATGACACAATAAAAACATGGACAGCCAATCAAAACCACCCAGCTTTTATGAGAAGCCATAGACAACAAAACTGCAGTGCACTCATTATGAACCGAATGTTATCATCTGTTGAAAATGTGCTCACCCTCAGGCCATCCAATATGTAGATGAGTTTTTCTTCATCAGATCACCTGTTCACCAATGGATGCTCTGCAGTGAATGGGTGCCGTCAGAATGAGAGTCCAAACAGCTGATAAAAACATCACAATAATCCATACCACTCCCGTCCATCAGTTAATGACTTGTGAAGCCAAAATCTGTGTTTGTAAGAAACATCCATCATTAAGACGTTGCTTCTGGATAAAATACTAGTCCATAATAAGATTTCATTCTGACGGCACCCATTCACTGCAGAGGATCCTTTGGTGAGAAAGTGATTTAATGTGAAATTCCTCCAAATCTCTTCCAATCAATCAACAAACACTCATCTCCATGATCTTAGATGGCCTAAGGATGAGCTAATTTCAGTTTCTGGGAGCACTATTCCTTTAACTGCCAATAAAAGCCTAAATTAGAGTCCTCTGTCTGTCTGCAGAGAGAGGATGAGGTTGCCCTACATGACTGATCAGTGCGAACAGATGCTGAAGATCTCCAATGAGTTTGTGAGACTGCAAGTGTCCAACGAGGAGTACCTGTGCATGAAGGTCCTACTGCTCCTGAGCACAGGTGACCTTCTTTAAGAGCCAAACGGTTTCGGGTTCCCTGAGAATCCAGATGACATCGTTTGATGTCTTTTACAGAGGACCGTAACAAAACCTTTGTGTGTTTTTGTGCTTTGTCAGTGCCGAAGGATGGTTTGAAGAGCCAGTCAGTGTTTGAGGAGCTACGGATGTCTTACATCAAAGAACTGGGCAAGGCCATTGTGAAGAGAGAGGAGAACTCCAGCAAGAACTGGCAACGATTCTATCAGCTAACTAAGCTACTGGACTCCATGCACGACGTAATGACGTTTATCCTAAATAATGCTCTTTGAAAACTGTGGCTCTGCTCCTAACCCTAGTGAGCTGCTCCTGCTAAGACCGCATCCTAAACGACATAGACTGATTAGAAACGCTGTGCATAGGAGACGACTCTGTGCGTCATACTAATATCGCTCGGGGGACTCAAATCAACAATTGATCCCAGTAGAGTCCTGTATGTCGCTAAGCTAATGATGCAATACTCAAATAAGCATAAAAACACATGGCACTAGGGTCACCACGTCAGGGGCCAGTTGCTTAAACAGTCAGTATTTTAAGACAGTGTCTTACTAACTAGTTACAAGAACTACTACTTAAGTGGTAATCAGCCTTTTTGGTTTCAATTTAGACAAATGTATGTTTTTATTTAACTGATTTTGAAAAGTTATGACCAGTCTTGCAAAAAAAAAAAAAGTTAAACTAGTCGAAGCAGATCGGCCCCAGATGTTTACTTAATGATTACTGTGGCCATAATAATTCACGATACCTGTATATAGAATTATTTTACATAATGGCATTAGTTAAATGCATCTTTTATGGGGGGATAGGACCGTATATGCAGGATTGGGGAAGGACTGTGTGCCAGGACTTGAACTCGGGTCGCCCAAAGCATAACATGAGGCCATCGGCGCCAACAGTTAAATCCATCTTTAACTCTTTTTGTGTTTTCTCTTTTTTTGGCCAATGAACCACACTTAAAATACAAGTGTAGAAAGTAGTTTATAACCATAACTTTACAAACGTGGACCAAAATAGAACAGAAATCCCAAAAACTCCTATGGTTTTGGGTGCGAGTAGTGTCTTGCTTTTGCCTGTTATCTACTCCAACATGAGTTTGTGTGGCAATAGTAGCTAGCTAGAATTTAGCTAGAATTTATTTATCAGTGTTGAGGATAGTTATTTTTAAAATACAGTATTGCATTACTCCATAAAAATAGCATTAGTTAGTTTTATGGAAAGAAAAGCATTACGTTACATTTTTGGTCACTTGGGCTGGGCTTGCTTATTAGTTTTTTAATAAAAAAAAAAGTTATATTTTTGGCATCTATAAGTCAACACAGGGACAGGTGTCAATGAATAAATGTGGGGGGGGGGGGGGGATTTATTACGTTTCTTATGTGAAAAGTAACTTCTTTGTTAATTAATTGTAGATGTAAAAGCAATGGATTATTTTACTGGTTACTTAAAAAATGAACCGGATTACATAACTTTAATTTCTTGTTACACCCCCCCCCGCGCCCCTTTCTGTGTTTTTTTTTCTTTCACTGAAAAGCACAGTGAAGCGAACAATGCTGTAATATCATATCATAAAGCAGCATATAATAATAGCTTAGCACCTCAGGAGTGTGTCTATTAATGATGCTGAGGCAACTCACTAGATTTATGAAACAGAACAAATGTCTATGATTTGTTTTTTTTCTGCATACATTATTATTGTAGTTTAAAGACATGAGACATGAAACTGGCACATTTTCTTATGTGCATTTTATTAGCATAACATATATGTTAACCTGATGAGAGAAAACTGTTTAAAGGTTTGGGGTCGGTAAGATTTTTTAAATGTTTTTGAAAGAAATCTCTTATGCACAACAAGGCTACATTTATATGATCAAAGATACAGAAATATTATTACAATTTAAAATTTCAGTTTATTATTGTAAAATATTTTAAAATGTAATTTATTCCTGTGATGCGCAGCTGTATTTTCAGCATCATTACTCCAGTCTTCAGTGTCACATAATCTTCAGAAATCATAATAATATACTGATTTGCTGTTCAAGATTGATTATGATCAATGTTGAAAACATTTTTGCTGCTTTATATTTGATGAATACTGTTTAATAGAACATTTATTTCCTAACAATGCAATTAGTTTGATCAATGCGTTTTTGAGGAATCAAATTAATTTATTTCAATAGAAATGTCACTGACCACAAACTTTTGAGCGGTACTTTATTTTTAGAATTCTCTTTCAAAACAATTCTTCCACTTTTAATAAAAACAAGGCTATTTTTATACACACACACACACACACACACACACACACACACGATATTAACCAATAATATATCTTAGCCTAACCTACTCTTGGGAGATTGACTTGAAAGTAAAGTGCATTACAAACCCTCTCTAACCCCTCTGTGTCTCTTCAGATGGTCGGTGGACTCCTGAACTTCTGTTTCTACACCTTTGTGAATAAATCCCTCAGCGTGGAGTTTCCCGAAATGCTGGCGGAGATCA
>QVTF01015924.1:7500-25000 GCA_003573665.1 Oxygymnocypris stewartii | reverse complement strand
GGAGAACCGACTCTTAAGGCGTTTTCAGGTGAGGCATGTCTGGTTTTCTCAAAAGGGGTGTAGCATAGCGGAGCACTCCATCTACATTAACCCTTGCAGTCTTGGTCTCGAGAAGAGTTATAGCCTCTTGATCGCAACGTGAGCGTGTCACCAATTTCTCATTGCAGTATGGTAATACGTCAAGCTGCCAGAGCCTTTCCATGTGCTGCAATAGCTCTGATGGAGCAGAGGTCACAGATGTAAAAAGGCATTGTTTTTCTGGGATTAGGTTCTGGACTACATTAGCTGGCCCTTGGAGTGTCCAGCCTAATCTGGTCCTGATAGCAGCTGGCCCGCTTGGTGGGCCGAAACGCACTGGCTCCATGGGGGTGATCAAGTGGTGATGATCAGAGCCTATAAGCAGCAATGGCTGGACCTGAGAAAAGGCATGAAGGGGTAGTCCTCTGACATGTTGGTATTTCCTTTGCAGAAGGGTAATTGAATGCGAGTGCTTGGCCAAGCCCAAATTTTCTGCAGTAAAGGCACCTTTTATTTTGAACTTCTTATTTGGCTGGAATGCAGGGGACAGAGTGAAGGATACTCTTGCACCAGAAATGACTTGAGCATAATGTCGGACTGTTCTCAAAGAAAGGTGCTCAGTCTGCCCCTTAAGCTTAAGTTGCTATGCCGCATCATGAAGTAGGATGGTACGTTCTGAGCCATCATCCAAAATCGCATAAGGCATCAATGAATGCTTGCCATTATGCAATAGGACTTTACTTATTTTCAGAAGGACTTGGCTACCACCTACCGGCCGATCTAGGTATAGTGTTTGACTTTCTTGAGGTCCCTCAGAATCTTTCCTCTCGATTGTTCTGTTGTTGATGTCATGCAAAACAGTTAGGTGTTTGCCCTTGCAAGTTTTACATGTGGCTTTCAATCTGCATTGGGCTGCCTGATGTTTCCGTCCACACCTCCAACATCTCCTATTCACCCTGATCCAGTTAGTTTTGAGCTCACTGGTTAACGGAGTGAAGTTGGTGCACTGATTAAGATAGTGGTGATTATTGTCACAGTAATGACAGTAAACATTCTTGCCAGGGTTTTGAAATTCTGAGGGTTTAGCATTTGGAGTGTTCGTAGACTGATCTACACTATACAGAATGGCTGTTGTATGAAGGTGTGCTGACGCTGTCGTGGAGCCTCTTTCTGCTGACCAGCACGCCCCCTTGTCTCAATTGTGTTCAGTTTACTGTCTGTAGATTGCACCTGCAACTCGAACTCAAGCCAGTGTGCAAAATCAAGAGATTTGGAATGGGATTTTTGAGAGGATGAACATAACGTTTGAAATTAGCCTTGAGATCGTGTGGGAGTTTGGACATGAGTCTTGCCACATGCAAGCCACATTGCAATTCGATAGCTCCCTTTTCATCCAACTGATCAAGCATACCAACCAGTGCTCGGACTCTGAGGGCGAACCTCCGAAAGGCCTGAGTGTCTCCACTTCGAATAATTGGCCCATCCATTAAGTCAGCAATTTTCTGTAATGCCAACTGATGAGGCTGTCCATAATGCTCAGTTAGTGATTGCATTGTCTGGGTGTACGGATAACGGGAGTTGCTGTAAGAGTCTGCTATTAATAAGGCCTCTTCGAACTTCAGATGCTCGAGCAGAATTTGATATTTAAACTGTTCAGTTGCATCAAGTGGTAGCAAATTGTCAAGAGATATTCTGAGTCTAGCAAACTGCCCGTGGATCCTCTGCCGTAAAGTCTGGTATTGATGGTATAGGACCTCGATAGGTACTCTCTCTAGTTGGAGGTGGTGGAGGGTGAGGAACAAGGTCTTCTGACTGATAATGAGGCCTTGTGGAGTCATCAGTTCGTTCTCTGATATGGGAGTAAGGTGAAGGGGAACGGTTGCGTATATATGGCTTTGGTGGGATGCATCTCTGGTCATGCGTATAGCTTGGGCCATGTGCAGGTTGTGCACTTGTCGTGTGCTGGGTTGTGATGCACATGGAGGCCTTGGATGATATTGCACATGTCTGCTCCTTGGTGTGGACTGCAATCTCATTTTGGAAAGATCATTTGACAACTTAGCTTCATAGTTTAGCTCCTCAACTGCTGACCTTGCCAATTCATCATCCACGACTGAATGTTCTAAAGCCTCTTTAGAAGTTTGATTACTCATTTGAGCTATTAGTGACTTGTTAGAACGTGGAGCTGGGACAGGAGGGACCCTCGTCTGTTTCTTTTCTATGCTGCGTAATGAATGACTGTGAGGCAGAGGTGAAGGACACTGAGATGAGTCTGTTTCATCGCTTTCAGAACGGCGTTTCAAGTCCTCTATGGTTTATGCAGACGTCCATCTCTTCTCGAAGCTTCCGAATCATCATTTGCGCATCTTTGTCAATATATGGTTCTCCTATATCTTCAGCAATAGCTCCACTATCTGTCTAATGCCACCTGGTGAGGGGTGTCATCTTGGCAGCTCCCTCCATCTGGTAAGAAGTACTCTGAATTCTGACTCACTGTGGCGAGGCTCTGGCGGTGCCTTGAGTGGAGGTGGATGTGTGCTGGAAGCCTCTGTATTCCACTTCATAATCCTCCAAATGACATGGAGGACGTGACAACCTCTTACTGTGGACATCAGGCTCATGCTCTGAATATGCTCTGGACATCTTCTCCCGTGACAATCACCATCCGGCTCGAAGGACCTTAAATGTTTCTGTAAACTGGTTGGTTTAGATGGGATCGTCACGGGGCATCTGTAAGAATGCCCAAAAGTCCATAAGTCCAATCACTGTTTTTAATAAAGTTTCAAGCCAGCTGACATACACAATGCAGTTATGATTGTGCATGGGTTTACAAACGTGTGTGGTTTTCTATAATAAAGAACAGAAATATAATAATCAATACACAGCCATAAGGTTCAAGGTTTCTTTATTTGTCACATAATACATTATACAGGGTATAATCAAAAGTGAAATGTAGGTCAAATCAGGTCCGCTCAGTAGACAGTGCAAAGAATAAAAAAAATTATGTACAAGTAACACCACACAAGAGCATATATAGGTAAAAAAAGAAATAAAAAGTAAAATGTGCAGTAGAATAAAGACAAGTGCAAAACAGTAAGATGTGCAAACACGTAGGGTGTGCAAAAACAGTATATGGGACTTAATAAATAGTATTATAAAACAGGAGGGATGAGAGGGATGTGCAAACGACAGGAGGGGATGAGAGGGATGTGCAAACGGCTTTTTTTTTTAAAAAATGTTTATGAAACCGTTTGTGTTAAGGAGCCTGATGGCCTGAGGGAAGAAGCTCCTCCTCAGTCTCTCAGTCTTTGCCATCATGCTCCTGAAGCGCTTGCCAGATGGCAGTAAACGGAAAAGATGGTTACCGGGGTGATTTGAGTCTTTGATGATTTTAGCAGTTCTGCTTTTACAGCGTTTGAAGTAGATGTCCTGCAGAGAGGGGAGAGTAGACCCTGAGATGCGCTCAGCTAAGCGCACAACTCTCTGTAGAGCTTTGCAGTCCTGGTTTGAGGAATTTCCATACCACACTGAGATGCACTGAGTCAGTACACTTTCTATGGCCCCTGAATAGAAAGTTTTCAGGATAGCTGGTGAGACCCTGAATTTCCTCAGCTGTCGCAGATGGTACAGCCTTTGCCTGGCTTTCTTAACCTGAGTTTGAATGTGTGTAGTCCATGTCAGGTCCTCGGAGATGTTTACACCGAGGTACTTGAAGCTGCTCACCCTCTCCACAGGGGTCCCACTGATCATAAGAGGGGTGTAAGGCCGCTGCTGTCTCTTCCTGAAGGTCCACGATCAGCTCTTTGGTTTTGCTCACGTTCAGAGAGAGACAGTTGTCCTGGCACCATGATGTAAGTCTCTCCACCTCATCCAAGTATGCGGCCTCGTCATCGTTGTTAATGAGGCCCAGGACCACAGTATCATCAGCAAATTTAATGATAGAAGTGGAGCTGTGAGAGGACACACAGTCGTGTGTGTAGAGAGAGTAGAGCAGGGGACTCAAGACACAGCCCTGTGGGGCGCCTACGTTCAGGGTTATGGAGTTGGAGGTGAACTGGCCGACTTTCACCACTTGTGGTCTGGAGGTGAGGAAATCTTGAATCCAGTCACAAAGTGAAGTGTTTAGGCCGAGGTCTGAGAGTTTAACAGCCAGCTTGGTGGGGACTATAGTATTGAAAGAGGAGCTATAGTCAATGAATAGCAGCCTTACATAGTTGCCATTTTTTCTGTCGATGTGAGTGAGGGAGGAGTGCAGTACCTGGGAGATGGCATCATCAGTAGACCTATTTGGCCGATAGGCAAACTGAAGAGGGTCCAAAGTAGCAGGGATGGAGGAGCAAATGTGTTCCTTAAAAGTCTCTCAAAAACCTTCATGACTGTCGATGTGAGGGCAACTGGATGATAGTCATTCAGGCAAGAGGGTTTACTGTTCTTAGGCACAGGGATAATGACAGATTTTTTAAAGGGGGTTGGGAACCACAGAGGTAGCGAGGGACTCATTAAATATGGATGTAAACAAACCAGCAAGCTGATCAGCACAGGACCTCAGAACGCGGCCAGTAATCCCATCAGGTCCTGCTGCTTTTCTGACGTTCACTCTCCTTAGTTCCCTCCGAACGTCATCCTCTGACACGGTGAATACATGATTGCTGCTCTGTCTGCTCCTTGCTGACGCGCTGTACGGCAGAGTCGCGCCGCCATTACGTTCAAAGCGGCCGTAGAAGGTGTTTAGCTCTTCGGCTAGCAACGGATCTGCTCTCACCTCCACAGAGGAGTTGTTTCCAGAGGAACAGATGTCTTTAGTCCCTGCCACATGCGTCGAGAGTCACTGAGGCTGGAAATGTGACTCAATTCTCTCACTGTATCGGCATTTAGCGGCTCTAACTGCACGACGGAGAGCATAACAAGATGCCTTGTACTCACTCATGTTTCCCTGACAGAATACCGGCATTGTATGCGGCAGTTCGATGGTTAACTGCGTCACAAATTGTTCTGTCCACCCACGGCTTCTGATTTGAGAAAGTCTTTATTGTAACCGTTTCGGTGGCCTGTTCGGTTAGTGTGTTTATGAAGCTTAATGCTACCTCCGTGAATTCGCTGACGTCAGATGAACTCGCCCTGAACATGTCCCAGTCGACGTCATCAAGAGACGCCTGTAGCGTAGCTTCGGAGTGGGAGGACCAGCGCGTCACTTCCCTCTCCACCGGGGGTTCTTGAACGATCCGTTGTTTATAATCCGGTGTGAGGAAGATGGCGGCATGGTCTGATTTTCCAAACGCCAGCAGTGAGTGGGCTTTGTAGGCATTTTTGAATTGGGTGTAGCAGTGATCGAGTGTATTCAGTCCTCTGGTTGGACAGGATATGTGCTGGTGGAAGTTAGGGATGACCCTTTTTGAGGTTAGCTTTGTTAAGTCCGCAGCGATGATACATGCAGCGTCAGGATGTTTGTTGATATATCCGCTGAGTTCATTGTGGAGTTTGGACAAAGCCACGCTAGTATCTGCTTGTGGTGGGATGTAACGGCAGACACGAGGATCGATGTAAATTCCCGGGGCAGATAGAAGGGGTGGCAGATAATGGAGAGGTGTTCTAGATGAGGCGAGCAGGAACGCGACAAAATGGAGATATTCCTGGGATCACACCATTTCTTGTTAATGAAGAAACACACTCCACCACCTTTGGTTTCCCGGCCTCGGCTGTTCTGTCCATCCGTAAAACAGAGAAGTTATCAGACAGCGTTACATCGGTGTCCGGGTCTGTCGGCGTGAGCCATGTTTCGGTCAAACACAGGATGTTACAGTCCCTAATGTCCGGTTGGAAACTAATCCTGGCTCTAAGATCGTCCATCTTATTATCCAAGGATTGGACATTGGCGAGCAAAATACTCGGTAGAGGGGGACTAATAAATGACAAACGCATAAATGACAAACGCACCCCTATCGAATGTACAAACACGTGAAGACACATGACTACACACGAGTACGCATACGTAATCGACTAGTGATATACGCGATCATCGTCTCATAACTGCTTCTCAATTATACATAATCTTATCAATCCACACAAATATGGCTCACTGACATAAGTAAAATGTATACATTAAAGTAAAACGCTAAATATTATTCGTCATCACCATTATAAAGGGCGCATCGGAGCACACGTGCAGAGACAGCAAACATTTATAGCGCTAGCATCAGATTCACGGAGATATGGATGCTATATATATATATGTATATATCAGAACGGTTAAATACTGCATACAGCAATATAAACATGCTTAAAGAACATGTATAAACATATATGAAACTAAACTTACTTTCAAAGTTACGCAAACACATATATGGCTTGAATACACGCGAGCCCTTCATCACGTTAAAGCGGAACGTGAAAAGGTTGCGTCGAACTCTGGGGGCGGGACTAAACTACACTGTCAATAATTCACAGTCCACCAATAAGAATAAGAACAATTAAAACCAGTAAATTATAATAAGCCTTTTTAACAGTGTGTGTATATATATATATATATATATGTATGTATATACATGCATGTATGTATGTACATATGTGTGTATGTACGTATGTATATGCATGTATATATATGTATGTATATATATGTGTGTGTTTATATATGTGTATATATATATATATATATATATATATGTGTGTGTGTGTGTGTGTGTGTGAAGGTCCAAGAAGTCACTTTCTGGACCGATTCAACAACTGTCCTTCACTGGTTGCATTCAGAATCCTGCCGCTTCAAGGTATTTGTGGGTAACAGGGTAGCGGAGATCCAAGAATTAACAGACCTTAAGGCATGGCGTTACATCGACTCTGCAAGGAATCCTGCAGATGATCTCACCCGTGGAAGAATCTGAAGGACCTTACTGAGCAGAATCGATGGACCCAAGGACCAGAATTCCTCCTCCAACCTCAGAGTAGTTGGGTATCACCCCCAGTCATGCACAGCCTGGAATCTGATGACAAAGAGGAGTTAAAACGAGCTATATTCTGTGGCATGATTAACTCAGAACTAAACACTGCAGATGGAAGTAAATTTAGCAGCTGGAAGGACTTGGTTGAGTCGGTGGGCACAGGAGCTGCATGGGGCGGCAACACAGAGGTTGGTTCTCCTCCAGCCAGTGCGTACCAAGAGGCAGAGCTGATTGCATTGAGAAAGGCCCAAATGGACAGTTTCCCTGAGGACTATCAGCTGTTTAAAGAGTAGTAAGCCTGTTCTTTCCAGCAGCCGACTCCTTTGTCTCTCTCCCAGAGTTTGACCAAGCCAGCAATTAATTCGGAGTCGGAGGACGATTAAGACGCATAGAAGGCCTTGATCCAAGCACAGTACACCCTATTGTATTGGATCCCAATCACCCCAACACCCGTTTACTCATCAAAGATTATGATTCTCGCATTCGCCATCCAGGATCGGAACGAGTGTTTGCGGAGCTACGCCGAAGGGTGTGGATCTTAAAAGGCAGAGAAGCTGTAAAGAAACATCAGCGAACATGTCTTGAATGCTGTAAGTGGAGGTCAAAGCCCGCTTCACAGATAATGGTCGATCTACCTTCACCTAGACTTCGGTTATTCAAACCAGCGTTCCATTCAACTGGAATGGATTGTTTTGGACCCTTCTTGGTCAAAGTGGACATCGACGGAGAAGAGATGGGGCCTTTTATTCAAATGCATGACCACTCGGGCCATGCACCTCGAGATCCTGACAATCGATGGATAGAGATGCCTTTCTCATGGCACTGCGACGGTTTCATAGCTCGACGTGGGAAACCCGCAGAGTTATATTCGGACCAAGGCACCAACTTCCGAGGTGGTGGAAACAGAACTTAAAGAGGCCTTTCATCAGCTCAGTCGAGATTTACAGCAGCAGCTGGCTAAGCAACAGATTAGCTTTCATTTCAATCCTCCCTTTGCTCCACACTTTGGAGGGGTGTGGGAACGAAAGATTTGTTCAGTTAAGGCTGCACTTTACACACGACTCTGGGATCAGAGACAGTGACTGGAGAAGTTCTTCAAACTGTCCTCATAGAAATTGAGGCCATATAAACTCCAAACTACTTGGGTACGTATCAGACAGACATCGCTGATTTAGATCCGATCACCCCAAATTGCCTTCTGATGGGGCGGCCAGATGGCTCCTGCCCCAAGTTATCTATCCTGTGTCTGAACTCCAAGGAAGGAGGAGATGGAGGCATTCACAAGTATTGACTGACAGATTCTGGACGGCCTTCATAAACCACTACTTACCAGGATTACAAACCAGAGGAAAATGGCATAACCCTTCAGCAGACATCAAACCCGGAACAGTCGTCATGCTGTTGACCCCCAGATGCCGCGCTCCTTCTGGCAGATTGGTAGAGTAGTAAATGTCTTCCCTGGGCTGACAATCGTGTACGAACAGCCGAGATACAGATAACGAACAGAGTCTACACAAGGCCCATAGCTCGCCTAGTTGTACTGCCAGAGATCCTTGATGAGACGGATGACATTCCTGCCAGTGACAGATTGTATAATATCAGCCTTTCAATAGAGCAAATTTAGACCCAAATTTGGGGGCGGCAGTGTTAGAAAGGCTGGGTCTGTACTCGTGCACTATCTTTGACCTGTCCGCATGTGCAGAAAGCGCAAGTGAGACTCAGCAGAAAAGTACAAAGACTGTGCGTGTGTTGAAGTGTGCGTCAATGAACAAAAGTAAGTACTTAATTAGTAAGTTAGTAATAATTGCTAGTTAAACACTTCGTTATGAATGTGTTTGTTCATATGTTATCAAGTGATTTAAGCATTTACCCGTGTATCGCGCTGTCACGCACATTTTAATATGCATTGCCGTCATTATCAAAATGACTCGAGTTCTTACGAACTATGGTGTAGTAATGTAAACAAATGTCAGATTCCACAGTCCACTGTATGCTACTCTGCCATATTTGTAACCGAATCGCTGTTTTATCTGAAGTTTATGTATACGATGTTAATGCTCACGTCCAGTATATGTAAATTACCTCATAAGCATTTGAGTATAAAAGCGGTTGTCACTACTAACCACTAGGTGGTAGTGTTGTTAAACAGTTTCATTGTTGTTTATATAGTTTGGATATTTGATGACATTTAATCTGGGAATTGAATAAGAAACTAAGTATTTTATGTGAATGTCTTGGAATAATATTTGAAACATGTAACTTAATCAACTTCTTATTCTTTTTCTATTGTAGACCACACACACACTCTCACGCATACCTAATTGATCACCCTTAATGCCCTTGTACAGCTGTGTTGTGTGCATCTTGGTTGCAAATGACTCCTACGCTAAAGAGAAATTAAACTATTTGAACGAACTGATCAGACCCTGTGTTTTGACTGACACCCTTTGAGGAAGGCTAGATATCAGACTTTACCTAATACAGTCCTTTTAGTCATACTCCAGAATAATCATGCACATTCACACCAAACTTGTTAAGATGATGCCAAAATATTGAAGATGCTAAATTGTAAATTGCGAAGGGTTTTGGGATTCTGATTTGTGTTGCCAATCAGGGGCGCAGATGGCACTAGGGACGGGGGGACATGACCCCCCCAGATTCATAGTGACTCGATCCGTCCCCCTCACTGTCTCTACGAAAGGTGACATCTGTAAACAGAGGATTAATCAGGGTTTCCGCTATGTACATTAGCCTTAGGCCCGGGTGTACATCACTTTCCACTAGGGTTGGGTATCGTTTGGGGGTTCTCCGATATCGGTGCCAAATCGATACTTTTAAAACGGTACCGGTGCCTAAACCGATACTTAGAAAAATACAAAATTACCAATTAATAATTGGATTGGCCATTAGCACTAACACATGGGCCCGGTTTCACAGACACACAGACAGGGCTTAGATTAACCCAAAGACTACACCTCTCTTTGTCAAAAATTTGATTATTCACTTTTTCTAAATCTTCATCTTTCTCTTTCTCTTTATCTCCTTCTCTTGCTAGCTTGTACTTATTTGAACAATGCCTGAGACTTGGTGTTACGAGTACCTCCTCTGTCTGTATGCCTCTTCAGAATAATCGCTTTATGTATTCCCCAATTGTGTCGCTTTGGATAAAACCATCTGAAAAAATGACTAATTGTAAAATGTAACCAGGATTAGATCATAGTTCAATTAGGACATTTAAGTATTTTTTATAAACACGCTCAGAAAAACAAAAACCATTACTGGGATGCATCTTTGGGACAAAACAAATGCACTGATTATTTTAGGATCAGTCAGTGCAAGTTTATTTAAGTTAAAACAGTTAAGAGTTACATTTTAGTCTAGCACTAGGTTCAAGCTATGTCTGTGAAACCAGGGGTGATGTGTTTTTAATTCATACTGGACACTAGAGGACTCCCTCGCACAGAAAATTCACAGATCCAGTCACAGAAGTAGCGAACTCTTTTTCCACCGTGATATGGATAAGTAAACAGAAGATATAAACGTTGTGAATGATAAAATAAATACAATAAACACTCAACTACGACAATGCATAGTTTATCTGTGTTGTTCAAGCCATCTCTGGTATTTTCATAATAAATATGCATATTTATAATCCATTGCTAATCGATGTATTAGTAGCCTATGGAGTTAACGTTAGTAGTTTAGCTAGTTAATGGAAGGTCGTCAGAGCAAGTGTAATCACTGCATTCACGCCCTCCTCGGATGCTCTCATTCCCTGAGCTGTGCTTTTAAGTCTAAATGTGAAAACCGCACACTCGGGTTACTACAAAGATTTGTTGGACTTGTATTATTAGAGCTTTCCGAATTGAGTTCATGTGCATTTTCTCAGTCGGGAAATTATTTTGCACGTGTGGTGCCGGTGATGATGCTTCTTACGTCTGTTTCGGAGAAACAAAGGACAAATATTTCAACCGAAGGCATGGCACCGAAATGAGGCACCGAAATCTGCGTTCTGATTCGGTTCGGTACATACTGGTTCCATAGGTATCGGTGCCATGTTGGTACCGGGTTTCGGTACCCAACCCTACTTTCCACTCCATCTCGCGCTCTCCGCGGATGAGCTTTACATTGACCTCGCGCATGCGCTGGTGTCACCGTCTGAGCGTTCTCAAAAAAATGGCTGCATGCGGATGGCTGTCTTTTTTTACATCAGATCAATACAACGAGAAACATTCAAATGTAAAATAAAAAATAGAAAAAAGTGAACAACATTGCCAGGGGACAGTATCAAAATATAATAGACAAAAAAAAAAAAATACAAGGGGCGTCATTATACAACAGCATACCTCAAAATCGTGACCCCTCCCATGTAATTTTCATTCAAATTATTAAATGGATGCCACCTTATTGGTACAATAAAGCCCTCCATTACCCTACCACATGTATCCTGTACATGTAGCCGGAATGTACATTATACTGTATATTGCGGGGATCAGGGAGCCACTATTATGCCTGGCTTTTGAATGCACGATCCTTTTTAGCTTCACATTCACTTTCCAGATTAGCGATCGCACGTACTGGAGCGGCAGTACTTACCACACATTTTACAAGATTGGATGCTTGTCTGTGCAAAATACCCCCCACCCGGGTCTTGGTCCCCCCCCCAGTTAAAAAATCCCATCTGCACCCCTAATTGCCATGGCAATTTATTAAAATAATGGTAAAAAATTAAATCGTGCTTTCTCTTTAAAGTGCATTGTTCAAATGCCTCAAAATGTTCTACATATGGAGAACAAGTCATTCTGAGAAAACTTGCTTTTTTTATGAATATCTGATGATCAGGAAGCTGACAGCAAATTAAAAACATCAGATATTTCAGCTGACAGAAGAAGGCTGTAATACAAATGTTGTCCAATAGATGAAGTCAACTTTTAAGCCTAATCCTTTATCTTCTCACTTTCCATCAGTTAGAATGACAAATACATAATACAATCAGATGATACACATTGTACCTTAAATATAGTTTTATAATTATTTTACAAATTCTTATAGATCATTAAAATATTATTTTTTTATAAATGTGTAAATATATCCTTCTCGTTCTCTCTGTGTGTGTCTGTTTCACACTCTTGCTGTTCTAGATTAACCCTTTCATTATCATTCCTGTAGCTCAACAACATTTTTGGGGTAAATTATAGTTGACTCGTATGTGTTAACGTACCTGGCAATAAAGCTCCTTCTGATTATTACTAATCATTTCATGAACAAACAACAGTGGATAGTTGTTAGCTGGAGTTGATTGCACATGTAGTCAGTCAGATGAAGGTGTGTTTGGTTTGTTACCCGTGAATCGGCCACTTTGCTCAATCCCAGCTCCTGAATGAGTCTCTCAATCTTCTCATCTTTTTCTCTCTGACGGATTGACTTCGGGAGTCGTAAAGCTGCTGAGAAACGCAGATCCTCGCGAACAGTCAGCGTCCACACGACCACGTCATCCTGCAAAAAACACAAGACTTTCAGGATGTTTCATGTGTTTAACCCATGACAGAGCCCTTTCTGAACACGCCCTTAATGAAGCAGAGTCTCAGGACACAGCTGGTGTGATTTGAGATTCAATTAAACAATCACTGGAGGAATTCAGACTCCTGAAATAAACACAAGACCAAACTCTATTAAACTCTATTTATGGAAGGAAAACAAACTAAACTACTGAACGGTTTCAGTCCATCTCTTCTAATCTTAGTCAGGAACCCACAATGCCCTTAGTCATGATATGAATTACAGAATAAGAGTTCAGCTTCCTGTTTTAAATGCAGAAGTCAGTTGTTAGAGTCAAATGTGACGCCTAAGTTCAGTGTAAGTTCAGCATTTGTGCTCCAGACCTGAGTAATTCCTCACATCACATGTCATTGAGGAGAATGTGCTGCTACTTTACTAAGAAAGGAAACGTAGTAAATGAGTGTTTGTGTGGTTTATACCTGCACTACGTATCCAGACAGACATTTGTAGTTTGGAGGTTGTGGAGCTCCGTTTATAAGAACTTCTCCTGAAAGACCAGCAGGATCCTTACAAGCGGCCAGAACGTCCAGAAACCTTCAGTAAAACATGCAACAACATGCAAGTGCTATTACAAGTCCTGGTTAGCTTAAAGCAGTAAACGTAGGAAGGTTTTTTTATTGTATTTTTTTTTTTTGTTAAGAAACGAGTATATAGAATATAGAAAAAAGACACTTAGTGTTAGTTGTAGGAGAAAAGCTAGCAGTTAGAGAATAATAATGCAATTGATAGAGGTTCAAATGTGTGTGTGTGTTTTTTAAATAAATAGAAGCCAGATTAGATAAAATAGAATTAGAATAGAGACGAGAGTGCTAGAGTTAGAGGGTAAAATAAAGATGGAAGAGATTAGTAACTCTAGGATGATGGTCATATGGTGACATGTCAGATTCAGCACAGTATGAAAATTCTTGCTCAGTCATGTTTGTTGTTTCAGTGAGACATGTCGAGACAAGAGGAGCTTTCCCTCACATTTTTGACATATCAGATAAAAGTCCTCGTGTCTGTTTTATTGGAAAAAACAAGCAACACTTTATTGACATACTGTTATTTATGGAAGCCACAAAGATGAAAAAATAAAATAATTGCGTTATTTTATCACAATTGTTTTTTGCAATGGTGAATTCATATCTCATTGTATATTACTTGTTATATACTTGGAGTAAAATTTTCACCAGGAAATTAAAATATAATTATAATAAATCATGATTAATGGAATTATATTGTATTCTGAGTTTTTAATCCCTGTTTCAGACTCCTAGAATTTTTAGGAACAGACCTTCAACCTTTTCTGATCTGAGTTGATCTTTTCCAATTATTCAGATGTGGTTTACATTCAAGAGTTAATCAAAATTGGTCTCTTTAAGTATCTGTTATCAAATGATTTGCGCTCCGCGCTCTCGATGTTCAGATCTTAATTAAATGATTTGCGCTGCGCGCTCCCGAAGTTCAGATCTTAATCAAATGATATGCGCTCCGCGCTCCCGAAGTTCAGACCTTAATCAAATGATATGCGCTCCGCGCTCCCGACGTTCAGATCTTAATTAAATGATTTGCGCTGCGCGCTCCCGAAGTTCAGATCTTAATCAAATGATATGCGCTCCGCGCTCCCGACGTTCAGATCTTGATCAAATTATTTGCGCTGCGCGCTCCCGAAGTTCAGACCTTAATCAAATGATTTGCGCTCCGCGCTCCCGACGTTCAGACCTTAATCAAATGATTTGCGCTGCGCGCTCCCGAAGTTCAGACCTTAATCAAATGATTTGCGCTCCGCGCTCCCGACGTTCAGATATTAATCATATGATTTGCGCTCCCGAAGTTCAGACCTTAATCATATGATTTGCGCTCCCGAAGTTCAGATCTTAATCATATGATTTGCGCTCCCGAAGTTCAGACCTTAATCAAATGATTTGCGCTCCGCGCTCCCGACGTTCAGACCTTAATCAAATGATTTGCGCTGCGCGCTCCCGAAGTTCAGACCTTAATCAAATGATTTGCGCTCCGCGCTCCCGACGTTCAGATATTAATCATATGATTTGCGCTCCCGAAGTTCAGACCTTAATCATATGATTTGCGCTCCCGAAGTTCAGACCTTAATCATATGATTTGCGCTCCCGAAGTTCAGACCTTAATCATATGATTTGCGCTCCCGAAGTTCAGACCTTAATCATATGATTTGCGCTCCCGAAGTTCAGACCTTAATCAAATGATTTGCGCTGCGCGCTCCCGAAGTTCAGACCTTAATCAAATGATTTGCGCTCCCGAAGTTCAGACCTTAATCATATGATTTGCGCTCCCGAAGTTCAGACCTTAATCAAATGATTTGCGCTGCGCGCTCCCGAAGTTCAGACCTTAATCAAATGATTTGCGCTGCGCGCTCCCGAAGTTCAGACCTTAATCAAATGATTTGCGCTCCGCGCTCCCGACGTTCAGATATTAATCATATGATTTGCGCTCCCGAAGTTCAGACCTTAATCATATGATTTGCGCTCCCGAAGTTCAGACCTTAATCATATGATTTGCGCTCCGCGCTCCCGACGTTCAGATATTAATCAAATGATTTGCGCTCCGCGCTCCCGAAGTTCAGACCTTAATCAAATGATTTGCGCTCCGCGCTCCCGACGTTCAGATATTAATCAAATGATTTGCGCTGCGCGCTCCCGAAGTTCAGATCTTAATCAAATGATTTGCGCTGCGCGCTCCCGATGTTCAGATATTAATCAAATGATTTGCGCTGCGCGCTCCCGATGTTCAGATCTTAATCAAATGATTTGCGCTCCGCGCTCCCGATGTTCAGATATTAGTTAAATGATTTGCGCTCCGCGCTCCCGATGTTCAGATCTTAATCAAATGATTTGCGCTCCGCGCTCCCGATGTTCAGATATTAATCAAATGATTTGCGCTCCGCGCTCCCGATGTTCAGATATTAATCAAATGATTTGCGCTGCGCGCTCCCGAAGTTCAGATCTTAATCAAATGATTTGCGCTGCGCGCTCCCGAAAATCAGACCTTAATTAAATGATTTGCGCTGGGCGCTCCCGATGTTCAGATATTAATCAAATGATTTGCGCTCCACGCTCCCGATGTTCAGATCTTAATCAAATGATTTGCGCTCCACGCTCCCGATGTTCAGATATTAATCAAATGATTTGCGCTCCACGCTCCCGATGTTCAGATCTTAATCAAATGATTTGCGCTCCACGCTCCCGATGTTCAGATCTTAATCAAATGATTTGCGCTCCCGATGTTCAGATATTAATCAAATGATTTGCGCTCCCGATGTTCAGATATTAATCAAATGATTTGCGCTGCGCGCTCCCGATGTTCAGACCTTAATCAAATGATTTGCGCTCCGCGCTCCCGATGTTCAGATCTTAATCAAATGATTTGCGCTCCACGCTCCCGATGTTCAGATATTAATCAAATGATTTGCGCTCCACGCTCCCGATGTTCAGACCTTAATCAAATGATTTGCGCTCCACGCTCCCGATGTTCAGACCTTAATCAAATGATTTGCGCTCCGCCACCTTATTGTCGAACAGAACAAATATTTTTATTATTGTTAAATTAACTATTTGTTTTAAAGAAACATTGTAAAATGCAGAACAAATTCTCAAATATTTATATTATCATTAAAATAATATATCTGTATTTGAAATATACTTTATTTTCAAACACAGAACAAATGTTAAAATAGTTATTCTTAAAATAATATTTAAAATATCAATATTATTTAATATAATATTTAAACAAATCTGATTTGTCAAAAACAGAACACATATTTCAATATTTATATCATTATTAAATACGTATGTATTTTAAAAAAACTGTCAATGCAGACACAATTATTAAAATAATAAAATATTATTAAAATAAAAAAATAATACAAATAATACAAATATATTTAAAACAATAAAATCAACTTTGCAAAAAAATATATATTTAATAAATTATTATTAAAATAATAGCACATTTATGCAGAAGCCTTTAGAAATTAAAAACATGTTCGGTGTGTCCATATGCTAGACGAAGTTAATGAGATAATAATTAATAATTTGACCCGTTCTTCTATAAAGGCGAAGGCGGCGACAGCAACCGCTTCGAAAGCGATAAAGACTGTGTAAAAGCATGTCTATCCAAAGCAGAAGAAATCTACCCGGATGAGGCTAAATTCACTAAATACTGCATTTGTTGATTTGACATGAGTGACTGATGTTTCATGCTTTTACCTTCGTGTTCCTCAAATCATGCCTGTTCTCTGCCAAAGGACGAAGGCGCCTGTTTTGCCATCATTCGCATGTATTATTACGACAATGGAGAGAAATCAAGAATCCTGAAAAATAAAAAGTAGGCCGCAAAAATATCAACCGTTTTCAACATGATAATAATCAGAAATGTTTCTTGAGCAGCAAATCAGCATATTAGCATGATTTCTGAAGGATACGTGACACTGAAGACTGATGCTGAAAATGCAGCTTTGATCACAGGAATAAATTATATTTTACAATATATTCACATAGAAAACAACTATTTCAAATGGTAAAAATATAAGATGATTTCTGTGCATCATTTCCTAAAATGTTCAGCAGCCTGTTCAGTGTGTGTTCATGTGTTGTCCACTAAAGGTCAGTCTGTTCTGACTGTGAATGTATTTCTACAGCAAGGTCCGGACACCTTTTGGGAGCTGCTGACCTGCCAAACCCTGACGAGAAGACTGTTAATGCAGGTAAACTCACTAACTATTTATATTGTCACGTTTTAATTGTTGCTACTGTTGTGGTTTGTCCTTAAAGGTCTGCTGATGTTTGAGCTGTACGGCACAGATATGAAGACCCTGCAGTTAGAAGAAGAAGAAGAAGAAGAAGAAGAAGAAGAAGAAGAAGAATTGTTTATTTGTCACATACACAGTTATACAGAGTATAACCAGCAGTGAAATGTGTTCTCTGCATTTAACCCATCCAAGTGCACACACACCTGGAGCAGTGGACACACACACA
>QVTF01015924.1:0-2500 GCA_003573665.1 Oxygymnocypris stewartii | reverse complement strand
AATAGCGGATTTATCAATGAATAAGTAGATATCATGGGGCTTGATGTAAGGGCAACGTGCTTTGTGCTGAAAAGCGTTATATTTCCTCAATATTCTTAATGAAACATGTTAGTTATTAAAAATTGAATAGGCCTACTGCACTGAGTACGTATCAGTCGGTCCCGGGCCCATATGCAAAACAATTGTACTGGTTTATGTGGGCTATCCCAGGTATGGGTACAAATTTGTCCATAATCGAACTCAAAAATCAGATTATTTATTTATTAAAATGATTAAGAACGCAATTATTTCATTTAAAATAAAATTATTTTATTGACAAAATATTTTAGTTTGCCTTGTATATTTTTCTTCATAAGATCAGATAACATTTTAGGCTGTCATATGGTCATGTTATATGGGGCATGTTATCACATTTCACTTCCAATTTTTGAGGGTAAATAAAAAAACGTATACACTGTATTTATGAAACAAAGCGACATATTTGTACTAGACAAGTGTGAAATTACTGTGGATAAAACATGATACTCTCAACACGAAGTGGATTTACACAATATGAGAAAGTGTTACTACTTTTGCCCCGCTGTCCAAGCCACCCAATAATCGCAATACGCTTTGTGTGTTTTTTATTATTATAACACAAAGTCTCATCTTTCTGTAAATTTTGAGATCAAATACAAACAATAAATGTGTTTTGCGCGCTTTTATTTGTAGTGAGGTACTATTCACCTCAGTTCAAGCTGCATTGGAATCAATTATACTTTCCTCTTTAATATTTGGATCATGAAATAACATGAATAAATATTTGAATGCATATTTAATTTTTTTGTTGGAAAAATGGTGTTAAGACAACAGGTTGGATGCCACAGACCTTTTTTATTTATTTTTTTACAGACTTATTTAACATTAATTTCACGTAATATAATATAATTTTACTATGGTAATTTTGACTTTATTAAATGACGTTGATCTTATTTAGTAATTTCTCAGTGTGACACTAATGCCGCTGTAGGGTATTTGTACTAGGTCTACATGCAAACACTATCTTGGCACAAGCGGCCCAAAAAAAAACAAACACAAACTAAAATAAATAGTATTAATTTTGACGATCCTGACTCCCCATATCTCCTCATTGGACACGCTTTTAGGGAGAAATGCATCTTTATGGATTACATAGGCTAATTAAAGAGATTTTCATTTTTGATTGGTATTATTTCATTGTAAAGTATAGTATTTTATAATTCTATAAATATATTTATCATGTCATATTTATCACGCTCTGACATTACATTTCTCCAGTAGGTCTATTTATTTATAGTTTTTTCTGTTGTTATATAAATGAAATTATTGAATGAATGTGTCTCATTAAAGCAGTAGACCGATAAGTAGGCATAACAATTATTATTGCTTGTAGAATTTTATACATTTAAATGTATTGAATTAAAATTATTAATTTCAAAACGTGTCTTGTTTTTGAAGCTTATTGGTAAACCTTCGCAAAAAAAATTAATAACTGAAAAAGTATACTTTTCCATGAAAACACAGCTTCAGTTGCACAATTTGTGCAACAGAACATTCAAAACACGCACACAAGATGAAATGCACTTTCACTAAATAACACAAACACACTTTCTAAAATTAAAATAGACCTAACTGCGGGAAATGCGGTTTATTAAAACGTCTGTCAATCTTCATCTTGCTTTTAGAAACATTAGCTTAGACTAACTATTGCTTCGCCTATTCCATATGCACCTGCTGCATACACAGACTGGTATCAATATAAGGCAGACGCCACTGGTATCAGTATAAGGCAGAATCAATAGAATCAGCATAAGTCAGTCATTTACCATTTTATCTCATCTAATATAGCATGTTATATATTTATCATTTAGCAGATGCTTTTATATCCAACGCGACTTACAAATGAGGACAATGGAAGCAATCAAAACCAACAAAAGAGCAATGATATGCAAGTGCAATAACAAGTCTCAGTTCGCTTATATATATACAGAAGCACACTAAATAAACATACACATATATACTATTAGGCACACGCACACAATAAATAAACATAGTTATGAGAAATTTGAAAATCTGGAATTTTGCGAAAAAATACAAAATATTGAAAAATTATCCTGTAAAGTTGTCTAAATGAAGTTCTTAGCAATGCATATTACTAATAAAAAAATAAAACAAGGACATTTACAAAATATCTTCATGGAACATGATCTTTACTTAATGTCCTAATGATTTTTGGCATAAAATAAAAATCAATAACGTTGACCCATACAATGTATTTTTGGCTATTGCTACAAATATACCCCAGCGACTTAAAACTGATTTGTGCTCCAGGGACACATATACAGTCAGGTCCATAAATATTGGGACATCGACACAATTCTAACATTTTTGGCTCTATACACCACCACAATGGATTTCAAATGAAACGAACAAGATGTGCTTTAACTGCAGACTGTCAGCTTTAATTTGAGGGTATTTACAT
>QVTF01015913.1:85000-121566 GCA_003573665.1 Oxygymnocypris stewartii | reverse complement strand
TTGTGTGTTCCCACTTGCTCCTATAGCAAAAGAAATACACAATCTCCAGCATTGCTATGACTTTACAAAAGAGGAAAGAAAATATCAAGCATTGACTATGTTGGTCAGAAGAGAGATTAAAAATACACACTCAGCCACGTTAACTAGATTTAACATTTAACTAATTGAATTAACAGCTATGTATGCACGTATACAGTGATGCACTCTTAGAAATAAAGGTGCTTCTTTAAGCGATGCCATAGAAGAATGGCATCTGTGTGAATGAATGACTGCGTATATTGCAAATTGGCATGTGTCATATTAATATAATTCATTGTCAAACACCACTCGTACTTCGTACACAAATAGTTTTACTGCACTGTTATTCTTCTATAGCATCCATAGCCCATTCACAGAATTAATTTCTGAGATGCAAAATAAGGTGGATAGTGTTGCAAAACTGAAATTGCAGGTACTTGCATTTGTTTACATTCACTAGTGTAGTCAGTATTAACAGCCAGGCAGCTCAGAGGTTTTAGGGGCAGAGCTAATGTGTGTCCCTGCTGTCATCTCTCAGGTGAGAAGCCTCACGTGTGTGTGGTGTGTGGTAAAGCCTTCAGTCAGAGCTCCAATCTGATCACTCACAGCAGAAAACACAACAGCTATCAGCCTTTCAGCTGCTCGCGCTGCCCTCTCAGCTTCCAGAGGAGACTGGACCTACAGCGCCACCTACAGACACACGCACAGAACAACAGCGCACTGTACCATGGGACCTGAGAGAGACCAGCTGCACACCTCGGGTAGCTCATTGTACTGAGGTCTTATTATATCTTACCCAAAAGTCCACTGTGTAATGTTTGTGAAAGATGTCTGCACCAAAACAAACGTTTGCTTTCTGTATATCTAACATTGCCTGCACACAATGCATTGTGAAATACGTCAACACTTCTAGCACTGTAGAATTATAGGCTTCAAGACTTGTGATTGGCTGCTCATGGCGGTGATATCATAATCACGGAATGTTTATATCATGGAATGTTAAAGAAACAATACCACTCTATGTTCATGATATGCCATTTAATAATACACAGCAATGCAACATATGTATAAGAACATGTATCTCTTTGTGAAATACAAGTATTTCTGTATTCTCAAGCTCTCAGCAGAAGTTAAATCTCATTTTAAAGTACATAATAAAAGATTCCTTTCAACCGTCAGCGTGTGTCCTGGCTAATGTATTTAATAGACTGACCATTTAAGACACGATTGTCTATGTACTACAAAACAGTAAATTAAAGGACTGAAAATTGAACTGAAGAAACACTACAGGTGCACAAATCTTATACACTAATCTATAATCATTTTACAAAATGTATGGTGTTACATTTAGCAGCACAACAAAGCAGCAAGTGAAACAAGTTAAAAGCACCTCAGAACAGTGGTACACAAATTCAGCCTTAAAGAAAGCACATTAAGTTTGTTCGTTTATGTCACGTTGTGAATTTGACGGTCGTATCCCAGACAGCACACGTACGTCTGCAAGATGTCTGTTAAAGATCACTTGTTCTAGAAAGCATCTGCTGTGTACACACATCTGGCAGATGAATGCAAGATGCCAGTTTTGGGCTGGTTTAAGCTGGAAGTAGCTGGAAGTAGTCTCCCAGCCTGACCAGCTAAAGAAGTGTCCAAAACCAGCCTGCTGATCAGCTAAGACCAGGCTGGAGGACTAGCTAAAACCAGCCAACCATCTTAGGCTGGTTTTACCCGATTTAAAAAAAAAAAAATTCAGGTTGTTGGTCTCTACTGGTAATTGGTCACCTTCTATTGGTGGCTTTTTAAACCAAAAAATCCTAATGGAATAGGCTATGTCCCAAAACACACAACAGAAAAACCATTTTTTTAATGGTTTCAATGGTTAAAAGTTGATGATTGTAATGTGTGTATGCTATGTGTACTGGAACAATTTTTCTGTGATGTTCTATTGTTGTTGTTTTTTTTGCAGGGATCTTGTAAACATCTATTTGACATCTTATAGGAAATGCCATATTACAGATGAGCAACACTTCAAAAAATACGTCTCGGAGATGTCAATAGAAGTCTCTATGATGTACGTGTGCTATCAGGGATATCTTTAGTCCTCCTCGTGGAAACTGCTGGATTGCTCCATCAGCGTTGGCGGGTCTATGAAGCCGCTGTCCTGTTGCGTGTACTCTATAACACCGTCTTTCTGGGTCATATCATGCCTCCCTGACAACAAACAAGCATGTTTGTTAATAACAAGCTGTCATGAAGAACAAACCCCCCACTGTTTAACTTAAAGGATCATTTTGCATGAGGGTCTGCGTGTCAGTACCTGTGTGACTGTAAATGCACCACAGCCCTCCCCCATCAGACACAAACCCATCAGAAACATGGAGAACACGGCCACTAACACTGGACCCTCGTCTGTTTCTGAAACACAGACCAGATAAATAACAGTTTCCACCTTATTTTTAACGTAAGAATGTCTGTGGGGCAATTATTTTTGTGAAATGCCAGTACTTTACTTGTACACAAACATCATTATATTGCACGGTATTGCAAGCTCGTTATTATTATTATTTTTAATCGTAATCATAAACAGTTTGTTTTAGCAAAATAAATATTTTTTCCCATACTATTCCCCCTGATTGCACATAAACATCGGATGTGCTCTGTACATCATATTTGACGTCTGCATTTACATCTGCAAGACGTATTTTGTAGAGCCCATCTGCAATACGTCCATAGGAAGTTTTCAATCAGATGTCAAATATATGTTTATTAGCTGTCTTTAAGATGTTTATGGTATGCATGTAAAATTGTCATCTGGGTCCCTAATAGCACACATACATCACGGAGACGTCTATTTGACATCTGCAAGACATATTTTTTAATAGTGTTTGCTCATCGTCTATAGGACGTTTCCTATCAGATGCATGTAAAACTGACATCTTCTAGATGTCTCAGATGTTTGTACACAGCAGATGCTTTCCAGATCAAGCGATCTTTAACAGACATATTGCAGACGTACGTGTGCTATCTGGGATGTATGTCAATGGGGACCAACTGCTGTTTGATTACCCACATTCTTAAAATACCTTATTTTTATGTTTAACAGAAAAATTAAACTCATACACATTTGGAACAACTAGAAGGTGAGTAAATGATGACAATTTTTATTTTTGGGAGAAACACCCCTTTTAATTTCCTTGCAGAGCAATTATTAACCAAAAAATACTTATGAGGGGTAAAACACACCATTGAGTGCAGGCGTCTGTTTCGACATCCCAGCAGGCTTTTGAGCAAGTTTACCTGATAAACACACACAGAGACACAAAAACACAACGCATTAAAGTGTTAAAATAATGCAAAACGTTTGAGTAAATGAGAGATGAGAATGAGGATGTGTACAAACCAGCAAGCAGAGACAGAAACCCTGCAGGATACGTGACCAACACGGGCCGAGAGAGATTTTTGTACTCACACTGAATGATAGAAAGAGATATTGACAGATGTGATTAGTAAATTATGTCATGTTGAGATCTCAGTGTTCATTACTCCTGAGTATAAGAATCATAAAGAATTTAATAGTTCTGGTTTCCGTTCCATTACAGGCTTGGTTTGTAAAGGTGTTTTTATGGATGTTTTGGCCTGAGTTTGCTACATTTGTTAGTGTTTATGAATGTTTCTAAACAGTGAATAATTTTGCGAAACAATTTAATCAGCTGATTAAAAGGTTCATGAAGCTACTTTTCTCAAATTAGAGTTCATTACCTGTTGAGAAGCAGTTGTGTGTGTGAGAGCAGGTATCTGAGGCCCGTCGGTGCAGATACGAGTGGAGGCCCCTGAGGGCCCCTCTTCTGACGCACACAGACGCAGCCGGCAGTGCAGGAACTGGATGGAGTTATTAAAGATGGGGTGCAGGATGAAGCTAAACCGCAGCATGTTTGGGCTCTTGTGTTCGTCCTCTCGTCTCTTCCGTCTGCGTTCCTCAGGTCTCCTCGCTCCGAGTCTGTCGGGTCTCTTGTCTTTATTCCATCTCGCTCTCTCGTCTCCGGTGTGGCTCACCATCTGTCTCCCGTGAGAGAGCGGCTGCGATAGTCTTCTGTCATCTTTCCTGTCAATCTTCTCGTTTTCATCATGTCCTGTGCTGTCTGTGGATTCCTGGGTTTCTCTGTGGCTCAGTTTGAAGGACAGGTCGGATGGGCAGGAGTCTGTGATGACGGACCAGCCGTTGTGAGCCCGCGGATCTGAGAGAGGAGAGACCAGACACGACTGAAGCTCCACGGCCTCCGCAACACCAGAACCCGCCAAGATCTAACAGAGAGAAACAGAAAGAAATTCCATTAATCCACCACTCAAATCATCCCAGCAGCCACCCAGAACACTCCAGAAATCACATAGTGACAGCCCAGCAATCACATAGCAACAGTCTAGCAACCACTCAGAACACTCCAGAAATCACATAGTGACAGCCCAGCAATCACATAGCAACAGTCTAGCAACCACTCAGAACACTCCAGAAATCACATAGTGACAGCCCAGCAATCACATAGAAACAGTCTAGCAACCACTCAGAACACCCCAGCAATCACATAGTGACAGCCCAGCAATCACATAGCAACAGTCTAGCAACCACTCAGAACACTCCAGAAATCACATAGTGACAGCCCAGCAATCACATAGCAACAGTCTAGCAACCACTCAGAACACTCCAGAAATCACATAGTGACAGCCCAGCAATCACATAGCAACAGTCTAGCAACCACTCAGAACACTCCAGAAATCACATAGTGACAGCCCAGCAATCACATAGCAACAGTCTAGCAACCACTCAGAACACCCCAGCAATCACATAGTGACAGCCCAGCAATCACATAGCAACAGTCTAGCAACCACTCAGAACACTCCAGAAATCACATAGTGACAGCCCAGCAATCACATAGCAACAGTCTAGCAACCACTCAGAACACTCCAGAAATCACATAGTGACAGCCCAGCAATCACATAGTGACAGCCCAGCAATCACATAGCAACAGTCTAGCAACCACTCAGAACACCCAAGCAATCACATAGTGACAGCCCACCAATCACATAACAACAGTCTAGCAACCACTCAGAACATCTCAGCAATCACATAGCAACAGCCTAGCAACCACTCAGAACACCCCAGCAATCACATGGCAACACCCCAGCAATCACATAGCAACAGTGTAGCAACCACTTAGACAACCCAAGCAATCACATAGCAACAGCCTAGCAACCACTCAGAACACCCAAGCAATAGCATAGCAAAAGCCCAGCAATCACAAAAGCAAAAGCCTAGCAACCACTCAGAACACCCCAGCAATCACATAGCAACAGCCCACCAACCACATAGCAACAGCGTAGCAACCACTCAGAACACCACAGCAATCACATAGCAACAGCCCAACAACCTCAAAGTAACAGCGTAGCAACCACATAGCAATTCATATTTATATTTTTAGTTTATCTTTACTATTCTTAATTATTCAAGTAAAATTGTTGTATGTATTAATTTGTATTGCTTACAAGCTATGACTCTGAACTATTATTCTATTATATTAGATCTATTAGCTGTTATTTGTGTGTAATTGTTTTTTTTTCTATGAGTTTTCTCATTCACATCATACAAGGCAAAGCTGCAAGTGTAGTTTGTTATTCCACTTTTCTTTTGTTTGCAAACATCCATTTGTGGCCTTCATTGACACACACACTAATGAAACCTCCACACGGCGACAGGAGTCTCATGTCCTTGAGCTCTTTTAATCATGTTATGGACTCCACCGCTGTGCTATCACCCGCTCTGACCTTCAGGAGATGCCAGAGAGGAAACAACGCCACCGATAACGCTGACCTGCACGTTGACGCGGTCGTACGCGGTGATCACGCAGGGCCCCACGGCTCTCTTCTCATAGGCCTCGGTGGCAAACAGCTCCATGGACAGGACTGGAGTGGCAGGGCCTCTCGGCACCCAGGGACTGAAGCGCAGCGCCTCCTCAGGCCTGGAGGACGGAGTCACGTCTGCTGGACTCACAGTAGTGATCAGAGATGATTCACAGCTGATCTAAACAGAGAGAAACCAGACCAAAACCAGTGAGCCACACAGGCAGCTTAGAGCAAAGAAATGTACGTCATTTAAGAACTGTTTGTGGTCACAAAAAATTTATTTTATTGAAATATATTCATAATTTTATTCAGTGAGGGTGCAATAAATTGCTCAAAAGTGTCAGTAAAGACATTTATAACATGTGACCGTGGAGCACAAAATGAGTCTTAAGTTGCTGGGGTATATTTGTAGCAATAGCCAAAATACACTGTATGGGTCAAAATTATAAGTTTTTCTTTTATGCCAAAAATCATTAGGATATTTAGTAAAGATCATGTTCCATGAAGATATTTAGTAAATTTACTAAAGTAAATATATCAAAACTTACTTTTTGATTAGTAATATGCATTGCTAAGAACTTAATTTCAACAACTTTAAAGATGATTTTCTCAATATTTAGATTTTGTTGCACCCTCAGATTCCAGATTTACAAATATTGTCCTATCATAACAAACCATACATCAATGTAAAGCTTATTTATTTTCAGATGATGTATAAATCTCAATTTCTAAAAATGTACACGTATGACTGGTTTTGTGCTCCAGGGTCACATATAGTGTATCAAATCAGTAAAATATGAGCATCCAGTTTCCTCCAGTTTCCACAACAGTTCAGATGTTGCCTGAAGTCCACATTGAGGGATGGAAACACTCACATGAATGGCTGTCAGACTCGTCTCGTCCAACAGCTCTCCGCCCGTCTCATTGTTCAAACCCTCGGATGGTTTCTGCTTCCACAGGAACACCTTAAAAATACAGTTCAAATAATATAGCAGTAGTAAATGAGCCTTCTGCCTTTGTGTCTCTTGAAGACACTCGCATCACCAAACCTGTTAATGGTTTGTTCTGCTGGATCTGGTTCAGTGTGACCCGGGTCATGTATTTTTGGTGTATGGTTACTGCTGGTCATCTTCAGAGATGGCAAGACGGTGTGACCCAGGGCAGGATTATTTACTGCAGAACAGGACCATTCTATTTTTTATATAATCATTTTCTGGTACTCTTTGAACTTTCTCTTTTAATTAAACTGAATGACAGAATTTCAGTTGCATAACAGATTTTTATGCTGAAAACAAGACATTACATCAGGTGCACTGATTATATGGATTATATGTGACTCTGGAGCACAAAACCAGTCATAAGGGTCAATTTTTCAAAACTGAGATGTATACATTATCTGAAAGCTGAATAAATAATATTTCCATTGATGTATGGTTTGTTATGATGGACAATATTTGTCTGAGATGCAACTATTTGTAAATCTGGAATATTGAGAAAATCATCTTTAAAGTTGTTTAAATGAAGTTCTTAGTAATGCATATTACTAATCAAAAATTAAGTTTTGATATATTTATGGTAGGAAATCTACAAAACATCTTCATGGAACATGATCTTTACTAAATATCCTTATGATTTTTGGCATAAAATAAAAAATTATAATTTTGACCCATACAGTGTATTTTTGGCTATTGCTACAAATATACCCCAGCGACTTAACACTGCTTTTGTGCTCCAGGGTCACACTAATTGTACAATAATGGTGAATAATGTGTCTCTCACTGTATTTGTGTAATGAACTCTTCCGTTCACTTCATCCATTTCTCCCTCCGTCCCGCAGGAAATGACCGGGAAAAACAACAGGAAATGGCTTCCGTTAAATTCACCGCGGCAGTAGTGATCGCGCAGGGTTACCGCCGACACTGGAAAAACCTGTGTGTGTATAAACAATTCAATGAATCAAACTCGAACATGTAAAGAATATTGAATAATAACACATATTTTCAGACATTTGGGGTTGGTAAGATATTTGATTTGACTGCTCACCAAGACTGCATTTATTTGATCAAAAATACAGTAATATTGTGAAATACTATTACAATTTAACTGTCCTGTGAGTGTTGTAAGATTTCTGTGACTTAAAGCGGTATTTTCAGCATCATTACTCCAGTCTTCAGAGTCACATGATCTTCAGAAATCATAATAATATGCAGATTTGCTGCTCAATAAACATTTCTGATTATTATCAATAGTGAAAACAACTGTGCTGCTGAATATATTTATATATATATTTATTTATTTATTTTTTGCGGAAACTGTGATATATTTTATTTTACAGGATTCTTTGATTAATGTTAAGTTCAAAAAACAGCATGGAAATATTTTTGTAACATTTTAGATGTATTTAATGCAGGGATATTATAATGAACTAAAAGTAAAGTCATAAAAAAATAGGAATTTCATTTTACATTTATTTTGCAATATTTATTTTCATGTAGCTTAATTTTAAATGTGCTAAAATAACTACATTTTATGAAGCCCCTAAAGGGACATTTGCAAAAAAAGACAAAAAGAAGTCTTTCACGTGCACACAAGAAACTTGTTGCGAGCTCATGCGTTACTGTTTCAGGTTGTGTCACTTCTGCCATCTTACAGAGAAGAAAACAACAGCATGATATCTATTTTAAACTCGGCCTTCGATACGAAAACATTGTTTCTGTTCATGCATTCATACACGGATAAATCATCAACAGCAGGCTGAACAATACATAACATCTCAGGACTGTAATCTGTTCATAACTTCTCAAAACTTTGCATCTATAAAATAGCACATTCATAATTCTTTCTATTTTCTCTATATTTTGGACATAACTTCTCAAAACATTTGCACATTCATAATTATATTATATAATATTCAACTTTATCTGCCTAATGAAAAACTATCATTTATGACAAATTTAATGCATCTTTGATGAATAAAATTATTAATTTCTTTCAAAAAGACACACACACACACACACACACACACACACACACACAAACACACACACACACACACGCACACAGAGAGACACACACACACACACACACACACACACACACACACAGAGAGACACACACACACACACACACACACACACACAGAGAGACACACACACACACACACACACACAAACACACACACACACTTCAATAAGCATTAAGTATTGCAGTGTCTATTGGTTACCTGTAGCATCTGTGTATCCACGGTAACAGTTAGAGCTCCGTCCTCACAGTGGCAGCTGAGCGCTTCACTGCTTCTGTTTGTCATGATGTCCTCCTGCCCTCCTGAACCACAGACACGGCTCCGTCACAAACCCTAGTGAGCGAACCTCGCTGTCTACACAGGTAGCTGCCTTCTAAGACCACATCCTAACTTAATCTACTAAATGCTTTTAAAAAAAATAGCCCATGAAAGTGTATTATTAAATTGTTTATTTTGACCTTGGCTAAAACTTTTCAATCTGATCAAATATTCAAGAAAATGTCGACCTATTTCCACCTTCTCTTAGCCTGACGACGAAGCGATTGGCCAGATCAGCCTCGGTGTACGAGGTCACTTTAGGAAAGCCGTTCTGATTGGCCCATTCTAGAAGGTCGGGGGTGCTGAGGAGGTCAGAGGTCACGGTGCTGGTCATGCTGAAGCCGGAGGCTTGAGTTTGGTACGGCGGACTCACGCTGTTGGACGACTGAACGAGAGAGACACAACTGTTCATAGTTGAGAAAGCGTTTTTTTGGACAAGCGCACAGGTTAGAAATGCAAATGTAACTTACATAGACCCTGACGTGACCTTTGACCTCTGGAGCCACCAGAGCCCAGTTGACTGGAACCGCACTGCTGAGGATCAGGACAATCCTGTGATAGCCTGAACGAGCCTCTGGAGGCAGCAGAGAGACAGACACCTCCACCTGCAGAGAGCTGAGAGAGAGAGATGCTTTAAAGTGTCCTGGAGAGCTTCAGCTCCAACCCTGCTGCAACACACCTGTCTGTGATTATCTAGTAGCCCTGAACACCTTGATCAGCTGCTTCAGGGGGGTTTGATTGGGGTTGGAGCTGAAATCTTCAGGATGGTAGCTCTCCAGGAGCATGGTTGGTGACCCCTGCTTTAAAGGGTTATAGTTCACCCAAAAATGCAGATTAGCCCATGTTTCACTCACACTCAAGGCATCCTATATGACTTTCTTCTTTCAGACAAATCCAATTGGAGTAATATAAAAAATAGTCCTAGCTCTTTCAAGCTCCTTAGAGGTGTTATGACATTAGAGGAAGTTACACAAAACTGTTTATATTGTTTTAAATATTGATATTTGTCTTAGAAAAACGCTTGAGTTGGCTACAGGAGGCCTTTATTCACCCGTGTGATGGGCGTTTAATATGCATGCACGCACTTTATTTGACTACTTTTGGACTGTTGAACAAAAACACCCACCCATGCATTACAGAGCTTAAAAGAGCCAGGACCATTTTGAATTGGATTTGTCCGAAAGAAGAAAGTCATATACACCCTGGATTTGTTGGATATTATCTCGATGGCGCTCGTATACATGGATCTAATGTGAAAACTGTAAATTCACGCCATTCAGCTTTTAATGTTGTGTCAGCTTTTCTAAATCTTTGTAAAAATAATTGTATTGTTATGTATTTATCTATTAATGTTAATTGATTTATTTTAATTATTATTGTTTATTTTATTTAAATTGTATTTTTTATTTATTTATTTTAGTTTTTTATATTTTTTAGGTCTACTAAGGGTTGGGGTGAGTTCGAAACATGTACAGCTGCTTTTTGTCTTGTACTACTGTTCCCAGAATAAAATTTGATAAACAGTTGTTAAAAAAAGAGAAAAAATAAGTCATAAGCCCCTTTCTGTAGTTCCAGAACTAAAAGACAATTTTGCGCTAACTATTTCCCAGTAGAGGTCTGCACAGGCTTTAAACTCCTGGTCTTCCGGTGGTGCTGCTGAGTTCAGACGCCTGTGAATTAGCTCCGCTCAAAATTGTGCTTTTATGTGGTTTTTTTAACCTATTTTTACTTCTCTTTTTACACGTGTAATGTCTGCAATGATTATGTACGACAAAAGAACACTTTTGGACATTGGACAGCGCTACACTAACCTGATCCAGGACACTTTATCCACGGATCCAGCGTGGCCATTGGAGATACTTCGGAGCATCGAAGTTAACAAAGGCCGCCTCAATAATACCAGGAGGCGAAAGAAACACCGTGGGAAACGTGCTGGAATTCATAACAGACTGAGGGCAAGGGCTCACAGTCCTCCTCTACCGAGTATTCTGCTCGCTAATGTCCAATCCTTGGAGAATAAGATGGACGATCTTAGAGCCAGGATAAGTTTCCAACGGGACATAAGGGACTGCAACATCCTTTGTTTGACCGAAACATGGCTCACGCCGACGGTCCCGGACACCGCTGTAACGCCGTCTGATAACTTTTCTGTTTTTCGGATGGACAGAACAGCCGAGGCCGGTAAAACCAAAGGTGGTGGAGTGTGTTTCTTTATTAACAAGAAATGGTGTGGTCCCAGGAATATCTCCATTCTGTCGCGTTCCTGCTCGCCTAATCTGGAACATCTCTCTTTTATCTGCCGCCCATTTTATCTGCCCCGGGAATTTTCATCAATCGTCGTTACTGCCGTTTACATACCACCACAGGCAGATACTAGCTTGGCTTTGTCCAAACTCCATGATGTGCTCAGCGGATATATCAACAAACATCCTGACGCTGACTCCATCATCGTGGGGGACTATAACAAAGCCAACCTCAGGCAGGTCATGCCTAACTTTCATCAGCATATATCCTGTCCAACTAGAGGACCGAATACACTCGATCATTGCTACACCCAGTACAAAAATGCCTACAAAGCCCACTCACTGCTGGCTTTTGGACCATGCCGCCATTTTCCTCACACCGGATTATAAACAAAGGTTCGTTCAGGACCCCCCGGTGGAGAGGGAAGTGACGCGCTGGTCCTCCCACTCTGAAGCTATGCTACAGGCGGCTCTTGATGACGTCGACTGGGACATGTTCCGGGCAAGTTCATCTGACGTCAGCAAATTCACGGAGGTAGCATTGAGCTTTGTCTACACACTAACCGAACAGGCCACTGAAATGGTAACAATAAAGACTTTCTCAAATCAGAAGCCGTGGGTGGACAGAACAATTTGTGATGCGGTTAACCATCGAAACTGCCACATACAATGCCGGTATTCTGTCAGGAAACATGAGCGAGTACAAAGCATCATGCTACGCTCTCCGTCGGGCAGTTAGAGCCGCTAAACGCCGATACAGTGAGAGAATTGAGTCACATTTCCAGCTCAATGACTCTCGACGCATGTGGCAGGGACTGAAGACCATCTGTTCCTCTGGAAACAACTCCTCTGCAGAGGTGAGAGCAGATCCGTTGCTGGCCAAAAAGCTAAATACCTTCTACGGCCACTTTGAATGCAATGGCGGTGGCGCAACTCTGCCGATCAGCGCGTCAGGAAGCAGCAGACAGAGCAGCGATCATGTATTCACCGTGTCAGAGGACGATGTTCGGAGGGAACTAAAGAGAGTGAACGTCAGAAAAGCAGCAGGACCCGATGGGATTACTGGCCGCGGTCTGAGGTCCTGTGCTGATCAGCTTGCTGGGTTGTTTACATCCATATTTAATGAGTCCCTCGCTACCTCTGTTGTTCCCACCTCCTTTAAAAAATCTGTTATAATCCCTGTGCCTAAGAACAGTAAACCCTCTTGCCTGAATGACTATCGTCCAGTTGCCCTCACATCGACAGTCATGAAGGTTTTTGAGAGACTTTTAAAGAAACACATTTGCTCCTCCATTCCTGCTACTTTGGACCCTCTTCAGTTTGCCTATTGGCCAAATAGGTCTACTGATGATGCCATCTCCCAGGTCCTGCACTCGTCCCTCACTCACATTGACAGCACAAATGGCAACTATGTAAGGCTGCTATTCATTGACTATAGCTCCGTTTTTAATACTACAGTCCCCACCAAGCTAGCTGTTAAACTCTCAGACCTCGACCTAAACTCTTCACTCTGCGACTGGATTCAAGACTTCCTCACCGGCAGACCTCAAGTGGTGAAAGTCGGCCAGTTTACCTCCAACTCCATCACCCTGAACGTAGGAGCCCCACAGGGTTGTGTCCTGAGCCCCCTGCTCTACTCTCTATACACCCACGTCTGCGTGTCCTCTCACAGCTCCACTTCTATCATTAAATTTGCTGATGATACTGTGGTTCTGGGCCTCATTAACAATAATGATGAGGCCGCATACTTGGATGAGGTAGAGAGACTCACATCATGGTGCCAGGACAACTGTCTCTCTCTCTGAACGTGAGCAAAACTAAGGAGCTGATCGTGGACTTCAGGAAGAGACAGCAGCAGCCCTACACTCCTCTTATGATCAGTGGGACCCCTGTGGAGAGGGTGAGTAGCTTCAAGTACCTCTGTGTAAACATCTCCGAGGACCTGACATGGACTACACACATTCAGACTCAGGTTAAGAAAGCCAGGCAAAGACTGTACCATCTGCGATAGCTGAGGAAATTCAGGGTCTCACCAGCAATCCTGAAAACTTTCTATTCAGGGGCCATAAAAAGTGTATTGACTCAGTGCATCTCAGTGTGGTATAATAATGCCACAAACCAGGACTGCAAAGTTCTACAGAGAGTCGTGCGCTTAGCTGAGCGCATCTCAGGGTCTGCTCTCCCTTCTCTGCAGGACATCTACCTCAAACGCTGCAAAAGCAGAGCTGCTAAAATCATCAAAGACTCAAATCACCCCGGTAACCATCTTTTCCGTTTACTGCCATCTGGCAAGCGCTTCAGGAGCATGATGGCAAAAACTGAGAGACTGAGGAGGAGCTTCTTCCCCCAGGCCATCAGGCCCCTTAACACAAACTTAGTTTCCTAATCATCTACAAGTCTCATTATTGACTGTAAAAAAACATTCATATTCTCACCATCCGTATTGCTGCTATGTGTACATATACAGTACAACCTGTTTGCACATCCCTCTCATCCCTCTTGTTCATATTACTATTTATTAAGTCCCAATATACTGTTTTTGCACATCTTTTTTTATTCTATTGCACATTTTACTCTTTATTTATCTTTTTTACCTAAATATATATATATATATATATATATATATATATATATATATATATGCTCTTGTGTTGTGTTACTTTTATTTAATTTTTATTCTTTTGCACTGTCTACTGAGCGGACCTGATTTGATTTACATTTCACTTCTGATTATACCCTGTATAATTTATTATGTGAAAAATAAAGAAACCTTGAACCTTGAACTGAAGCCTGAACCCGGCCCGTACCCGAGATCGTCTGACCCGACCCGAGCGGCACAGTTACATTTAAAGCCCGCAGACACATCGAGAGCTTGACTCACCCGCACAGGCCGGATCCTGAGGACCAGAGGCGGATGATGTGCACCTCCGCCTCCACGGGCTGGTCTGACGGGACGCAGCCGTGAACCTCCTGCTCCTGCAGCTCCGAGGCCAGATAGTTTCGGGACAGAAACGGAGACCACAGGCGGCACTCACTCGGCATGCTGGCATCTGGAGTCCAGACGGAAGGGAAATGAAGACGAAATAAAGCACACGCCAATTTCCAAACAATTTAAGTAAAAGTATGTGTGTGTGTTTTTACCCTCTCCCAGACGGAGGTAAACGTGGTTTGCACGGACAGTGTGCGTGAGTGACGAGACGGCGGCGTGACGCTGGAGGATCCAGCGAAGCAGGACTCGCGGCCGCCATGGCAGAGAAGAAACCTTCATCACGCGGATAGACAAGCTTGAAGAGACGGCCGTGGAGTTGGGAGACACCTGGGGAAGCAGGTAAATGCCTAGATTATATGTTTCTCTAATTAAGGCAACTGTATAGAAGTTTATTTTTAAAGAAAAACACTCGTTTCAACATCACAAACCGAATGGTGTCTTTCTTACCCACGATCCCGCCCAAACATCTGTTCTGGCAATTATAAGTTTGGTGAGCAGATACGATGTACACGAAAACGATGAATTGCTATTCGGCATCAACACATGCATGTGTGGAGCTATAAACTGCACTCACCACAGTTAGCATATATTTCCAACAGTGAATTGCACTTATTTAACCCTTAAATGCATACCGTGGGTCTTTAGCGAGCTAGCACATTGTTCTCCACCCTCTCCCTCCTTCATTTTTTTAAGTTAGGCATCAACTTTCTTAGTATTCCTCAATATATTAATTATAAACAACATAACAAGAAAAAAATATATATAGAAGAATGCCTGTATGCTGGACTCTCATTCTGACGGCACCCATTCACTGCAGATGATCCACTGCTGAGCAGGTGATATAATGCCACATCTCCAAATCTGTTCCCATAAATAAACAAACTCATCTACATCTTGAAATGAGCAAGAGTACATTTTATTTTTGGGTGAACCATTCCTTTAAAAAACTAAATTAAACAGTCAGATCAGTGAGTCAGTGTGGGACTATAAGCAACAACACACACCTGCACCAGCACGTTGATGTTGTGTGACAGTCCCTCATTTTCCAACACCCAATGCACAGTGTGCTGGGAGCTGAGCACCAGAATCACCGGCCGGTTGATGGGCCGAGAGACGGTCAAAGGTCTTAACACCACAGTTACCTACAGACAGGACATCCAAATGTGACGTTTTAATACCAACTGGAAAAATACGAGCAGGCAAATATCTCATACTTGTTTGTTGGAGGCTTTGCCCACAGAAATCACATGGGTCTCTTTAGCTCCACCCTCTCTGGCTGCACAGCCTGGTCCCGCCTCAAAGCGCTCCAGTTGAGCCCGCACTGGATGCAGCGCCCCCACAGGCCACGTGGAGCACTGCAGCTCTCTGCTGGACACTGACACACACAGAGATGACTTAAAGGGGTCATGAACCGAGAGACCAAAATTATTCTGTTCTTTTGACATAAGAGGTCATTGTACTATAAAAACATCCTGTAAGTTTCAGAACTCAAAATTTTGTCATTAGTTTAAAACAGCTTATACCGAAGCCAGTCTGCCAAAACGACAGCTTTTGGAATGTTCTACTCTATGATGTAATAGTGTGGATAAGCACCGCCTCCACAGATGAAGATCAACAACATCACTGCCTATTTAGCCCCGCCCACCGATTCTACATCGCTACCTGTTTAACCCCACCCACCAATTCTACACCGCTGCCTGTTTAGCCCCGCCCACCAATTCTACACCGCTGCCTGTTTAGCCCCGCCTACCAATTCTACACCCCTGCCTGTTTAGCCCCTGTCCACCAATTTCTACATCGCTGCCTATTTAGCCCCGCCCACCAATTCTACACCACTGCCTGTTTAGCCCCGTCTACCAATTCTACACCGCTGCCTGTTTAGCCCCATCCACCAATTTCTTCATCGCTGCCTGTTTAGCCTCACGAACCAATTCTACTCCGCTGCCTGTTTAGCCTCGCCCACCAATTATACACCACAGCCTGTTTAGCCCCGCCCACCAATTCTACACCGCTGCCTGTTTAGCCCCGCCTACCAATTCTACATCACTGCCTGTTTAGCCCCTGTCCACTAATTTCTTCATCGCTGCCTGTTTAGCCCCGCCCACCAATTCTACACCGCTGCCTGTTTAGCCTCGCCCACCAATTCTACACCGCTACCTGTTTAGCCCCTGTCCACCAATTTCTACATCGCTGCCTGTTTAGCTCCACCCACCAATACTACACCGCTGCTTGTTAAGCCCCATCCACTAATTCTCACCGCTACCTGTTTAGCCCCATCCACCAATTCTACACCACTGCCTGTTAACCCCATCCACCAATTCTACACCGCTACCTGTTTAGCCCCATCCACCAATTCTACACCGCTACCTGTTTAGCCCCATCCACCAATTCTACACCGCTGCCTGTTTAGCCCCGCCCACCAATTCTACACCGCTGCCTGTTTAGCCTCGCTCACCAATTCTACACCACTACCTGTTTAGCCCCTGTCCACCAATTTCTACATCGCTGCCTGTTTAGCTCCACCCACCAATACTACACCGCTGCTTGTTAAGCCCCATCCACTAATTCTCACCGCTACCTGTGTAGCCCCATCCACCAATTCTACACCGCTACCTGTTTAGCCCCATCCACCAATTCTACACCACTGCCTGTTTAGCCCCATCCACCAATTCTATACCGCTACCTGTTTAGCCCCATCCACCAATTCTACACCACTAACTGTTTAGCCCCATCCACCAATTCTACACCGCTAACTGTTTAGCCCCATCCACCAATTCTACACCGCTACCTGTTTAGCCCCGTCCACCAATTATACACCGCTAACTGTTTAGCCCCGTCCACCAATTCTACACCGCTAACTGTTTAGCCCCGTCCACCAATTCTACACCGCTACCTGTTTAGCCCCATCCACCAATTCTACACCGCTACCTGTTTAGCCCCGTCCACCAATTCGCACCTGTAGTGTTTATGAGAGAGGAAAATGCAGGTCTATTCAGAAACCAAATTAATATGAAAGATGTTCTAAAGACGATAAGGCACTGTGCAGTGCCAAGTTGTGGAAAAAAGTGTTTGTGTTGCATTCCTTCTGATCCCAATGTTAGGAAAAAGTGAATTAACTTTTCCAGACCACATACTTAAAACCTTGGTCCGTTTTTTAAATTCATTTTACAAACAAGGCACAATTCGACGTGAGATTTTCAGAAAGATTGAAACTAAAAGATGATGCTGTGCCGACTATATTGGATCTGACAGTAATGTCGCAAAGTAACTGTTTTTATTGGTCAGTATTGCTTTGTCTCTTCTTACAGATTGTTTGATATATGTTGAGTTATTTATGCATTTTTGACCTAAATCACTGCAGCGTCCATCTACGAGGAACGAATGTCGTCTGTCAAACATACACAACTATTAGCCAATAATAACAGTGGGCGTTTACTTGCTCTGCCACGCTAATTCAAACAGAGCGTTCTGATGAGGGGGGTTAAAACAGGACAACAAATAGCTTATACGAAATTATGATGTTTTTTATGTAAAAATCTAGATAACGTTATAAGTGAACCATTGATAATACCAGTATTATTTCAGTAACACTATTATAGTTTTTTTTAATATTTTGAATTCATTTTGATATCATTTTATTTTTAATAATATCATGTGTTCAGTTTCTCATTTAATCTTAGTTTAAATATGCATGCAATCTTAGTTAAAAATTGCATGTGCTTTTGTCATTAATATTAGTTTATGAAACAGCTCATATATATATTTTTTCAATTTACAGTTTAGTTTAATTTGTAGTGATGTTTTGTTTCCCCCCCACTTTTGTTCATTTTTAAATCAGCTTTTATATATTCAGTTGTATTATTTTTTTTTGTTATTCTCCAATGAGTCTTTGTTCCTTTTTTAATAGGTTCAATTTATTTCGATTTTTATCATAACTTCCCCTCCCCAAATTAATAATTTTGGTGATTCATCTTAAACGTATTTCAAGTAGCTGCCAGGGAAACATGTATCTTAGTTTTTCGTCTAATATTTATATTTTTGGCTATTTTAGCTTTTTGTGTTATGCTTTTAAATCTTACTATCCCCTGATATCTAATTATTAATATATTTATCCAGTACCATATATATTACATCTGATCAGTACCATGGTGTGTCACAGTACCTCCAAAACACACACACATGCTAATACTTACTCCTGCGTAACAGCTTACATCAAACTCAGAGACGCAAATGAAACTCACTCTCCTGTCAGGACACTGTTAATACATTCACACAAAATCACCACACATCTGCGCAAGCTTTCACATGCAGCCTTGAGAAATGTGTCTGGCTGCTCCCTCTTTCACCTGCATTACTGAAACAACTGAAAGCACAGCTGTATAATCGGTTGTATTCTGAGCACCCGGTGGTCATTTCAGGTGGGCTTTACCTGTAGTTCTGACCACAGCCAGCAGGAAGAAGAGTAGAGCACCGCCTGACCAGGGCATCATCCTTCAGCACTTCACAGATTTCAGACAGAATTCAGTCTACCAAAATACTAACTGAGGGATGTGAAAGAGAGCAATGTCAGAGACGCAGGAACAAGACAGAACGAACTGAAGCCAGCATCTCGATATTCAGATTATATATATATTGTTTTAAGACTTAAACTTTTTATTTTAAATCATAAGCTCAGTTATAAAACATCCCTTATGAAAATTAACCATGGTTTTACTACCAAAAAAATAAAATAAACCATGGTAACCTCAAATTAACCATGATTTTGCTATTCTGACCATAGTTAACCATGGTATTTGTAGTAAAACGGGTTATACAAATGGTAATCAATACGCCAAAAAGCCATACACTTTTATTACAATAAAACCATGGTTAATGTTCATAAGGGAAAGCGCATTTTAGTGCAAATACACACTGTCTCTATATATTGTACTAATTACATACTAATTACAGAACGAGTGTAATCATGTTTTTGTATAATTAAGAATTTATACATTTACTATAATGATAATAATAAAACAATTTCATGCTCAATTTAGTAAATAAACACAACTTAAGCTAAATAGATTAATTAAACCTTAATTGTTTAATTTATCCCGTCTTTTATCATATTTTAATAAATACATATTTAGATCCTCCAAAACTCACCTGCAGCTAGGCTTGGACCCAAATGAAATCACTGATCACTCACCCGAGACCCCCAGCAGAGGACAGGACAGCTGGACCCTGAATGGACCGCGCAGAAGAGGTCGATCCGTGTCTTCTGATGGGGTGAGAAAAGTTCGGGTCAGCTGATGTAGTTCAGAGGGGGGCGGGGCCGAGTGGAGCGGAGACGCGCGCGCTGGAGGCGGGAAGAGCTTTCCCGCGCGCTGGACTGAGGGAGAGAAAGATTGAGGAGCTAGCGTCGAAAACAGGTATAAAAGACACATCGCGATTACACTTAGTGAACATTTAAACAAATCTACGTTTCTGGTGTGTATAAGACAACTTGGAAACGAAAAAAGTGAGATAAAAGCCCGTTTTTGTTGTTGTTTTTCCAAGACAAAAAGTAGCCTGCTGTGGTGGTAATGTAATAGTGATGTGGTAAGTTAATGTTTTGATTCGTACCGCGCCATAATCTTCGTGGTAATACTACGGTACTTTTGTTAGTTAAAATTAAAAGCAGGACAACTTAGAAACCAAAAGTGAGAGAAGACCCGTGTTTTGTTTTTTTGGACAAAAAGTACTAGTGGTAATAGTGATGTAAGATGTGAATAACACGTTTTCCATTCACTATGGTAATACTACAGTAGTACTTTTAATATTCTTGTTATAGTTCAAATTAATTTAGCTGTTTTAAGAGAAAGATTAACATGTGGGCGTTAAAAACCACAACACGATTAAATCTTGTACGATTATTTTATTTTCTGACAAACAATTACTGTGGTGGTGCTATGGTACAGTTATAGGAGATTTAGTAGATGATAAGGAAGAACTTTAAGTATATGCCAAAGTATATGATAACAACAACAACAAAAAGTACAATGGTATTATTATGATGCTTTGGATGTTACCATAGTACTTTGTTGTTGTTGTTGTGGTTATCATGAATCAACCAAGCATTTATTTAGCTGATCGTTCCTGTTAATTCTGCACACATTGATCAATTAACACAAAATCAAATTCCTTAATAAGTTTGCAATGGCATTGATTTCAAAGCGTTCATCGTATTTCAACTAATCACTTGGCTCAATTCTTTTGCTTAGTTGATGACCGTAAGAAATAATTGAATTCATCCAGAAATGGAATTTTCTAATAAGACCAGTGTTTTAGTTATTATTTTCTTTTTGGTCAAAGTGACATATTTCTTTGGATTAGATGTTGTTGTTTCACAGAAGAGCAGGTGAGAGTTGGTCACCGCTAAAGCTTCCCTATAGTGAACCTTTTACAAAATATCACGCTATTGCCTGTTATTGTCTCCACGGCAACAGTATAACCAACGTCCTGTTTTAGCAGTAACTCAATGTTGAGCTGATTTCCAGAAAGCACTTATAGCCTGATCAACATGTTGGATAAAAGCATTTGGCAAATATAATTACAAATATAATTACAACCAACTATGTCCTTCATTTTAAAATACAAGTAACTAAAAGTCTTATGTGTGGGGTCTGAACACTGTGAAGTTACACTTAACACTGAAGATTGATCGTTCATTACTTTTACGAATCTTATTATAATTAACTATCTAAAAAAAAAAACCTGATTGATCAAATGTCCTCCATAAAATATTAACATATTTGGGTTTTAGACACCAATAATGTCAAATAATGTTTTACCTGCTAACAATCTCTGATTGATTTAAATGGTATTATACACCAAACAACATAACTATCTTGAATAACAAATCATATTTAGAACTTATATCCGCAATACTTTCTGAGTCAATCAGATGTTAAAGTTGTAATAACATGGCTTTGATCAGAGGAGCATATTAAGAGGCTTGGTTAAAATTATTTTAAATAAGCCAGCATGGGAATAGTGAGAAAATGCCTCCAGAAAAGGAAATTCCATGTTATCCTATTAAGTCATTGAAACTTATTAAACAATACCGAATATAGAATCAGAAATAGATAAAAGATAGAAAGAATTATGACTTTATTATTACATGGTTTCATAAGAGCAAAAGTTTAATTGTGAACTAAAACTGAATGGGTAAAGTTTTGTGAACAAAGTCTTATTTTTTCTTTTCAATTGGCATCGGTATTAATTTTACACTAATGTAAACGAACAATAGTTATGAGGAGGTTTTTTACATTTGGAGATTTAAACACTTTAATTCTCTCTCTAGAGTTTTTCATATCTTTGCATGCAAAAAACCACTGGATTTCATGCAAAAGCACTGCAGACGTCGTGAACATCTAAGGTACTGTCAGTATTGGACATGTTTTCTGATATCTCATCCACACTGATTCTGTAATCGATCGATCAGCAATTTCTCATTCAGTATGGACACAGGAATTGCTTGTCACTGGATTTCTACTGCTTTAATCCTAATTCACTCAACTTCAGTCATATTCATGAACTGCAATAGTTAACCAATTGTCTGCTTGCACATAACCCCACAGTATTTTACAATATAAAGCCATAAAACAAATTTTGTATCAGTGTCCCACCATCAGATTGAGCAGCTGTCCTTTAGGATCATGGCCACAGCTTCTCCTCATGGTCCACTATCTGAGGGAAGACAGCTAATTGACTTGGTCTACAAGATAAAAACAAAAATTATGTAAACAATTAAAAAGACACACACAGAAAGAGATATATTAAGAGAGAGTGTAAACAACTTTACCAGATATAACAGATATAAGCATTTTTGGAGTCGCTGAAAAACAAACATGGTTGTTATCTTCACCTTGAGCAGAAACATGGTGGAACAGAAAGCTTCTGTCTGCAGATGAACAGATTACTCTACTGTTAACAGACACACAAGACCAACATCTTGAATTGTCAAAAACTCAAACACACATTGTTTTGAAATGCTTCTCAAGGAAAAACTGCTTTTCATTTACTGTGTTCTCTGAAACAAGCAACACTTTTACTAGAAGAGTCCACTTATGCAGTTTTCAACTATAGTAAAACCATAAAACGATATTTGAAATAAGATAAAAATTAATAATATATATATATATATTAATAATGTTTATTGTTTATTAATAAACAGTATATATATATATATATATATATATACTGTATATATTCAGTCATGGCCAAACATTTCGGCACCCTTGCAATTCTGTCTGAAAATGCAACCCTTTTCTCAGAATATTGTTGCAGTTGCAAATGTTTTGGTACTCACATGTTTATTTTTTTGTTTGCATTGGCACAAAAAAAACAGAGAAGAAAATCCAAATCTGATACAAATCCACACAGAATCCCAAAAATGCACAATGCAAAATGCAAAATGATTGGCACCCTTAACTTAATATTTGGAAGCATCCCCTTTGGAAACATCAACTGAAATCAATCGCTTCCGGTAAGCATGAATGAGTTTCCTCTCTTCCTCTCTACTGGACCACTCTTCTTTTGCAAACTGCTCCAGGTCATTCAGATTTGTAAGACGCTTTCTCCCAACTGCTGTTTTGAGATCTTTCCACAGGTGTTCTGTGGGATTCAGATCTGGATTCATTGTTGGCCATTTCAGAACTCTCCAGCGCTTTGTTTGTAACCATTTCTGAGTACTTTTTGAAGTGTGTTATGGGGCATTGTCCTGCCATTGATCCATGACCTCTGGTGAAGACGCAGTTTTCTGACACTGGCCACTACGTTGCACCCCAAAATTCTTTGGTAATCATCAGATTTCATGATACCATTCACACAGTCAAGGCATCCAGTGTCAGAAGCAACAAAGCAACCCCAAAACATCTTTGAACCTCCACCATGTTTGACTGTAGAACTGTGTTCTTTTCTTTGAAGGCCTCATTTCTGTAAACAGTGCCATGATGTCCTTTACCAAAAAGCTCTACTTTTGTCTCGTCTGTCCACAGTACGTTCTAACAGAAGGATTGTGGTTTTGTCACATGAGTTTAGGCAAACTCCAGTCTTGCATTTTTATGCCTTTGTGTCAGCAGTGGTGTCTTCCAGGGTCTCCTACCATAGCGTCCCTTTTCATTCAGATGGCGACGGATAGTGCGAGCTGACACTGTTGTACCCTGTGTCTGCAGATCAGTTTGAATTTGTTTGGGATGTTAATCAGGGTTCTTTATCCACCTTCGAACAATCCTTCGTTTTAATTTTTCATTAATTTTGCTTTTCCGTCCACATCCAGGGAGGTTAATTACAGTGCCATGGGCTGTAAATCTCTTGATGATATTGCGCACAGTGGACACAGGAACATTAAGATCTCTGGAGATGGACTTGTAGCCTTGAGATTGTCCATGTTTTTTTCTCTCAAATCCACAGACAACTCTTTCCACTTCTTTCTTTTCTCCATGCTCAGTGTGACGCACAACACAAAGGTTGAGTCAACTTTTCTCCATTTTAACTGGTTGCAAGTGTGATTACTATATTGCCCACATCTGTTACTCGCCACAGGTGTGTCTAAGTGCAAATTACAGGAGCATCACATGCTTGAAAAGCAGTTATTTCTTACAATTTTGACAAGGCGCCAATCATTTTGTCCAGTCCATTTTTGAGTTTTTTGTGAAAGTTTATCAAGGTTGACATTTCTTCTCTTTTTTGTGTGTTGTTGCAGGGCAAACAGAAACAATAAGCACGTGAATACCAAAATAATTGCAATTAGAACAATTTTCTGAGAGAATTGCAAGGGTGCCAATATTTTTGGCCATGACTGTGTATAAACTAAAACTTTAACTAAAATTAAAAAGAAAACAGGACATCAACAGACTAATTCAAAATGTGATTAATAAAAGTCTCACTCTTCAAGAAATAAAACTTCAACATTGAAATGAAAACAGACAATATAAAGACTAAAATGAAAATAATAAAATATTAACTGAAATAAACATGAATAAAATTGTAACTCTTTAGGCGTATTAAAACAAGAATGACAAAAGTACATACATTAATACAAACTGATTTAACTGAAAAAGTAAACATTAATAAAAACTATAAAGACATAAAAATTACAAAATCACATTACAGAATTACCAAAACTGACACTACAATTACAAAAATATATGACAAAAACACATCAAATGACTAAAACTAAGATTAAAATGAAAACAGGAAATATAAAAACAAATCCAAAATATTACCTAAAACTAGAATAGTATCTTAGTGATATTAAAAAAATATTCGGATTACTGCTTATAGTTTGGGTTGAGTACATGAACAAACCCCTAAATCTAATTGTTATACTTTGGGATTGTAAAAATCTAATTTCCAACATTAAAGTTTGAACAACGTTCACAAATCCAACCACGTTGTTGGTACTTTGCCAGCTCGATCATCTCAGAAGAAGAGCGCAGTATTTTGTTATGATTTCTTTAAAAAAGGCACTCCGAGTTCAACTGTGTGGAAATATAATAAATCTGCAGAAAATTTAATGTGATGAGACCAGAACACACCTGAGCCTTCCCAACAAATCAGAGCCACATGACCCCGCGCAGAACGAGCAGCTGCTGCAATCTCGGAGATGTTTAAAAACATCATGCAATTTAATCACTTTAGTCTGTTTTGATGACGTTCAATTAACTCACATCCGATGTTTTTGTTAGTCTGGAGCAAGATAATTTGGACTGTGCATTTTCAGTCTGTCTGAGTGGCCTCTTTACATTGAATCATCACAAACTACCAGGAAAAATGCAAGAGTGGAAAGAGAAATGTTTTCTCTCAAATTCTTTACAGGGTTTCTCAAACTTTTTTGAAGGACCGTTTCACATAACTTCTGCTGTTCACAAAGACATTTTTAAATTCCTTTTTTTCTAATGAAAATGCGTTACATATTACTGGTTATCTAAAAATTGGCAAAGCAAGATGTCTTGAGAAGCCATGAGATGTAAGAAATTAAGCTTAGTTTTCTGGGGGGAAATGACCAGAATTAGGTGTGTTAATGCTTAAAACAAGACAGAAATCTATCACAACATAATCTTCATTTCCCTTTGGATGAAGTTTATTTTTTCTTACATTTAACATATCTTTAAACAAACTATGATTTTTACTATTGCTAAAAACAATTACTATTCAAATGTATTCAAAAAATTAAAATAATGTTACCTGATTGTTTTAAGAGTTAAAATATCTGCATTTACAAAATAAATTCTGGATAATATATAATCACTCCCAGTTTCTGTTCATTAAACATTTGGAAAAAAAGCAGGTTTGTCATAATTACAGCAGAAATATATCTTACCTTATTATATGGGGCTTTGAATATTGTGTTGGTTGCGAACCACTGCTAAAATTAAAGTCCATGCTGGCCAAACTTTTTTTTTTTTTTTTACCAAATTCATTAAAATAATAATAATAATTGCATTATTAGGCAATGGTAATTAAGCTGACTTGTGATTGGATTTCATGGAGATTTTAGGGTCTCTTATTTTGTGACTACAAATCAAATTTGAAGACTGATAATGGGCTTGAGAATGAAATAAGTTCTGATAGTTTACTGCCACCTTCCTGCAGTGATTAAGTATTGACATGACCGTCAATATGCATTAGCTGTTACACTACAAATGTGACATGACCAAATGCATCACTGCCTACCTGCGTAGATGATCGAATCCAAATGGTCCTTCAAGATGAATCTTTCCCTGCTTTATATTTAGCATGTTAATATCAGGTGAAAAAGGGGCCATTGTGCCATATTAAAATACTTCACCGCAACTCAAATGTTGGCCATTTATGGTAAAAATGCATGTCATGTTACTTGAGTTTAGTGTGTTGTTATTTCCTCGGAAAAAGCCAAATTATGGAGCAGATAAACACTGACTCAATTAGTCTATGAGGCAGAAAAAGTTATAGGAGTTTGTAGTTTGTTCACAGAACAACATGACCTCCCATTCTACAGCTCTATCTCGGTCCCCATGGATACTTTCTCCTCTCCTCTGCATGGGGAATAATGAGACATTATCTCAAAAGTGCTTCAAACCATCCCATCATCATGTTTTAAGCAAAGTCCCCACAGCACACTTTGTACTCGCTGGTTTATTTGCTGACGTAATGGATGGTCCTGCCACCTTCACGCTGCCATTTTGGAATTGTTGATGGAGTTGATGGAGTAAATAATTTGATGTGAAAGTGTGTGTGTTAGGATGTTCACATCTTATCTTTAGTTTGAAGACATCTGTGTGCGATTGATCTTTCCATTCTGCTCCTGGTAAGTTTCATCCTGCATCCTCATAATCTTACATTTTCCACAATTTGACCCTGGTCAAAAAATATTTCACCCTTCTCTTTAATTTCATTAAAGAGACCATGAAAAAAAATTATAATATGACCTCCATTCTCCCAAAAAAGTTGAGTTGTTTAATATAGTAATATTCAGGCATAGCATTTCCATAGTCAGGTTTCAGTGAGAAAGAAAAACAGAATCTCTAAAAAATACAAATCTAGAGGTTGATGCTGCCTTTCATAAGGGACATGCTCATAACACAGTAAACGCATACAAACTCAAGGATCTCAAAACAACCAACACCTGACACAACAGTGTTTCCACTACTCTCAAATTCTGTGCCGCCCTCATCTGGTTAAATGAGTACATTACAGCAGTAAACAGTCTGGATTGTGTGTGATATATGGATACATTGGACAAAAAAGAAAATGGAGACAAAAAGACAGAAGAAGGGAGAATTCGGTGAGTCATTTTACTCTGGTCATTACCATAAGACTTTACTCTGCTAGTCAACAAGCTCCCATAAAGTGCTGCAGTGATGTATTTATGTAGGCCGGCAACCCATAAGTTAGCATCACCCTGGTTTCTTCCACAAAAACCCAGTGTGATTTTTTTTTTCATTAGTTTTTGTATTATTACAGAAAATAAGAGCTGTTCTGTTCATTATGATAATTTAACAACTATGAATTTTGAAGCCTAAATATAATCACTAGAAGTAAACAGCTAAATGTAGGCTATGAATGAACTACACCACTACAGTTTAGGGCTGTGCAAGTGACTTGTGAGTGGACGAGTACATCACGCTGAACAGGTAACATCCCCAACAACCTCTATTTAGACACTTGTTTGTGTCCTATTTAGACACTTGTTAATAACTGCCTTTTTCAAGACTATGGGGTATTATTGATGCACTTTATGTTGTAGAAAAAAGTGTGGAAATATGTTGAGCTTGTGTTAACCCCAGAGATTATTCCAGACATATCACCAAAAACCAATCACAATGATGGAACCAGAGGTGATAAAATGTGCACTGGCCTAAAACAAATTGATCACCCCTACAGCACTCTATTCACAAGCTTAATTACTTCATTTGCATCTGGTGCTAAGAATAATGTCATGAATGAGGCTGACTGACTATTTGAAAATCCTGCCTCTTTGCAATTAGGGCGAGAAATCATTGTGGCCACCAGCTTTCAGAGCTTCACATTATGTGGATTCCTGAATCTCTTCATGTTTGATGTATCTCCTACAGTCAGATGGAGTCATTTCCTCAAGGTTCAATCACTCATGGGCCCAGGACGCTTACTCTCTTTATGGTTTCATGTTGAACAAACCAATGTTCCATTGGCAGGAAGCCTCAGAGGAAGCATCAGTCCTCACGCCAAGCAGGCTTGATGGGGACAAGGATGCGAGAACCACATATCCCATACCTAGCAGCGTCAGTATGCACACTTGTGTCCTAGCAGAAGTCAGAGACATAGTCAAAGTCCCTGAAGTAGTCCTGGTCTTTCCGTGATAGGGTTCGGCGTTCACGAGGAGGCGTCAAGGTCGGAGCTTCGTTCGTAAACTCTGCGTCAAAATTACTGACGTCTTCCTTTCCCTTCACTGCAGGAATGAAAGGAGGAGGAACTCGCCTCTGCAAAAGCGCATCCCAGTCTATATTCTACAGAGTGAGAGAAGATGATTGAGACACATCATCACTAAGATTGAAACTTTGGCATTATTCAACCGAGTCCCTAAAAGGACATGGCAATGAAACAAAATATGAGATGTAAAGAAAAATTCAGATGTTTTCTCAAGAGTACAATACTCTTGTGAGAGTATGAAATTGCTTCTTGGGGGAAGCAATTATTTTGTGAGAAAATGCTAATGTTTTGCAAGCGAACACAAAGTTGCTTGGAGGAACACAAAAGTTTTGCAAGCATTGAAATATTCTCTTGCAAAGGTGTTATGTTCCACTGAGAAACTTTTGCGTTTACTTGCAAAAGCACTGACTTAAAGTAATTTTCTTTACTTTCCACCCCATATTATTTCTATATTTCCAAGAGTTTTGTAACTCAACGCAAATATTTAGCAAGGGAACACAAATGGCGCTTTTCCACTGCATGATACGGTTCGGTATGGCTCACTTTTGGGGGTTTTTCCATTGGGTACAGTCAGGGCCGCGTTATCCTAATGGGCAACATGGGCTGCAAGCCCAGGGCCCCGAACACTAGGGGGGTCCCAGGGAAAATTCTCCTGTTCCATATAATACGGAATCGTCCAGTATTAAAGGCATCAGAGAAGAGTTCCATATGAAAGATATATGAAATGCAGTTCAGTATAGCAAAATGCAGTATAGCAAAATTTTGCTGTTACTCGTAGTAACAAAATACTGCAAATAATTTTTTATTGCGCTTAAAACGCGATGTACACCTTTACAAAGCTTCTCTTGCGCTTGCAAATTTTATTTGCGCTTGCAGTCTTATGTGCACTTTCACAAATCTTACCATACGCATGCAAATCTTTATGACGTAAAATTACCTTCATAGAAGTCTCTTTGAAAAGAGCAGGAAGAAGCCCTTTTAGTGGTGAGTGATATTTAATTAATTTAATTTGCTGGGCTGTTTCTGATTTGTAAGATTATTACTCAATAATAATGTTTATGTAAAAAGCCTATATGGGATTATGATGTGCGCATTGTGTTTGTCTATTTATTTCACGAGTGTGTTTATTTTAGAATGTGTGCGTATTTATATGCTGTTTGTTCATTGAATATAACCGGCATATGCTATACCGGGGGAGGGGTTGTATGGGGGGGCCCCTGCAGCCTCGTTAGCCCAGGGCCCCACAAAGGCTTAACGCGGCACTGGATACAGTACCTGGTACTTTTTTAAGTACCACCTCAGCTGAGGTTCCAAGCGAGCCATTTTATTACCAAAATGTGATATGTAAACCCTGATGATCACTGATTGGCTGGATCCAGCAAGAGCTTGATGGGGTGATGTGTATAATCCTGCCCACTCTAAAGCGGTACTTAACTGCAATGGAAACGCGAACATAGCTGAGCTGTGCTGTGCTAAGCCGTACTATGCAGTGGAAAGCACCAAAAGATTCTCTGAGTAACACAAATGTTTTGCAAGAGAACACAAAAGTATTTAAATAAATATTTCTTCCCATCTCATTTTTTTTATCATCCCTCCCATCTATTTAGGGACTCAATAATATTGTGGCAAATGAAGTCTTCATACTCTAAAGAAGGGTTGTTTCTTGATGTCCTCTGCGTCTTTCTCACTGGAGCCCAGTCTTTTCTCAGCATTACGCCTCAGCAGCTACCAATGGAAAACAAGGAAATGCCTTTCAGTTAGCAAACAGCCAATCAGAGAACAGCCTTGAGAAAAAATAAAAATCTTACCCGTCTCATGATACCAATGGCCTCGGTGGAGAGGAATCTTGGGTAACGTACTTCATCATTTACAATGCTGTCAAACACCTCCTCCTCATCATCACCAGGGAATGGTGACTGGAAACAGATTATGTATCAGAAAATTTTCTCAATCATTATCTCGATTATTTCTCAAAAAATAAGACTTCGTATTTTAATACTGCATCTGCAAATGTATGTTGATTTAAGAATGTTTCGATGTTTGTACTGGAAAACAAAAGAAAATACTGAAACAAAATCACACTTTGTGGTGAGCTTCGGTAGATTCTGTTAGACTTATGCTTCATTCAAGAAAAATAAATACTGGAAAACAATATAATAAAATATTGCACAAACACACACACCTCTCCAACCAGCATCTCGTAAATGAGCACACCAAGACCCCACCAGTCCACAGCTCTGGTGTAGGACGTGTCTGTTAGAACCTCAGGAGCAAGAAACTCCGGAGTCCCACAAAATGTACTGGTTCTGTCGCCATGACCCATTCCTACAGGACAGAAGATAAAAACAAGATATTGAAAAAAAACAGTAAGAGAGAGCAAAAAGGAGATTACGCGTATCTTTTTTGCAGAACGTTTAAGCCCTCCGGTTCTACTCGACCAGCTCACTCGAGTGTTTATTATATACATTATAATATAATTATATATATTATACATTACTGACACTCTATCCTCCAATTTGATACTGTTAAGTGCTTTGACACAATCTGTATTGTTAAAAGCGCTATAGAAATAAAGGTGACTTGACTTGTTTCTGGCATGCTAGCTTGGACGCTAAAGGCCGCAACCACTAGGGTTAGTCGCTAATGCGACTCTTGAAATCCGGGGAGTTAGGGTTGTTTGTGCAGCTCTTATCAGCTAGCCTCCGTTATCCCCCCCACAAAACTCATTCCCATCCGGGTCACGGCACCAAAAGTAACCTCTCCAATTCTACTCAACCCGTTCCGAGCAGAATTCGAACTGGCATTTCTTGCATGGGAGTTGGGCGTGCAAATAAACACATTTTCGCAGCCTCAAACATCAGTTGCTAATCCCTGGAGTTAAGTTTACCTGCACAGCTCTTACCAGCTGGCCTCTGTTACATATACAATGCAGTGCATTTGACATGACCTTCCATTTTCAGTGTGATAAATTAAGTTTTATTTTAAATAAACTGGCTGTGATTCTTTTGGCTTGCAAAATTGTACTAAAGTTCAAAATAACTGTTTTTATGTCTGACCATTAGTTTTAAACTTTCTATTCAACAGAGACTCCTGACAAATTTAAATGCATCACATTATCCACAAAATATGAAGCAGCATTACTGTTCTCAACATCAAATAATCATAAATGTTTCTTGTGCAGAAAATCAGCATATTAGAGTGATTTCTGAAGATCATGTGACTCTGAAGACTGGAGTAATGATGAAAATTACAGGAATAAATTACATTTAAACAGATATTCACATAGAAAACACTTATTTTAAATTGTAATAATATTTCATAATATTACTGTTTTTCCTGTATTTTGGTTAAATAAATGCCGCTTTGGTGAGCATAAAAGGCTTCTTTCAATAACATTAAAAAACTAGTACTGACCCCAAACACCTGATTGAATGGTAGAGTTATAAAAAGTCACATCCGGCCATTCACTCTGATCTAGCAGTGAACAAACATCATGTTCTTCTCCCATCAACTCCATCAATATCATTATGGAAAGTACAGTCTGTGACTCACCCTCTTTACAAAGACCAAAGTCTGCAATCTTCACATAACCTTCAGTATCCAGCAGCAGGTTATCCAGCTTCAGGTCTCTGACACACACAGCCACAGATGCAAGAATTAAATCTAACTTTTACTAACTTGATTTTATGAAAACAGCTGTATTTGTGTGTTTACTCACCGATACACAATCTTCTTATCATGAAGAAACTGAAGCCCCAAAACCACACATGCAGAATAAAACCTGCATCACACACACACACACACACGTATATATATGAAGAATACAGTAAACAATACATTTGAATACAGGAACAAAACATCCAAAGTGCCCTACAGGCGAAAAAAAAAAACAGATTTTCACACAATGGTCAATTTTGAGAGCTGTTTAGCTTTTCATAACATCATAAAATCTTTAGATAATTTTTTTTGGGAAGTGTAATATTTAAGCATAACGTTTCAGAAAACCAGTAATACAAAACTATTGTAATTAGTCAACTGGGAAATATGATGGAATCATTTACTTTTATTCATTATTTGAAAATATTACCCAATTCACCTGTGATGTACAGTTATGATTAATGATGTACAGTAATGATCAATTCTGTACAGTAATGATAAATGATGTACAGTTGTGATCAATGATGTACAGTAGTGATCAATGATTTACAGTTGTGATCAATGATGTACAGTTGTGATCAATGATGTACAGTTGTGATCAATGATGTACAGTAGTGATCAATGATTTACAGTAGTGATCAATGATGTACAGTTGTGATCAATGATGTACAGTAATGATCAATTCTGTACAGTAGTGATCAATGCTGTACAGTAGTGATTAATGATGTACAGTAGTGATTAATGATGTACAGTAATGATGAACGATGTACGGTTACGATTAATGATGTACAGTAACGATTAATGATATACAGTAGTGATTAATGATGTACAGTTATGATTAATGATGTACATTTATGATTAATGAAGTACCGTAATGATTAATGATGTACGGTTACGATTAATGATGTACGGTTACGCTTAATGAAGTACAGTAAAGAATAATGATGTACGGTTACGATTAATGATGTACGGTTATGATTAATGATGTACAGTAACGATTAATGGTGTACAGTAATGATTAATGATGTACAGTAACGATTAATGGTGTACAGTAACGATTAATGATGTACAGTAACGGTTAATGATGTACAGTAATGATTAATGATGTACAGTTATGATTAATGATGTACAGCAATGATTAATGGTGTACAGTAACGATTAATGATGTACAGTAATGATTAATGATGTACAGTAACGATTAATAATGTACAGTTATGATTAATGATGTACATTTATGATTAATGATGTACAGTAATGATTAATAATGTACAGTAATGATTAATGTACAATGATGATTAATGATGTACAGTTATGATTAATGATGTACAGTAATGATTCATGATTCATGATGTACAGTAATGATTAATGATGTACAATTATGATTAATGATGTACAGTTATGATTAATGATGAATGATGTACAGTTATGATTATTGATGTACAGTAATGATTACTAGTGCTGCATGTTAACTAGGTGAGAGAATCACACTTACACGGAGCGTGTTTCAGAGAAGACGTCCGCGTGTATGTGCATCATCAGGTCTCCGCCGGCCGTGTACTCCATCACAAAACAGACATGTTCTGACGTCTGAAAACACGCAAACAGGTTGATGAGGAACGGATGCTGTGCGCTGTTCACCGTCTCGAAGATTCGCTTCTCGCACAACAAACTAGAAGAGAGTGGAGAGAGTTTAGACTGAACACTGAACAGATTAAATGTAGGTTTGCATTAAAAAACACTTTGTGCAGTGAAGTTCACTAGATTTATGATTTACTATATTAATGCTTAAAGCAAGAAACTAAATATTTTCACAATATTTTACTAGGAAGTAATAAAAATATCAAGCAAGCAGAGAAAAGAAGAAGCTGTTAAAAAGCTATTTTCTTAAATGAAGTTCCTCACCTTTCCACCTCGTCTCGTGCCACAATGTCTCCTTTCTTCAGTGCCTTGATGGCGTACACCTTCCCTGAGCGTTTGTATTCGGACAGCATCACCTAGAAACACGCATATCGTGCTTAACAGACACTTCATTCACACCTGGCGCTTTGCAAAAAATAGTGTCTCCAATAGAGATGATACAACAATTCTCTCATTGCTTTTCCTGTTAATGTAATACCAAAAACGTTTTGTGTAGTACTTACTAGCAGTTTAGTAATTTATTTTATATTTATACATTTAACTTTATAAAATATCAATTAAATAGTACACACACACACACACACACACACACAATAATAGTATTGCATAAATAAATACTAAAATAACACTGCTTGCAAGACCATTTTTTTACAGAAAAATGTGTCCAATAAGGAAAATATCCCCCCCAATGATGCAAGCATTAACTAAACTATATAAAACAAAACCAAAAAACATTTGTGTTAACTGAAATAAAAAAAATATACAAATATTAGTAATTGAAATAAAACTGAAAAAAGTTGGAGGACCGAAAATAATAATAAAAAAAGAATACCAAAACATAAAATTACCAAAACTTAAAATGAAAAAGAAAGCTGAAATATCGGAAAACAAAAATATGTTTTAAATATGATCAAAATCACTGCTGTAGACTAGTATATAAACAACACTGCTTGCAAGACACATTTTTATTAGTTACTTTGTCCAGAAAAGTCATCAATAGTCAGAAAGTGTGAAAATTTTGGTAAAATATGTAAAATGTAGAATGCCACACTCTTAGCAGAAAGCATAATAGGCAGAATATTTAAAGCATGCACAAGATAAATTAAACAAATTGTTGACGGATGTGTTGATTCTGTCTGTCTAGTTGCTTTGCTAATAGTTCTGCGGCTAAACATGTTCCAGTTACCTTGCCAAAATGTCCTCGGCCCAACACTGCGATCATTCGGAAATCCTGAAGACCTAGAGAGCTTTTGGACGGCCTGCACACACGTACGCACACACAGAGAGAGAGAGACACACACACACAGAGAGAGAGAGACGCACACACACACACACACACACACACACACACACAGAGAGACACACACACAGAGGGAGAGATACACACACACACACAGAGAGAGAGAGACACGCATGCACGCACACAGCGAGAGAGAGAGAGAGACACGCACGCACACATGCACGCACACACACACCGAGAGAGAGAGAGAGACACAAACACGCACACACACACGCATGCACACACACACACACACACCGAGAGAGAGAGAGACACACACACACACCGAGAGAGAGAGACACGCACACACACACAAACACACAGAGGCCGGATGTAATTAAACTGAAGGGAAGAGCTGGTGTGAGGTCAGAAACATCATCACAGGGATCATGTACATGTGAATGTGTGTGTGTTTGTCACATGCGTTTCTTGGCTCGCTCTGGAAGACATATTGTGTGCTGGTGGGACGTGTACCTGCGCTGGGAGTTATGGGAACTGGTCCTGACAACCCTCTCCGGAGGAACAGGATCAGGAGGAGAGACCGGCTCGGACGCTGGGCCAATGTCCACCTGAGATTATTAATATTATCAACAGATTATTATTGATTGATCATTTCCTTTTTGTTCAATTCATTTATTATTATTAGCTTAGGTTACACTATTTCATTTTCTTTATTTTGCGCATATTATTTCACTTTAATTGAAATATTAATATTTAATATTAATAATATTTAATAACACTTTAATACTGGAGTTACTTTTATCGCATTATATGCAGCTTAGCTGAAAATGCTTTGGGCATACAAATATACAGTTCATGTCAATAAAACACATCGCAATTACACCCGAGAAAGAGTTTTCAATTATTGTAAATTATACATTCACTAAATAAATAAACAAAATCAGTGCGGCTATGAGGGTTACAATTTAATTTGCTACATTTAAAAGACAAAAGGTAAAATGTCAAAACTTTACATTTTAAAATAAACTAAATTTAATTCAAGGTAAACAAATAATGTCAGTGTTATTACATTTACACTTGAAAGACAAATTGTAAAATATAAAATTATATATTAAATAAATTCTTTATTGTTATTAATTTATATGGTTCCACAAAATACAGAAGAAAAAATATCAAATTATATAATAAAGAAATGTGTTTGCATTTTAAAATAGAATAAAAAACGAATGGATTAAATAACTGCCTGTAAATAAATAAATTAATAACATTGTAAACTTCAAAACGGCACAGTTTTTATTTATTCCTATGGTACAAGACAAATTATAAAATGAAATATAGTTATAAAATATCAAATTCTATATTAAATAAGTTTGTTTGCATATAAGTGAAAATAAATAAAATAAAATTAGTACATAAATACAAATCAGTGCTGTTACAAAGTTTGTAAAACAAATTATTAATATCTATGCAGCACTCAAAAAGACAGAAGATAAAGTGATTAATACTCTCAGGTTTACCGTCTGTGTGTTTGTCCTCGTCACAGATGGAGGAGAGTCGCCGTCCAGCTGGATCTTCTGGATGCTGATCTCACTGTCGAGAGAGGGTGAAGTTCATGAGGTCGGTCGGCTGATCAGG
>QVTF01015913.1:0-82500 GCA_003573665.1 Oxygymnocypris stewartii | reverse complement strand
GGGTTAACTCGGGAGGGTACAGTGGCTAGGGGAGCAAACCCCGAAGACAAACCTGCATCTGGGGGCAGGCATAGGCGGAGTCCAACTGACCGGACCACCGGCAGCCCCCTGCAACTTCATGCCAGACGAAGGTCGTCATGGGTTCTCTCATGCCACTGGAGGTCCATCTGGTAGGAGTGAAGATGATGGGAGTGAGGTCTGCGCACCCACACCCCCACCTTAATCCTTACCTATGCGCAAGCTTCTTGCTCCCCCCCCCCCCCCCCCAAAAAAAGTCCTGTGGCGATGTGGAATGGTGGTGGGCACAGGCCAAGGATGTGGCTGGGAGTGTCTAGCCAAACCATGCACACAGGCGGCAATGGAGTGATGGTCGTTAGGACTGCGGGATGGAGCAGCGCGTCTTTTCGGCAGCTTCTACTGCGACTGAGCAGCCCCGCACTGCTCACCCCTGCGATGGGAAAGGACCTGGAAAAGGTGGTCTAAAAATTGTCTGCTCCCCACACTCCGGACGGTAAGCCGCAACCGTCGGAGCATCCCCCCTTGCGGTCGAAAAACTAAAGTGAAAAATAAGTTAAGTATTGCTTCGTGGAACGTTCGCACATTGTTGGACCTGGCTGTAACTCCTGACAGGCCCCACCGCAGGACAGCACTGGTGGCCCTGGAGCTCGCACGATATAACATCGACATAGCAGCTCTCAGTGAGACCAGACTACATAGGGAGGACTCCCTGACAGAGGCTGGTGCTGGGTACACCTTCTTCTGGAAGGGGGTCCCCGAAGGCTCTCGTCATAACCATGGAGTTGGCTTTGCTGTGAAGTCTAAACTGCTGCAACGCATTCCGGAATCCCCTATCGGCATCAATGAGAGACTGATGACATGGCGCATTCCTTTGGCAAAGAAACGCTTCGCCACTCTCATCAGTGCATATGCTCCAACTCTTGTTGCCGAGCACAACATCAAAGATGATTTCTACAGAGCTCTTGATGCCATCTTACAGAAAACCCCGGCTACAGACAGGCTCATACTCATGGGTGATTTCAATGTTAGAGTGGGTACGGAGCACCTGGTATGGAGTAAAGTCATCGGCCAGCATGGTGTGGGGAAAATGAACCATAATGGGCTCAGACTCCTCTCCCTCTGTGCAGAGCACCAACTGGTCATTACGAACACCATCTTCCAGATGAAGAACAGGTTCAAGACCACCTGGCAGCACCCACATTCAAAACATTGGCATCTCCTTGATTACGTGATTGTTCGTCAAAAGGACAGACAAGATGTCCTCACCACCCGTGTTATGAGAGGAGCTGAGTGCTGGACTGACCACCTCATGGTCAGATCCAATCTACTCATGAGAATTCAACCCCGTAGCCCAGAAACTGCCTCATACAAGAAACTCAATTGCACAGCACTGAATAGTCATACCACCAAAGACACCCTTCGTCAGCTCCTTGCTGAAAACCTCAACAAGATTCCGGAAGAATCAACTGACTGGCCAGCGTTACGCCAGGCTATTTATAAAGCAGCCTTAGTGGCGCTCGGCCAATTAAGGACACATCACCAGGACTGGTTAACTCTGGTTAATCACCAGTAACTCTGCGGAGATACAGTCACTTCTAAAAGCAAAGCATGAAGCCCACAAAGCTCTCCTATCTTGCCCTGGATCTCCTACTCTCATAACCTCCTTCACTGCTGCAAGAGCAGAAACCTAGCGTGCCCTCCGGATTATGGAGAATACCTGGTGGGTGCAAAAGGTGCAAGAAATTCAAAACCTAGCAGACTGCAATAACATTCAAGGCTTTTACGATGCCTTAAAAGCATTGTACGGCCCCGGGAAACGGGCGATCGTCCCAGTTCGATCAGCTGACGGGTCCACGCTCTTTAAAGACCGTCACGAGATTCTTGCCCGTTGGGCAAATCATTTTGAGAGTCTCTTTAACCACACCAACCCTGCTGACTTACATATACTGGATAATCTGCCAGACCTGCCACCAACCAAGCACCTGGACACGCCTCCACTTTACTCTGAACTTCGGCAAGCTATTGCAGGGCTGAAGAACAACAAATGCGCTGGACCCGACGGAATCCCTGCAGAGGTTTTCAAACACGGAGGTTACATCCTCACGCGCCGTCTGCACCTCCTGATCCAAAACATCTGGGAATATGGGACCCTCCCACAGGATTGGAAGGATGCTAACATTGTGGTCATTTACAAGCAGAAAGAAGACAGAGCAGTCTGCGGTAACAGCCGTGGGATATCCCTCCTCTCCATCGCAAGGAAAGTCCTGGCCAAGATCATGCTCAGCAGATTGGTTGAGCACATCTCGGAAGCTGTACTTCCAGAAACTCAGTGTGGCTTCCGGAAGTCCAGATCCACAACAGACATGGTTTTTGTCCTGAGGCAGCTGATGGAGAAGAGCCGAGAACAGAACAAAGACCTTTATGTAGCCTTTATCGACCTCAGCAAAGCTTTTGACACCATCAACCGGGAGCTGCTCTGTAAAAACCTCTCCAAACTTGGGGTACCACCCAAGTTTCTCAGCATCCTATGGCAACTGCATGATGGGATGCAAGCCAGAGTGCTCACGGGAGAACTCCAGTCTGAGTCTTTCGAGGTAAACTTTGGGGTGAAGCAAGGCTGTGTCTTGGCTCCGGTGCTCTTCAACATATTCCTCTCTGCCATTACCTGCCTCTTCCATCGTGTTATGGGGCATGAAGATGGTGTCCATGTGGAATACTGACTCGACGGTAGCCACTTCAACATTCGTCGACTCCAGGCCCGCACAAAGACAAAGACCCGCCAAATCTGTGAGCTTCAGTATGCTGATGACTGTGCCGTCTTAGCTCACAGCCCGGACTCTATGCAGCACGCCCTCAACACAATATTTAGTCTATACCAATCTTTTGGCCTACAGGTTAACACTCAAAAAACCGAGGTCATGCTCCATCTTTACACTCCTGCTCCCATACCACCCAGTTTTCACATAAACGGTGTTCCACTTAAAACAGTGGACAACTTCACTTATCTCGGCTCCACTTTGTCCTCATGCTGTTCCCTTGACACTGAAATACACACCCGGATAAATAAAGCCTCATCATCTTTTGGTCGCCTACGCGGCAGGGTTTTTGAAAATCGTAACCTGAAGGTCAGTACCGAGGTTGCTGTTTACAACGCGGTATGTCTATCCACTCTGCTTTATGGGGCAGAGTCATGGACTCCATACCGTCAGCACTTCACCAACCTAGAGGCGTTCCATATCCGCTGCCAACAGAAGATCCTCAACTTGTCCTGGGAAGATCGAATCCCCCACACAGTCATCCTCAGTAGTACTGACTCAATTTGTATGGAAGCAGCAGTGGCCAAAAAACATCTACGTTGGCTAGGGCACACCATACGCATGCCTGAACATCGCCTGCCCCGCCAAGTCCTCTACAGTCAACTAATGGGTGCAAAGCGCTCCACTGGAGGGCAAAAGCGGCGTTTTAAGGACTACACCAGGGACCTCCTAAAACGAGCGAACATTCCCCTCACGCAGCTCAAATCTCTGGCACTTGACAGGTCAGTCTGGCAGGTCACCTATGCCACTGCAGTTTCTCAAATACACCAAATCAACCAAGACCGACGATCCGAGAGACGCATCAAGAGACATCAGAGGGCGGCTGGTACCCCCCTGGTGTCTGGTTTCCCTTGCTCCATCTGCGGAAGAGTGTGTGGCTCAAGGATCGGACTTGACGCCCACGTGAAGTGGCACCAGCGTCAATGTCGCTGAACCCTCCCCCCTCCCACCCCCATCCCTGGAGCAAGCATCATCATCGAACACGATGGACAGCTAAGAGTGTGTCTCTGTGTATGTATCTGTGTGTGTATGTATCTGTGTGTGTGTGTGCGCGCGCGTGTGTGTGTGTGTGTGTGTCTCTGTGTATGTCTCTCTCTCTGCGTGCGTGTGTGTGTGTGTGTGTGTGTGTGTGTGTGTATGTGTGTGAGTGTGCGTGTGTTACTCACTCTCTCCAGCTCCAGAGTGAAGGTCTGATCCCACGTCTGTTCACCAACACTCTTCCAGCACGTCTGTCCCACCACACAGTTCTCCAGCTTCAACACGGCGCTCACCTCCGCTAAACACACGACAACACACCACACGGTCACTTACATCCATCAACAACACACATACTTACAATACTTAAAAAGACTTGTATCAATTATCATATTGATTTGCACTTTGGACATTATTTTGACACAATGAATTTCAAAACTTTAAACTAGTAAATTCAGAAGATTTATTAAAAATAAAAACGGCAAAAAATTAACTCCCTTTATAAATATTAATATTTAGATGAGTTAATTAACAAATGACCGCCCACATCTCAAACTTTTTGAATAATTACAGTTTTTTTTAAATAAATCTCTTCTGCTCAAGAGGGCTGCATTAATTTGATCACATAACAACATTAAATAATATTACAACTTAATTTTTTCCCATGTGAATATCTGTTAAAATGTCATTTATTTCTGTGATGCTCAGCTGTATTTTCAGCATCATTACTCCAGTCTTCGGTGTCACATGATCTTCAGAAATCAGTCTAATATGATGATTTGTTGCTCAACAAACATTTCTGATTGAAAATACAGTAGTTATGCAGAATATTTTTTGTGGACTCATTTTTTTTTTCAGGATTCACAGTTGAATGAAAATATAAAAACGGCATTTATTTGAAATTGAAATCTATTGTAACACTATAAATACTGTCAATTTCACTCAATTGAATGCATCCTTGGTTAATAGAAGCATTAATTTCTGTTAAGAAGCCCGTCCACGGGAGCTGCATCTGTCAGTAGATTAAACGGGACACTCACAGGACAGCTCTTCGCTCTTGCTGGGAATCTTCAGGCTGAAGCTGCTGTTTCTGCTGCTCAGACTGAGTTTGAAGGGTCGGCTGTCTCCGGGACTGAAGTGAGGCAAAACCACTGCAGAAGCGCGACTGCGGCCCGGGACGACCTCCAACAAGCCCACACACCCCAGCAGACGCACCTGCAGCATCCCTGAGCGGGACACACACGTGACATTTACATTACAGTTATTCAGATAATGACTCTCTAAAACATGTGACACACAAACACAATCATATTTCACCCGAAATCAACGCAAAACAAAAAATACCAAGAAATTAAATCTTGCATTTAAAACATAACATATAATGACGCCTATTTTAGGACCACTAAACTCTTTTTTTTTTTTTGCATTGTGAGATTTTTTTTCCTCATTCTTCATTCTTTTGTTAGTCTGGTCTTTTAATTTTCACCAGTAAGAATAATTATAGTACTACCACAATGTATAAATACATTCATTTATTCATCAGTATTATAGTCGCTTTTATTATAGCTATTTTTGTTTTACCACTGCAGCCATAAAACTGATAATTTTTCTAATTACAGTAATTGCAATTGAATAAAATGTGTTTAATTAAATACAAATTATATCAAACAGAAATAAAAAGCTAATAATAAATATATAATAATAATAATTTAACATTGTATTAATTGTTATTAACAATAAAATGTATTATTAAATACATGTATGAAAATGTATTGATTGCATAAAATATTTTGAATATTTTTCTATATATTCATTTTGTTTTGTTAAAATGTAAATGTTTTTAAAAGCAAACAATTAATATTAACTTTTCTTTGATAATATATTACTGTCTTTAATATGGTTAAAATGTGTTAATGGTATTTACATTCATAATTTAAAGGTGCCATAGAATGAAAAACGGTCTTTAGCTTGGCATAGTTGAATAATAACAGTTCTGTACATGGAAATGACTTACAGTGAGCCTCAGAAACCATAGTTTCATCCTTCTTATGTAAATATCGTGAATGCAAAAGAGCACTGAAAAACAGGCGAATCAGAACATAACACCGACTGTGACGTGACAGTCGGGATCACTAATAGTTATGCCCCCAACATTTGCATAACCCCGCCCTTGTTGTAGACCAGCCGCCAACCAAACCATCAGAAGTTCTGCAGGTTTGGTGAAGAAACAAGCGCAGACAACACCGACGATGGCAGATCATGGAAATAAATGTTATGTGTTACTGTGGCTCAGGGGTAGAGCATTGCGTTAGCAGTGCAAAGGTTGTGGGTTCAATTTCCAGGGAACACACATACTGACAAAAAACCTGATTGTACTGTAAGTCGCTTTGGATAAAAGTGTCTGTTTGTTCCAGGCTGTGCAGTGGATGTGAAGTGCAGGGATGGGTTGGTGTCTTTATTCAGAAAGGCACGGAAAGCAAATAACGTGTTCTAATAAAATAACACGAGCCACTAAAGGGACATGGTTTGCTTCTTGCTAGCGGTAGCCTGTTACAGTACATAAGATTTCACTTACCACATAAACAGAGTAAGGAGAGATGACTGAAGATGATGGTGAATGATTTATAGATCCTGAGCACCACTGACAAGCATCTGATCTTGTGAAAAGTGTGGTAAGTACTGCCATAATATAAACAGAGTTTGTGCAATCCCGAATCTCAAAAGCGAAAGTATAAATCCGATCATGCATTCGAAAGCAGTTCAAAAAGTTGAAAGTGGCTCCCTGGTGTTTACAGTATAATTACCCAATGATATAACTGCAATAGAAAGTATTGAAATATGTATTTTCCTCCCCGTATTTCCTTCCTGCTGTGTGAGCTACTGAAATGAGCCGCACTGTGAAACAGCCAATCAGAGTAGAGTTCCACATTGAGCCGCACTTTTGAAACAGCCAATCAGAGCAGAGCTAAACATTGAGCCTCACCGTTGAAACAGCAAATCAGAGCAGAGCTAAACATTGAGCTGCACTGTTGAATCAGCCAATCAGAGCAGAGCTAAACATTGAGCCGCACTGTTGAAACAGCCAATCAGAGCAGAGCTAAACATTGAGCTGCACTGTTGAATCAGCCAATCAGAGCAGAGCTAAACATTGAGTCTCACTGTTGAAACAGCCAATCAGAGCAGAGCTCAACATTAAGCTGCACTGTTGAAACAGCCAATCAGAGCAGAGCTCAACATAGAGCCACACTGTGAAACAGCCAATCAGAGCAGAGCTCAACATTGAGCTGCACTGTTGAATCAGCCAATCAGAGCAGAGCTAAACATTGAGTCTCACTGTTGAAACAGCCAATCAGAGAAGAGCTAAACATTGAGCCGCACTGTTGAATCAGCCAATCAGAGCAGAGCTAAACATTGAGCTGCACTGTTGAATCAGCCAATCAGAGCAGAGCTAAACATTGAGTCTCACTGTTGAAACAGCCAATCAGAGCAGAGCTAAACATTGAGCCGCACTGTTGAAACAGCCAATCAGAGCAGAGCTAAACATTGAGCTGCACTGTTGAATCAGCCAATCAGAGCAGAGCTAAACATTGAGTCTCACTGTTGAAACAGCCAATCAGAGCAGAGCTCAACATTGAGCTGCACTGTTGAAACAGCCAATCAGAGCAGAGCTCAACATAGAGCCACACTGTGAAACAGCCAATCAGAGCAGAGCTCAACATTGAGCTGCACTGTTGAATCAGCCAATCAGAGCAGAGCTAAAACATTGAGTCTCACTGTTGAAACAGCCAATCAGAGCAGAGCTAAACATTGAGCCGCACTGTTGAATCAGCCAATCAGAGCAGAGCTAAACATTGAGCTGCACTGTTGAATCAGCCAATCAGAGCAGAGCTAAACATTGAGTCTCACTGTTGAAACAGCCAATCAGAGCAGAGCTAAACATTGAGCCGCACTGTTGAAACAGCCAATCAGAGCAGAGCTAAACATTGAGCTGCACTGTTGAATCAGCCAATCAGAGCAGAGCTAAACATTGAGCTGCACTGTTGAAACAGCCAATCAGAGCAGAGCTAAACATTGAGCTGCACTGTTGAATCAGCCAATCAGAGCAGAGCTCAACATTGAGCTGCACTGTTGAAACAGCCAATCAGAGCAGAGCTAAACATTGAGCTGCACGGTTGAATCAGCCAATCAGAGCAGAGCTCATTATTATTCATGACCCTTCCAAATAAGCCAATAACGGACCATTTAATTCAAGAGAGAAATCCTGTGGTTGTAAATGCACATGTAAAATCGTTTCTGGAGAATTTTTGCCCTTACCTAAGCCACATACCCTCTATGTAGATATCAGAGAATTTTTTTAAATATTGCATCAATGTATTTATTTAATTTTATATTTTAAGACATTTTTTTTTAGATGCATTTATATTTTTTATTAATATTTTGTCAAAGGAAATCTTTTTTTCTTTCTTTTGATTTTGGAGTGAAATGTGAGTCATGTGGTTGTGAACAGGTTCTTGACACTCATGTTAATGACCAGTGTTGGGGGCAACGCATTACAAGTAAAGCGAGTTACGTAATAATATTACTTTTTTCAAGTAACTAGTAAAGTAACGCATTACTTTTTAATTTACAAGAACATATCTGAGTTACTTTTTCCCATTTATTGATGACAGTGCGCTGTGTGAACATGTTACTGTAGATCTAATCTAGACTAAATATGAATGTGTATTAATTCATCCCACTCGCAAAAAACAGATTCAGTATTCATCAAAATTAATTAAAACAGTGAAATGCAAACTCAGAATATGGCGCGAACCTGCAATAATTAAATGTGTTATGTGTTTGCTGCTGACCTTTGATGATCCAGTTCAACCATACTAATAATCAAAAATTACTTTATATAAACTAACAATTGTGCTTCGTTGTTTATTATTGCTGAAGCGTGTTAAATCTTCTCTTGTGTTCTTCTGTACAGACGTGATTTACTTTTCCTTCAGTCTGAGGTTTATTCATTACACTTTTTTGTGTGAAAGGTTTTTACACTTGCTATAAATATAACTTCTTGTATTAAAAACAAACAATCAAGCCCTGCTCATATTTAAAAAGTAATGCGAATGTAACGCATTACTTTCCATAAAAAGTAACTAAGTAACGTAATTAGTTACTTTTTTAGGGAGTAACGCAATATTGTAACGCATTATTTTTAAAAGTAACTTTCCCCGACACTGTTAGTGACGTACCGGTGAGCGGCGAGGGTTTGCTGAGGGTGCTGTACTGATTGTGGACGTAGGGGGCGCTGTGACGGGAGCTGAAGGCCGAGGACGACGCCAACAGTAACTCCTCCTTGATCAGACACACTTTCGGATGATCTTCTGGTAGATTGACCAAACGCTGCTCTAATGACACTCGCAGAAGATCCAAGCGCTGGGACGATTCGCTGAGACGAGTCTGAGCCTAGAACACAAAACCAACAAAACCTTCACCCTCATTCCTCCGATCCAAACAAATGCCAACTTCTGTGTGTAATCTGTGTCAGCTTTTGCTTCTCCTGAGGTATTTCCTGTGTCATATTGTTTCTCACACCTCAGCAATGGCCTTCTTGTCCTGTGCTTTTCCAGCTCCCAGAAGTCTCAGCATGTTTTTGGCACCCTCGGCCATGGCATGTTCAACACGGTAATGATGCCAGAGCTCCTCGATGCGGAGCTCCACCCCACACAGATCCGGCTTACCTGCAGAGAGAGAGAGAGAGAGAGAGAGGAGAGAGAGAGAGAGAGAGAGAGACACACACACACGCGCGCAGCGCACCACACACACATGCACACACACACACACACCACACACGCACGTTAGATCCTACTGGGTGATGTTATTAATAGAAACACGCAGTGGTGGTCAGTAACGAAGTACAACTACTTCGTTACTGTACTTAAGTACATTTTTCAAGTATCTGTAGTTTACTGGAGTAGTTTTATTTTGAGTAACTTTTACTTTTACTTCACTACATTCCAAAGCATAAGATCGTACTTTTTACTTCACTACATTTCATAAAACATATCGTTACTCCTTATAATACATCACGTGCTCCGAGACGCAGAAGCGGTGTCTGATTCATGAACAAACTGATTCTTTACAATGAACCTCGGTTCGCAAATCGCAACAAACGATTCATTCACGAATTGCAATGATCCGATTGCAGCTGTTCTCGAGTCGAAAACTCACTGATTCAAATGATCCGTTTAGAGCGAGTCTCCTTCAGTGAACTGAACTCACAAGTAAAGAACCGGGAGATCTTGTGAACGCGCGCGCAGGCTGCTGCGAAAAGTAAGTTACTATTGTCAAATTTTAGGATTAATTATTGTAACTGAAAATAATATTTAGGTCAAAACTGTCAGTTGTTTGTGAACTAAATCCGCTGTAAAGGGTGATCTATTAAGCCCACTGAAATGCTTGAATGCAGACAGATCAACATCAGTGTCTCTAACATTATGTTTTAGGTCAAAAAACAAAACATTAAAATAACACAGATTAAATAAAATAACTCATGCACGTTCATATTCCCCGCTGCTGTAACGTTAGCAGTTTTATTAAAATGCTATGCATTTAGACCTATGTGACGTCTGTTTTTATATTGTTTATCAACATAAGATGGTGAAATCTGTTTTCTCTCAGATACATGGCAGTGTAAGCTTCACAGTGAACATTACTACATCACTCTCATCAACGTAGTCCATATCAACAACATATATATCTTGACTCTGGTTATTTTGGGAAAAACCCAGGTATTTTGGGCATTAGGATTATAAAAATATGTGCTAATATAAAATTAAATAAAGTAGTCTATATAAAATTGCAAAATAAATCTGTCTATCAGTACTTTTTTACTTAAGTACATAAAAAATTGAGTACTTTTGTACTTTCACTCGAGTAAAATTGAAAAAGCAGTACTTTTACTTTTACTGGAGTAATATTTTATTATACGTATCCGTACTTTTACTCAAGTACTTGATCTGTGTACTTTGTCCACCACTGGAAACACGCACTGTCACAAGACCTCCATCACGGAGTGAAAATCTGTATTGAGCTTATGTTTGATTTATGATTGTAATTAGGAATATTTAACAACTGATACAACTTCAAATAAAAACCAGAAATGTTGCTGTGGCAACTAACTGAAATAAAATGAATTTAAGTTGAAAAACAAAACTGACTACAACTGGAAATTAAACTAACTGAAATAAAATAGAATAAAAGATATAAAAAAATTAAAAACACAACAAAATTACTAAAACTTACACTAAAACTAAAATAAATATTATATGACATAAAATAAAAAAATCTATTTTATTTCAGTTAGTAGCCACAGCAACATTTCTGATTTTCATTTAGTTTAAGTTGAAGAATTAAAATGTGTAAAACTGAAAAATAAAATGAAACTGAAAAAAATACAAATAATTAAACAAACAAAATATAAGTTTAAGTTAAAAATAAGAAATCACTAAAATAGACAACAAAAACACAACAAATTTACTAAAACCTAAACTAAGATTAAAATATATATATATATATATATATTTTAAACTCTAAGTACTAATAAATACAATAATAGGAAATTAACAGTACTAAAATAACACTAGGTTAGAGATGTACCTCCTAACTAACAGAAACAGCAGCTGAAGAACAGATCCTTTCACACACTTCAGCTTATATTCAGAATGGCAAACTGCTCATGCTATATTCACAGTATGCAGTCGGATGCCATGTGCAGTATATATAGAGTACCAATATAAATGACTACAACTGCCAACAAGGTGCAGTATACAGCCAGACAGCAGTACAAGAAATGCAATGCACTTGACCTGACTGAAATAACAAACCAGAAATGACATGAACCGTGATTTCTAGCACTTTAGCTCTTAGAATCAACATTATGGGTTGACAAGATGAGATCTCATGGACATGATATTTTACTAACCGTAAACAAGACTCTGGAAGAGCAGAATTATCACCAAATGAAACAGATCTGATGTTATTGATTAAGAATTATCAAGTGAAACTGATGGAGAGACCCGTCCTCAAATCCCCTCACAGGATGTCAAACGTCATTCTCCGAGCGGCCCGCCAATGGACGCTGAAGGCCGAAGGGTGGAACGGCATTAATAAATCTATTCTTAACCAGCCGCGTCCGTCCAGCCCCAGGACACATGAGACTTCAGCGCCGAAACAAGCCATTAGAGTCCATTAGAGCCGCACGATTCAGCTCCATCCATTTCCTCCCTCCAGCTCTTCTCCAGCTCTCATCTCTCTGTTTACATCTCACGTCTTTCTTTAAATCTGACTCTTTTACTCTCTATCAATGAAGGCATTGAGAAATAGCTTCATTAAGGGATAGAACGTCCAAACATTTTAACGCAGTTCTTTTCTACAACCCGAATTACGGAAATGTTGGGACGTTTTTTAAATTTGAATAAAATGAAAACTAAAAGACTTTCAAATCACATGAGCCAATATTTTATTCACAATAGAACATAGATAACATAAATGTTTAAACTGAGAAATGTTACACGTTTATCCACTAAATGAGCTTATTTCAATTAAATGTATTTCTGTGAAAAAGTTCGTAAAATGATTGTGGAATACTTTAAAAACAACGTTCCTCAACGTCAAATTGCAAAGGCTTTGTAATCTCATCATTTACAGTGCATAACATCATCAAAATATCCCCCCCCCCCCATCATCCCCCCGCCTTCAAATCGCACACTGACTATAGTATATTAGGTAGCACTATAGTATGGTACTAAAAGTATGTGTTTGCCTGACGTTGCTACTTTTAAATATTTTGAATAAAGGGAGATTAACAGTGTGCAGATCTTTTTTCTATTTTTTACTAAAAATATCAGCCCATACAACTTGCACTATATGATAAGTCTTCTGAAGTCATTGTGTGATAAAAATGAACCCGTTATTGACTGGAAGTCTTCCTTTATGCCAAAATGCTGGATTTGCACTTGCAAAACGTTTGGTGTTGTTGCAGCCAAATGCCATTGGTTTGTGAAGATCGATGGTGAATAGAGAATTACATTTGGGTCTGTTCCTCACACAAGTTTAAAAGACAATTATTTTTTATTTCAACTGCACTGACACTATCGGTACTGTAAAACTACTTTAATAACATAACGACCTTGGATTATAGTCCAAGACTATAGACACTATGAACTGTCATTGTATAGTAAAGATGAGGTTAAATGTTCTTCATAATTTCCCCTTTTGAGTTCGTCTAAACAGATAAACAGCAGTCTGGAAAGACAGACAGTCATTCGTCACTTGCCAGAATTAAACTGTTTGACGAGATGTCCTCACAATATATGAAATATTACACTGGATGCAATTCATTTTAGTAGCCTTATATCACAATATCACTGTTGAGTAAACCTGAGCTGCAGGACAAGACTAATGTTGAAGAAGTCTGACTATATGAGATGAGACTCCCTCCAGAGAGGCAAACAGAGAAAAGTGATGTTAAAGAGGTCGATGATCATGTTAAGCTGATAAACGCTCAGACAGACAGAGCATGTCTGCAGCGGTGAGACATACCCTGAGTGTCGTCTGTCTGTTCGTTGGCCTGCATGGCTTTACGGATCTGCATACGGATGATGTCAATCTTCGTCTTACTGTCCTGCAGCATCTGCTGAGCTGACTGAAGCAGCTTTTTATCCTGGAGCACAGAAAGATGGATAGATGGAGATATCAAGACAGACATATCAATAGACAATCTGATAGATTTACAGTCACATAGATTCAGTACCTTGGTAAGCCCATTGGCATAGGCGGGGATCATGTTCTCTGCCCCCTGTTTGACCCTCAGTTCGATGTTGAGCTGTCGCTCCAGAGCCTTAATCCTGTCCTGATTGGCTGAAGAGCGACCTGGCGTCCCAAGAGACTGAAGGTCATCTGTGGATCAAAGACAGGGTCAAACATTCATCTGGGGTAACGGTCTAACAGGATTATGAGGACTGTAAATAAAAATGTCTGTGCACAAAAAGTATTCTCGTAGCTTCGTTAAATTATGGTGAAACCCCTGGTGTCACATGAACTGTTTTACCGATGTCCTTGTTGGGAACGACATGTGGGAGAGTAAATAATGATCGAATTTTCATATTTTTAAAGGTAAGATAACAAAGGTGTCCCCTGACCTTTGCTGTCATCGTGACCCTTGACTACGATGTGGGCGTCCAGCTCTTGCAGCTGAGTGTGGAGCGAGTCCAGTTTGCGGCTGGAGCTGCGTAACTGGCTCTCCACCTGCTGAGCGTTGCGTTTGACAGTGGTGGCCCGCCGCAGGTTCTCTGCACCCTCTTTTATCTTCAGCTCCTTCCGGATCTCCCTCCGAATCCTCTCTCGCTCCTCGTCCAACCGCTGCTGCACGCAGGAGTCTGAGAAATCAGAGTTCTGGTCCAGTCCCAGCTGCTCCAGGACGGAAAAACCATCCGAATCCTAGGAGAACCAGGAGGGGTCATGGGTCAGTGCTGGAAGACGTATGACAGAATGATAGATAGATCGAACGATAGACAGAAAGAGAGAATCAGGGAGGCAGATAGAATAGATCCACAGAGACAGATACAATGATAGATAGCTAGATTGACAAACAGACAGATCAATAGACAGAGAGACAAACAATAAGACAGGTAGATAAAATGATAGGTGATTGATTGATAGACAGATAGAAAAATAGACAGATAGAATGACGCATAGAGGCAGACTGATCTAATGATGGACAGACAGAAAGAAAGAAAGAAAGAAAGAAAGAAAGAAAGAAAGAAAGAAAGAAAGAAAGAAAGAAAGAAAGAAAGAAAGAAAGAAAGAAAGAAAGAAAGAAAAAGAAAGAAAGAAAGACAGAGATGTAGATTAACTGATTGATTGACAGATATAAAGACAGTCAGACAGACAGACAGATGAGAGATGATACATAGATGGACAGATAAAACGACAGACAGACAGACAGACAGACAGACAGACAGACAGACAGACAGACAGACAGATAGATAGATAGATAGATAGATAGATAGATAGACAAATAAATAAATAAATAAAATCTGCAGTTGATGAAGTACAGTAAATAGGTGTATAGTTTCTGTAATCTGAATTTCCATCCCATTATAACAATGATAGTTTCACAGAAATGACTTTGAAAGAAATGTGGAATAACCAGTTCTGCCGGTGAGTATCTAGTTTACTTGCTTTTTGAGTTCCTCAAAAAAAAACACCTGGAAAATCCATGTATTAATAACACAGATCTTGCAGACTCACTGCAGCAGTAAACATAACCCTGTTTCCTGGTGGACTGATATAAACCAGTGCACATTGATTTCAAAAGACCGAGACTCTTAACAGATCCGGGGTCAGTGACGGCGCTCTGCTGTACATTGATTCAATACGACCATAAATAACTCCCTCACAGCAGGACATAAACACACCACCTGCTCTCAGACCAAACACACTGACATCTCAAACCTCCAGCGACAGTCCAGACCAGATTCAGAGTGTGTTTGAGAAGAGAAATCAAATATTAGACTCGTGAATGCAAATTTTGATGCTTTTTAGTGCAAGTATGAAGCCTGAACTGAAAGATTTGGCATCAGTACACATTTCGGGAGACTTATTGCAAAATAGCACAAAATATTAAATATTTTTTTAAATATACACTTTTTTTATGTTTCCAAAAGGGCTTGTCTCTGTTGCCCACAAAGGCTACATTTATTTGAGCAAAAATACAGTAAAAAAACAGTGAAATACAATAGAATTGAAAGCCCCTGTTATGTATTTTTGAAAACTACCTTCAATGCAGTGCGTAACACAGCTCTGAGTGAATGAATACATTCTGCAAGGTTTTAAATCTGAAACCACGTGTTGGTCTTTTCGCATTGGTCTGAATTAAAATGCAAATTCATTCTTTGCCACTAGATGCTGCTTTTAAAGCAGTAAAAATATCTGTTTCCCCGGTAACGCTGTACACAAGCGAGAGACGTTGAGCAAGGTAAAAATAAATGCATAAAAAGACATGTTTTTTGACCTTGCATGCATGTAAACCTGTTGTTCGGGACTCGCAAAACCAAAATATGAACCTTTCATAACCCATAATAGGGGCACTTTAAAATAACTGTTATGAATATATGTTAAAATGTAATTTATTCCTGTTATCAAAGCTGTATTTTCAGCATCATTACTCCAGTCTCATGTCACATGATCTTCAGAAATCATAATAATATACAGATTTGCTGCTGGAGAAACATTCTTATTAAAGATGGAAACAGTTGTGCTGGACACATTACAATATAACGCATTCTTGCTGAATACAAGTTTTTGACTTTGAAGTATATTAAACCAGTTATTTTAATTAGCAATAATATTTCACACACTCCAAAAACTGCTGGGTTGAAAACAACCCAATTTGGGTTATTTTGGTAACCCAGCGCTGGGTTCGTCCCTTTTTAACCCAACAATTTGTGTTATTTTGGTAACCCAGCGCTGGGTTAAAAATGGACAAACCCAGCGCTGGGTTATTTTAACCCAACAATTTGGGTTATTTTCGTAACCCAGCGCTGGGTTATTTTAACCCAACAATTTAGGTTATTTTGGTAACCCAGCGTTGGGTTATTTTGGTAACCCAGCGTTTTTTTAGAGTGCAGTATTGCTGTTTTTACTGTAATGGATCAAATAGCTTTGATGTGCATTCCCTGCCCCAAAAAACCCATCTTAATTATTCAAAAGTATTGTATTTTTAATATAATTTTAATGCTGTTTTTAATTTTTACATTCATATAGCACTTACTTTATACAATGCAAATTACTTAAAAGCAGGTTTACAGTCAAATTAATCCCAATAGTCACAAATAGTCTCAGCAAGCAATAATGTATTGTATAACTTCAAGTACAACAAGGCTTTCCAGAAGATCTAGTACAGTTTTGGTGAAATTAAGTGCTTTTAAATTGGTCTTTGCAGCTGTAATTGAAAGTACATCTGTAGTGTTTGTTAGCGATCAGTAATGAGTGGTGTGAGGAGTATCAAAGGGCAGCCCTGCGGTTCAGCGCTCATGCAGAGGAAGTTAACAACATCAAGAGAACACTTATCATGGATAATAACGACCCGCACACACTTCTCTGTTTTCGATGGCCAATAAGGACACAAGAGAATCACACAGACTGAGCTGAACTGTAATCAAACACCACCCAGTTGAAATATAACACACTTGTGCAGTTCACATAGCCATGCAAAGACTAAACACACGTCTGGAAGTGTAAATAGAGCAGGTACCAGACTCAAGACACCACAGAAACTTTCAGCCACGTTATATTTCAGCTGACACAGAGCGAACGACACATGAACATTGTGACTCAATAAGGAAGTACTGCCATGAGCAGTTCACTTACAAAACACTTACAGGAAAAGTCACTTCAGTACGTTCAACAAACACATAAAACATGTAGCAAAGACTAACCATAAAGAAATCTCACTTAAATCTCAATTTTCCTTCGGTTCAGGGAAGTCTCCTGCTTCTCAAATGTTTCTTCTTTCAAAAAAGACCCCATTAATCTCACATATATCCTCTCTGAAGTTTCATAAGATATTTCAATGTCTAAAATTAGCCAAGATCTCAAATTCTGCATCGAAAGTCAGAGATCTCAATGTGTACACATAAACATATTAACATCTGATCTGCACTCTCTGTTAATTTTATAGCTTTATACAGTCAAATTTGTAAATAAAACAAATGATTGTGAGTGAACACTAAAAACACTGCTTCAGTTTCTCGTGTGTAATTTAACGTTATTTGCTGTTTCTTTATAATTACGTGTAAAATTTACTAGCAATCTTTTAGTATAAATTGAACATTTCACACACAATTTTCAGTATATACCCTTACCAAAAAATAGCATACTTCAAGTTTATTTTATTAAGTATACTTATGTACAGTTCAAGTATATTTTAAAGTATACTTTATGTAGTAAGCATACAAATATCAGTGGACTAGTAGTATACTTGTAAGTACTATTTCAATACTCCTTGAGACTAAATTGGCCCACATTCTAGTATATAAAAAGTATACTTTACATATAACAGTAGTAAAATTTGAGTACACAACTAGTTTGCATCAATGTTTTTAGCTTGTACTGCAACTATACTAAAACTGAACTTATAGATATACTGATAATTTACTAATTAAATACTTGTAGTCAGGGCCGTAGCTGGGGTTTGCGGGAACCCGGTGCAGGTTGTACCTGTGGGCCCTGTTTGAAATTGTTTAATTTGTATGTTCATTCAATTAATTTATTTGTGCTATTTACACAATGTTTTTTGAGGTTTGTTTTAAGCGCTTTGAGACGCGTCTCTCTTCGCACGCCCTGTGCGCACAGAAAACCATGCGCAGGTGCTTTCACATCTTTTTCTGTTTGTATATGTAAACTGTGATTTGTATTTGGTCATGATTCTTTGTCATGTTGGTTTTTCTATTTTGCAAGCTGTTTGAGCATTACAGCCAAACTAATTTCCCTTTTATAAAGACAAAGCCTTTTAAGGTTGCAAAATATAAAAAAGAATGGCAGATATTTAGGCCAAAGTAGGAGAAGATAAAATTGTTGTCATTATTTTATCTTTGTTATTAAAAAATGAGAACAAAGATACACATTACAAAAAAACACATAATATACAAATAAAATCCGCGGGACCGCAGAGCGCAAATCATTTGAGTCAGTTCGGGACCGCGGAGTGCAAATCATTTGAGTCAGTTCGGGACCGCGGAGTGCAAATCATTTGAGTCAGTTCGGGACCGCGGAGTGCAAATCATTTGAGTCAGTTCGGGACCGCGGAGTGCAAATCATTTGAGTCAGTTCGGGACCGCGGAGTGCAAATCATTTGAGTCAGTTCGGGACCGCGGAGTGCAAATCATTTGAGTCAGTTCGGGACCGCGGAGTGCAAATCATTTGAGTCAGTTCGGGACCGCGGAGTGCAAATCATTTGAGGTCAGTTCGGGACCGCGGAGTGCAAATCATTTGAGTCAGTTCGGGACCGCGGGGCGCGAATCATTTGAGTCAGTTCGGGACCGCGGAGTGCAAATCATTTGAGTCAGTTCGGGACCGCGGAGGTGCTAATCATTTGAGTCAGTTCGGGACCGCGGAGTGCAAATCATTTGAGTCAGTTCGGGAACCGCGGGGCGCGAATCATTTTAATCAGTTCGGGACCGCGGAGTGCAAATCATTTGAGTCAGTTCGGGACCGCGGAGTGCAAATAATTTGAGTCAGTTCGGGACCGCGGGGCGCGAATCATTTGAGTCAGTTCGGGACCGCGGAGCGCAAATAATTTGAGTCAGTTCGGGACCGCGGAGCGCGAATAATTTGATTCAGTTCGGGACCGCGGAGCGTAAATAATTTGAGTCAGTTCGGGACCGCAGAGCGCAAATAATTTGAGTCAGTTCGGGATCGCAGAGCGCGAATCATTTGATTCAGTTCGGGACCGCGGAGCGCAAATAATTTGATTCAGTTCGGGACCGCGGAGCGCAAATAATTTGAGTCAGTTCGGGACCGCAGAGCGCGAATCATTTGATTCAGTTCGGGACCACGGAGCGCAAATAATTTGAGTCAGTTCGGGACCGCAGAGCGCGAATCATTTGATTCAGTTCGGGACCACGGAGCGCAAATAATTTGAGTCAGTTCGGGACCGCAGAGCGCGAATCATTTGATTCAGTTCGGGACCACGGAGCGCAAATAATTTGAGTCAGTTCGGGACCGTGGAGCACGAATCATTTGAGTTAGTTCGGGACCGCGGAGCGCGAATCATTTGAATCAGTTCGGGACCGTGGAGCGCGAATCGTTTGAGTCGTTTCGGGACCACGGAGCGAGAATCATTTGAATCAGTTTTTTCTTTCTCTCTTTTTTTTTATTAAACAGTACAAAACTTAAAATCATTAACACAGTAGGCTAAAGTATAACAAAACACATAAAATACAAATCCCTTAAGAAAATGAACCATGCTTTTATTATAGGCTGTAGGCCTATGGTTTGATTTGATTGATGTTTTGCTGTATGACGTCAGAGTGAACGCTCGTGAATGAAGCATTAGAGCAGCTCGTGATCAGATAACACACAGAGACCTGAAGGGTTCATTAGGAGCTTGTTGTTGGTCTTTTTTAAGCGTGTTGTATTTGCTGTTCTTGCAGTCAGTGTTATATTCCCAGCACTAATGAAGCTTGTGTCTGTCGCGTTCTGATCTTTATGCTCATCTTAAACGGTATTTCTGGAGCTCAGTTGCTTTGGTCTGTTTTTATAAGCACAAAAAAAATATTGTCTTATACTTCTTTGATTATGAATGTAGCCTCCCTGGGATGGTGCCCTACGCAAACAGCATACACTGCATATAGTATCGTTCATATCGCACAGACCGGGCCGCAAGGGCACTTTAGCGTCAGACCTCAAAGGGGCTCGAGCCCCCCTGCCCCCCCCCTGTGCACGCCACTGGTCCTGAGCGTCTTTTTAGGCTGGTCTTAGCCAGTCGGTTGAAATTGCCGGACCCCCCAACAACCCCCCCCCCCCAGCCCCCCAGCCGTGGGCCCCTATAATCGTCACCACCTTTCACCCCACTAACTACAGCCCTGCTTGTAGTAGCATTTTTTGTACACTTTGAAGTACAGTCTCAGTTAACTACTAGTTTAGTAGTTTTATACTGCAAGTATACTCGTAAGTTTTCTTTAAGTGAACTTTACATCACACTTTAAGTATACTACTATGTCCCTATTTAGGTATTAATTTGTATATATTTTGTTATATGAATATTTGAACATACAAAACATAAAACAATAACAGGGTGCTTGTAAACAGAAGCATTTTATTCTAGCTTCATGCATTTTTCTTTACCATTGAATGTGGGTAAGTTTCATGAATAATAAATAAAGAAATAAACAACATTTTGAACAAAAATCTGAAAAAAGACTATGAATTGGATTCAGCAAAATCGATCAACAGCCCAAAGCTTGACAGTCATTATTACCTCTTCATTGGTGATATTTTGTTCATAACGTGTTTCAGTTTCTTCTTCTCTTGTGTTTTTGGGTAAATTCTGTACAGAAGATGTGTTCTAGCGCCTCCTACTGTATAACAATGACAACACGGGTTCTAGGAGCACAAACTCAAACCTATTTAGACTTTTTAAGTATGTCAAGTATATGAAATGTCATTTCTGAGAAGTACATAAAAAGTTTAAATAAAAGTATGCTTTCCTATTTTTTGTTTAAATCCAGCCCGCCGGCAGGACGCCTAGTGGTGACAGGGTAAAGTCGTCAAAAAAAAAAAAGCAAAAAGAAATTTCATGTCATATATCCACGGAAAGCTGAGATTCTTGTGATTTCAACTATGTAAACCATTTTAAGATACAATAAACACAGCATGTACAATCTGTGTCTTTATCAGACCACTTTTTGTTGACATTATGCAGACATGCATGATAGTACAGACATACATAGGAATAACACAGTAGGGATGCAATATAACACCAATATAAGAAAAAAACCCACAAATTAAATAATGTATTGTGTACAGAAATAGAAATATAGTAAAAATAAATTATTTAGATTATAAATTATAAATATATATGTAATTTTAAAAGTGTACACATTTTGGATTCTATAAATAAATGTCACTATAATGTGTTTATGCTTCAGTTACTATGTGTCAGCAGTTATTGACAGTGAATCTGGATGATAAATTGAATAACTCTAAGTGTAACCTTTCATTAGAGCCCAAAATGATGACTGTACATTAAAGCATTCAAGAATTACAGCATTGTATGTGTCGTTGGTTACAAAGGGTCGTTTGGAGTCTCCCAATTGTAATTTTTTTGGAAGCGTCTAGACATAAAATTAGATAAACATGTGTAAAACACTAATTTTCTAATATAATGTTTATCAAATGCGAAATTTGGCTTGGTAAGGCTTGATTCTGTGATCCCAATGTATTTTCCAGTTCATATCTCCCAGCTATAGTCATCTGCAGGCTTCTATTTACAAACAAAATGCAGGCGGAATTATTTTTTTATTTTTTTAGTGTATTCAAAGTGATATTACTCAATATCAGTAAGACTTACAGTGATTCTGACTGTTGAGAAACAAACATCAGAGTGTCACCTTTCAAAGGAGACCAAAAACATGCATATAATCCAAATGGCTCAAGAACAGCATGCAATTTACTTTGGGTATGCCTTTTTTAGGCGTTTTAGGCAAATTTTACAGGAATCGTAAAGGGTTAAAAGAAGTATACTAATATCACACTTGAATAAACGTATTTTTCATACGGGTATTCTTATTTGATGACAACTAGTGACTCATTTGGGTCTTTATTTCTCACACCAATCCTATGTATTTAAATACTCCTTCCTGATCTATTGCTAACGATCCATCAGATCATGTTTCTAATGCACAAAAAAGAGAACAACTTTCCTTTTCCTCTCAAGTCATCAGTCCATATTATTCATCATCCACCTTCACACAGAGACATGTTCACCATCCAATCATTTATTCAGAAAAAGAAAAGACCCAGTCCTGGCCTAATGTTATCGTTATATCCTGTTTCACTCAGAAACACGTCACATTACGGAAGTCCAATGTCTTGTGAACACACTAAGCTCTGAGCAGCATTAGTTTAGCTACAAACACGGTTCAGAAACACAAAATCACATCAGCTACGAACCACAATCATAATGATCTTTAGCTCACAAAGGTTTAGTTCAGGCCTTAAAGGCATAATTAAGCCAAAAATATTCATTCTGTTATCATTAATCCATCCTTGTGTTGTTTCAAATATTTTAGAATTAAGTATAAAACAAAGAATGAATATTCGTGTTTTTTATTGAAAGTCAATAGAGCCCAATAACTTAAAACAAAATATATTATTTTTTACGTTAATTGAAATAAAGTTAGTTGGCTAAGGCCAATAAGGCAACAATTTTCATTTATTTCTAAGACTGAAATAAATGTTAATAAAAATAGCGATACCTTACAATGAAGTCCCATTAGTTAGCATTGCTTAATGCATTAACAATGAGCAATACATTTCTTAAAATATTTTTTAATCTTTGGTAACTTAAGTTGATATGAATACAACTATTAGTTCATATTAGCTCAGGTCCGTTAAATAATATTAACAGATACAAATTTTAATTTCAGTCAATGTTGAAATCTATTATGATTTCACATCATCTGACAGCAAAAGATTAATAATTGCTTTAAAAGTAATCGTTTTTTGAATCGAATCGATTTGCTGTCTAGTGTCTACCCAGAGATTCACCGCCCTAACAACACACAACAAAGTTACAAAATCATCAACTAAAATTAAAACAAAAAAATATATAAACTAACTCAAACGATTAATACCACTACAATAGCATATTTAAGATTCTAAAGCAACTCTAGTGTTCTTTAAAAGATCTTGTTCCTCAGAAAACCTAAATTCATACAGGTTTGGAACGACTTGAGTCGACCAGGTTTTGAGCTCATACCACATGTTCGGCCTCCGCTGGGCTGGAGGGAAAATCCTCCAGCGAACAATCTCCAGCGTCTCCTTCACCGTCCATCACCTCCTCTCCTCACCTCTCCCGTTCTCCTCAGATCAAACACGCTTCGGGCTGGTATTAGAGCCACTGACACCACATACTGCGATGGCTTCCGCTCAGAGAGAACGACAGCAACAGCTTCCTGTTAATCTCTACATGACACACAAGAGACGAGTGCTGCTTGCACAGGAAAACACACACACACACACACACACACACACACACACACACACTGGCACGTGGATGGTTCGCTTTTGAAATCTCTCGGCCAACTTCCTGTTCAGAGACGAGCTCTGAAGCCTGGCACCATAACATGTCTGTATGTTTTTGAACACAGTATTGCATTTGCAAACTCTTGTAACTGTTCTGGACCAAAGAGGAAATGAAACCATCCAAAATAAAAACACTCACATGTGTATCATACAAACACACTGCCTTAAAATTCACTGCAACTGAAATACGGTTTCTAGAATAAAGAAGATCATGAATAATGATCCCAAAGTCAATCCATGATGTAGATGACTTTGTTTCTTCATCAGATTTGGAGAAATGTAGCTGCATCACTTGCTCATCAATGGATGCTCTGCAGTGAATGGGTGCCATCAGAATGAGAGTCCAAACTGCTGATAAAAACATCACAATAATACACACCACTCCAGTCCATCAGTTACTGTCTTGTGAAGAGAAAAGCTGCGTGTTTGTAAGAAACAAATCCATCTTTAAAATATTTTTTACTTTGTTACAAAAACAGCATGAGTCAAAATACAAGTCCTATGTCCATAAAATGGCTTCCTCCAGTTAAAAAGCGTATCTCCTCTGGAGAGGAATACACACAGATCAAGGGCTGTTTGAGCAAAAACAGCTCTAAACAGATATGTTGTGGATTTTGATGTGAGAGGAAAACTAGGGAGGGAGTTTTTCACTGAAGGAAGTGTTAATATGGATTATGGACTCATATTTTTAAGCAACAGTTTGAAGTTAAAAACGCCTTGATGATGGATTTCTTTTTTCTTAAAAACCTGCAGCTTTTCTCTTCACAAGACATTAACTGATGGACTGGAGTGGTTGTGTATTATTGTGATGTTTTTATCAGCTGTTTGGACTCTCATTCTGACGGCACCCATTCACTGCAGAGCATTCATTGCTGAGACACTGATGAAATGCTACATTTCTCCAAATTTGATGAAGAATCAAACTCATCTACATCTTGAATAGTCTGAGGGTGAGTACATTTTCAGCAAATGTTCATTTTTTGGGTGAAATGTTCCTTTAATGTGTGTGTTTATCCATATAAAGGCACAGGACGTGTGGTACTGTCTTCAGATGGTTCTGGCTGCAACATCTAGTGATGCAAAGCAGAGACGTGATTTATTATTGTATCAAGCTGTTGTAAAGACAGAGATTTATGTTCTGAATATAAACATGATCTAATTTATGATCAGAACTTTAATGTAATGCATCTTTCATCTCAGGTCCAAATTTGATCAGGTTAAACTGAGCGACTACATTCCAAGATGGCACTGGAAACCGTCCTGTGATGCTTTATAGGGTCTGTAAGGCCCCGCCCACGAGGCCCCGCCCACAAACCAGACTGACAATGTAACACTCAGGTATTCTGGCCGGGAACATTTCCCAGAAGCCATCTGACCGCAGTGTTTACAGACAACATTGCACAGGGACCGAACAACACGAGTTCACATATCTGAAAAACAGCCGGAGCGAAGCAAAGCCACTGAGGTACACGGACCAGTTTTTAAAAAGAAAATGTAACACTTTCAAACACATTTACTGTATTTTTAACTGGTTCTGAAACTGTAAAACTACAAAAATTGCAGGTAAATGACTGAAAATGATTACAGAAATACAGTGAATCCAAAACTGAGCTTTGATGTCTGAGTGGAAAACTGGAGTATCCGAGTAATGCCCTAGCAACCATTTATAACACCCAGCTACTGCCTAGCTACTACCAACAACACCCTAGCAGCCATACAGCAATGACCTAGCAACCACCAAGTGTTAGAAACAAAAAACTCTAGCAACTACCTACCAATACCTAGCAACTGCCTAACTACCACAAATAACACCCTAGCAACTGCCTGAGCTCTAGCAACTGCCTAACTACCACAAAGAACACCCTAGCAACTGCCTAAGCCCTAGCAACTGCCTAACTACCACAAAGAACACCCTAGCAACTGCCTGAGCTCTAGCAACTGCCTAACTACCACGAAGAACACCCTAGCAACCACCAAAAGCACCCTAGTAACCACCAATAACACCCTAGAGACTGCCTAAGCCCTATCAACTGCCTAACTACCACCAAGAACACCATAGCTACCACCAAGAACACCGTAGCTACCACCAAGAACACCCTAGCGACCACCAATAACACCCTAGTGACTGCCTAAGCCCTATCAACTGCCTAACTACCACCAAGAACACCCTAGCTACCACAAAGAACACCCTAGTGACTGCCTAAGCCCTATCAACTGCCTAACTACCACCAAGAACATCCTAGCAACCACCAAGAACACCCTAGTGACTGCCTAAGCCCTATCAACTGCCTAACTACCACCAAGAACATCCTAGCAACCACCAAGAACACCCTAGTGACTGCCTAAGCCCTATCAACTGCCTAACTACCACCAAGAACACCCTAGAGACCACCAAGAACACCCTAGCTACCACCAAGAACACCATAGCGACCACCAAGAACACTCTAGTGACTGCCTAAGCCCTATCAACTGCCTAACTTCCACCAAGAACACCCTAGAGACCACCAAGAAAACCCTAGCTACCACCAAGAACACCCTAGAGACCACCAAGAACACCCTAGTGACTGCCTAAGCCCCATCAACTGCCTAACTACCACCAAGAACACTCTAGAGACCACCAAGAACACCCTAGTGACTGCCTAAGCCCTATCAACTGCCTAACTACCACCAAAAACACCATAGCGACCACCAAGAACACCCTAGCTACCACCAAGAACACCCTAGCGACCACCAAGAACACCCTAGTGACTGCCTAAGCCCTATCAACTGCCTAACTACCACCAAGAACACCATAGAGACCACCAAGAACACCCTAGTGACTGCCTAAGCCCTATCAACTGCCTAATTACCACCAAGAACACCATAGCGACCACCAAGAACACCCTAGCTACCACCAAGAACACCCTAGCGACCACCAAGAACACCCTAGTGACTGCCTAAGCCCTATCAACTGCCTAACTACCACCAAGAACACCATAGCGACCACCAAGAACACCCTAGCTACCACCAAGAACACCCTAGCGACCACCAAGAACACCCTAGTGACTGCCTAAGCCCTATCAACTGCCTAACTACCACCAAGAACACTCTAGAGACCACCAAGAACACCCTAGTGACTGCCTAAGCCCTATCAACTGCCTAACTACCTCCAAGAACACCATAGCGACCACCAAGAACATCCTAGCTACCACCAAGAACACCCTAGCGACCACCAAGAACACCCTAGTGACTGCCTAAGCCCTATCAACTGCCTAACTACCACCAAGAACACCCTAGCGACCACCAAGAACACCCTAGTGACTGCCTAAGCCCTATCAACTGCCTAACTACCACCAAGAACACCATAGCGACCACCAAGAACACTCTAGCAACTGCCTAAGCCCTAGCAACTGCCTAACTACCACAAAGAACACCCTAGCAACTGCCTGAGCTCTAGCAACTGCCTAACTACCACGAAGAACACCCTAGCAACCACCAAAAGCACCCTAGTAACCACCAATAACACCCTAGAGACTGCCTAAGCCCTATCAACTGCCTAACTACCACCAAGAACACCATAGCTACCACCAAGAACACCGTAGCTACCACCAAGAACACCCTAGCGACCACCAATAACACCCTAGTGACTGCCTAAGCCCTATCAACTGCCTAACTACCACCAAGAACACCCTAGCTACCACAAAGAACACCCTAGTGACTGCCTAAGCCCTATCAACTGCCTAACTACCACCAAGAACATCCTAGCAACCACCAAGAACACCCTAGTGACTGCCTAAGCCCTATCAACTGCCTAACTACCACCAAGAACATCCTAGCAACCACCAAGAACACCCTAGTGACTGCCTAAGCCCTATCAACTGCCTAACTACCACCAAGAACACCCTAGAGACCACCAAGAACACCCTAGCTACCACCAAGAACACCATAGCGACCACCAAGAACACTCCAGTGACTGCCTAAGCCCTATCAACTGCTTAACTACCACCAAGAACACCCTAGAGACCACCAAGAAAACCCTAGCTACCACCAAGAACACCCTAGAGACCACCAAGAACACCCTAGTGACTGCCTAAGCCCCATCAACTGCCTAACTACCACCAAGAACACTCTAGAGACCACCAAGAACACCCTAGTGACTGCCTAAGCCCTATCAACTGCCTAACTACCACCAAGAACACCATAGCGACCACCAAGAACACCCTAGCTACCACCAAGAACACCCTAGCGACCACCAAGAACACCCTAGTGACTGCCTAAGCCCTATCAACTGCCTAACTACCACCAAGAACACCCTAGAGACCACCAAGAACACCCTAGTGACTGCCTAAGCCCTATCAACTGCCTAATTACCACCAAGAACACCATAGCGACCACCAAGAACACCCTAGCTACCACCAAGAACACCCTAGCGACCACCAAGAACACCCTAGTGACTGCCTAAGCCCTATCAACTGCCTAACTACCACCAAGAACACCATAGCGACCACCAAGAACACCCTAGCTACCACCAAGAACACCCTAGCGACCACCAAGAACACCCTAGTGACTGCCTAAGCCCTATCAACTGCCTAACTACCACCAAGAACACCATAGAGACCACCAAGAACACCCTAGTGACTGCCTAAGCCCTATCAACTGCCTAACTACCACCAAGAACACTCTAGAGACCACCAAGAACACCCTAGTGACTGCCTAAGCCCTATCAACTGCCTAACTACCACCAAGAACACCATAGCGACCACCAAGAACATCCTAGCTACCACCAAGAACACCCTAGCGACCACCAAGAACACCCTAGTGACTGCCTAAGCCCTATCAACTGCCTAACTACCACCAAGAACACCATAGCGACCACCAAGAACACCCTAGCTACCACCAAGAACACCATAGCGACCACCAAGAACACCCTAGTGACTGCCTAAGCCCTATCAACTGCCTAACTACCACCAAGAACACCATAGCGACCACCAAGAACATCCTAGCGACCACCAAGAACACCCTAGTGACTGCCTAAGCCCTATCAACTGCCTAACTACCACCAAGAACACCCTAGTGACTGCCTAAGCCCTATCAACTGCCTAACTACCACCAAGAACACCCTAGCGACCACCAAGAACACCCTAGCGACCACCAAGAACACCCTAGTGACTGCCTAAGCCCTATCAACTGCCTAACTACCTCCAAGAACACCATAGCGACCACCAAGAACATCCTAGTGACTGCCTAATCCCTAGAAACTGCATTGTAGAACACCCTAGCAACCACAACAAATCCCTAGCAACTACTCAAAACATCCTATCAATCACATAGCCATGCCTTAACACCATCTAAACACATCTAGAACACATAGAAATCAACTCTAAACACACATAGAAATCAACGCAAACACAATGCTCCAGGTAATAAAACGAAACCCCAGAAACAAGCTACAAATATCATGTTTGGTGTACTGTTTATTACAGCGTGTATCATGGGTTTTGTGCGAAGAGGATCAGATTTCAAGAGATCTGATTGATCGCTAGTCTTACTGAGTGAAAACTACACCTGAGTCTCTAAACATCTCCCAACTGATCAATGAAAGACGCATGTGGACAAGAGACACTAAACACACACACACAGAGAGAGAGAGAGAGATACAGAGTGAGAGAGAGAGAGAGCGAGAGAGAGAGTGAGAGAGAGAGAGAGCGGAGAGAGAGAGAGAGAAGAGGAGCGAGAGAGAGAGACGAGAGAGAGAGAGAGAGGAGAGAGAGAGAGAGAGGAGGAGAGAGGAGAGAGAGAGTGAGAGAGAGAGAGAGAGAGGAGAGAGAGAGAGAGAGAGAGAGAGAGAGAGAGACGAGCTGGCAGAAGCTCTGGACCGCTCCGGCAACATCCCGGGCATCGCTCTGCGCGACTCTGAAGTCAAATGCCCGCTGTATGCGGACGACCTGGTTCTGATGTCCCCCACAGCCGAGGGTCTCCAGCACAGCCTGGCCCTGCTGGAACAGTACTGTGAGGAATGGGCTCTGACGGTCAACCTGGACAAAACCAGAGTCATGGTGTTCCAGAAGAAGGCCAGGTCTCAGGGAAGCAGATACCAGTTCAGTTACGGAGGAGAAGTTCTGGAGCACAGCACCAGCTACTCTTACCTGGGCATCCAGATCTCTGCATCGGGGGGCTTCAGTCTGGCTGTGAAGGCCTTGTATGAGAAGGCCCGGAGGGCATTTTATGCCATCCATTCACGGTTTGGCTAATTAAAATTACCAATTAAAACATGGGTTAAATTATATCACGCAATCATTAAACATATTCTACTGTACGGGAGTGAAATTTGGGGACCAGTAATACATTTTAAAAATTGGGATAAAACTTCAATAGAAAAACTACAACTAGAAATTATGAAAAACATTTTAGGGGTCCATATATGTACATCCAATGATGCCTGCAGAGCTGAATTAGGCTTATACCCACTGAAGATTGAGATCCAGAAGAGATGTGTTCAGTTCTGGCATCACCTCCATCAATCTGATCCTGATTCAGTCCAATATAAAGCCCTCCTCGCCAATGAAACCTCAGCAGAATCTCATCCTCTAAACACACTCGCTCATCAGCTCGTCCACAAAACCCAGCTCCTCACCGACTACAGCTTCACCCCCAGAACCATTATTAAAGACATTGACACAAATCTAAAAGACACTCATGATGAATCTCTACAAATACAATTTGACCTTCAAAATAAGCTCCAATGCTACTCAACCCTAAACAGAACCACTACATTTGCCAATTATTTATTGATTAAACCATTTAAAGAAAGACAAATCCTCTCCAAATACAGATTAAGTGACCATGATCTAGAGATAGAGAGAGGAAGACATAGACAAACATGGACCGAGCGAGAGCAGAGGATCTGTAGACACTGTGATCTACAGCAAATAGAGGATGAGAAACACTTTCTGATGATGTGTCCCAAATATCTCCATGTGAGGGAAACATTTCTCCCCAGATTTCAAGCCCTGATCCCTTCATTTACAGAGCTCAGTGATTCTGAGAAAATGCCCTTCTTACTCGGAGAAGATGATAAAACAGCTGCACTCGCTGCTAAATATGTGTTAACCATTCATAATGTTAGATGTTCAACATGATTCACGTGATACTGACCAACTTGATATTTTCATTTATTTAGAATGATTTTGATTTTATCTATTATTTATGTTGTTATTTATTTACCTATGTTGTTGTATATATATATATATTAATGCTTTGGCAACATTGTGTTACGCAGTCATGCTAATAAAGCTTATTTGAATTGAAAATTGAATTGAATTGAGAGAGAGAGAGAGAGAGAGAGAGAGAGAGAGAGAGAGAGAGAGAGAGCGAGGGGAAGTCATTAGAGAGGGGTGAGTGGACTGATCCATTTCTCTTAGTGCTTTTGGCAGAAACAACGAGCAACTTAAATGTAATAAAAACTGAATTAGCAGAAGGACTTGCTGCTGAGAAAGACAAAAATCACATGAACGGATCTCTGAAAACTAATCAAATCATGCTAAATATACTTCAACACTAATCAGTGCACTTCTAACATCAGTAGTGTGTTCTGTCAGTCTTAAAAAAGTAACATTAAAATAAATAAATAGTGCAGCAGTCAAATAATTCAGGCGTTTACAATTCTTGTAAAACTCTTATTGTTTATTTACACTGTAACGTACTGTACTATACTGTTATACCCCATCTACTATTTTTATTATTGATTATGCATGCATGTACGTACATATACTGAATGTATATATATATATATATATATATATATATATGTATATATATATATATTAAACACAGAAATGATCAGATGTGTGTTTAAGTTTAGCATGATTCTTCATTCTTCAGACCTTTTAATTATTTTAAGGTCGACGTGAAACGCAAATGCATTTTACCTCCATAATATTTCAGAACAAAACCAAATATTTCCTGAAAAACAGACGAGACTTGATTTGAATCGATTCAATGTTGAAACATTTCGATATGAGAGCTGGTTGAAAAAATTAGATTAAAAAGATGAACATTTAATTTTTTTTGTGATGAATCAATAACACTACTAAATACAATTTTAATAAAGTCTATTTTGATTTCACGTTTAAACATTTAAGATCTAAACTCAGAGTAGTCTCGTCTCTGACACAGACATCAGCGTTCAGAAAGCAATCAGACACAATCACGACTGTCCTGTCTGTGAAATCACGAGCATCTCAGATGAAGTTTTGCTGCACAGTCACACAGATGTGTTATTCAGAGTCACATTAAGAGTGAAGAATGTGTGCGCGGCCACCGTCAGCGTCTGGATTCATACACAGACACACAGACACAGACAGACACAGACACAGACACAGACACACACAGACACACACAGACACACAGACACACACACACACACACACACACACACACACACACACACACACAAACAGACACAGACACAGACACAGACACACACACACACACACACACACACACACACACACACACACACACAAACAGACACAGACACAGACACACACACACACACACACACACACACACACACACACGCAAACAGACACACAGATGCACACGCGCACACAGACACAGACACACAGACACACACAGACACACACACACACACACACACAAACACACGCGCACACGCACACGCGCACACAGACACACAGACACACAGACACAGACACAGACAGACACAGACACAGACACACAGACACACACACACACACACACACACACAAACAGACACAGACACAGACACACGCACACACACACACAGATACACACACACACACACACACACACAAACAGACACACAGACGCACACACAGACACACACACACACGCGCACACAGACACACACACACGCGCACACAGACACACACACACACACACACACACACACACACACACACACACACAGACACACACACAGACACACACACACACGCGCACACAGACACAGACACACATCTGAAGCTTTCAGCTCTTTCTTCAGGTTTTGCAGATTAAATATCATTATTAGTGACTCAACTGATGAGAGACTGCAGGTCTAAGAATTATACAACAATTATAAGATTTAATTAAATAATTTTAGATGTAGTATAGCCAGCGATCGAATTGGATGGGGAAGAGGCGGTGGAGGGTTTTAAACAAAAACAATATGCTTTTTTAAAGGAATTATTATTTATGAGCTGTTTTTCAAGTCAAAAGTTAACATTTTTATTTATTTATTTTTTTGTGGGGACATTTGATCCTCATAATGTAGGATCAACTAATGCACACACACACACACACACACACACACACACACACACACACACACACACACACACACACACACACACACACACACACACACACAATTCTATTTGTTTCCTTTTTTATCCTCTATCACATGTTTTAGTAAACATCATATATTATATCTCATATGAAATAATAAAACCACAAAATTCATCCTGTGAAAACCATTTTGAAATTGGACATTGCCTTACAATAGAAATGGTACTTTAAAATCTTTTATCAGGCTCCTCCCCCTCAGTGCGGGGGTGTCATATTACAAACTCCATTACGGTCTTTTAGAATCAAACGTTTTAGAATCTTGACCAAATACATATCATCGGAAAGGTCTGAGTCTCAAGATTCCATATTTGGTGGTTATTTTGTGATAGGAAAACACTGAGAGAGAAATGTATTCATTTGTGACAAAAAAATACATTAACAAAATTCAATGCGGTTTGGATAACACTCCGTGACTATTTGTGACAGATTTCACTTCTGCAATAATCTCCTGATTGTCTTCTAAAAAAAGAGACCAACCTTAGGTCTGTATTCAATAGTGTTCATGAATTATGACAATTTAAGTTTGAATAGTGCACTTTTAAAGTCCATGTTCAAAAAGGAGGGGGGGGGGGGGGTCACAGTTAAGAGGTTAGGCTTGTCATGGATACATAAATAAGACACTAAAAGCACCAGCAGCTGCAGCAAGTGTCTGTTTTAACGAATGATTCATTGAATCCTTCAATCAATCCTTCACAGGGATTTCACACAGGATTGTTTTTCTTTCAGCTTTTGAATTATAGATGCATTCTAACTGGCTTCATCAGGCAATAATAATAATAATTTGGTTTGCTTTGTTTAGTTTTTTGCAAAGTCACTGATGTTGATAATGTCAGCTAGCGTGAATTACTACAACAACATGTCACACTGCATAATAAAAGTTATATATAAAATTATACTCATATGTTTGGTGTAACAGCAAAGTGCGAGTTAAGAAAAAACAAGCACAGCAATGTTAAAAAGACTATGTATAAATAATTTCAATAGGGTCTATAAAAAGCAGCACACCTCAAATGTTCACAACTGAAAATATTAGTATATTTATAGCTAATATTTTCACTCTGCCCGTCTCGTTTCTGAATTCCTTCCTCATATTATTCTTGAGGATGTCATGCAAAAGTGCTGTAAACATTAAACAAGATCACTAAAGACTAGCCAGAGAGTAAAGCTTTCCTCGCTTATTTAGTTGAGCTTGAGCTCTTTTTAGAAAGTTGAGGAATCTGTGGATACAAAAGGAGGGCAGACAGAAGCTATGTATGGAAACAAATAACTTGATTGAGTGCATATGATTTTTTATGTGCAGTTTTAGATTTTATGCACATCTTGGCATTTCCGTCCAGCATTTTACCCCAAAACGTGCATAAAAATACATGAATAGAAACATAGTGCTATGGGTTCATCCTGAGGCAGTCAAACAAACCGAGGTGGTGCAGCATCTGACATCATTTCCTGTATGTGCAGGGTATATCCTGCTGTTATTATGATTATATATGGTTCTAATCATAATAATGGATCACTCACACTGAAAGACTGTATGCATGTTTCTGGACAGAGAGGATAATAATTCACCGGATTCTATTAAAAGAGAAGCTGATTACATTTACATCATCTCTGACCCAGATCATGATGAGTATTTGCTTTAGCTTTGTTGTCACTATTGAGATTATTTTAAAGGGATTGTTCACCCAAACAATACAATTCTGTCATTTACTCACCTAATGTTGCACCAAGCCTGGATGACTATTCATTTTGTTGAACACAAAAGATGTCTTCTTCATATTCAAAGTTAAGCCGGAAAAACCCTTGACCTTGACCTTAAGCCGAATCTGGACACGTGTCTTGTGCTCATGAGTCATATTGACTACTGTTATGATACTTTTAAGGTGTTTGTTTGTCATTTTAGGAGCTTGACAGTTGCCAGCCACTGACCACTTTTTGGTCTATAAAAAACAATGTGAACTTAAAAAAAATATATATATATAATTATGAGAGTGAATAATAATTGCTGTAGTTATCTTTTTAAGTCAAGACACAGGCAAAACAAAAAACAAAAAAGATTTTGGGCTATTTTTCTTCAATAGCTTTTTCTTCTTTCAGACTAGTAGAAAAATAAATAAATACTTAAATGTGGATTTTGGAGGTGTCTTATTACGCTTCATATATTTGCGTCTGTATATTTCAATTACAATACATATCTTTAAAGTCAGTTTGTTTCTCCACTTCAGCAGCACTTCTCAAGTTTAGCCGTTTTATTCCCATCTATATTCTGAAGGTTGTTCATATATCATTCGCCGTGAGTTATCACGTTTTTTCCCTAAAACATGGTGAAAATGCTGTTTTTTCTGTATGTTGGCTTTTTTTCCTGATTTATAGCATGATGCAAATAAAAATCCAAAATACCCTCAGTCAAAAACATTTTACTGTAATATGTCTACAAAATCAAACAAGAATTTAGAACCTGGCTTTATCCAATTTTCAGATTTGTTCAAATGAATGCATATTTAATGAATGCCTCATTTGCATACATTGTAAACATAGCCTTTCAGAAAACAATCATCTTATACTGTGATTGATCAGTTGGGGAAGTATGATATCTATTAGTTATTTTTTTATCCTATTAACCTGTAGTGTCTTGCCTCACAAAGCAGGAGTCTGAAAGTCTACTTGATCAACCGGCATCAACACTAAACTCAGGTGACGATGCAGACATTTGCATCAGGCTTTTATGTGCACATCTAAAACATTGGTTTCAAATGAGGTGGTCAGAATGTGTTGTCAAAACATCGCTGTCTCTCACTGCGTTTCGATGGCGCTCATGTTTCTCTTGTAATGTAAACAGATGGTGGTGAGTTTCACCATAAGGGCCCTTCAAGACGTTTCTCTCCAATCACAACGGACAGAAAGCTCATAACGGGCACGCTCACATTACTCACCGAGCCCGAGGGCATTAGGGCGGATTTCTGCTCTCCTCGCAGAAGAGAAACATTTGGACAATTGTTTTAGCAAACGACCAGCAGCAGGTTATTGATTTTGTGCAATGAGCTTTAATGCATCTAATGGGCTGCAAAAGCAGGGGGTGAAAAGGGACACGACCGGGCTAAAAGGATCATGGGATGGATCTTTCTCCAGTCAACGGGCCAGTTACACAAACACCTCACAGATTAATCTCACTGGCAGAAGCATAACGAACAAGTAAATTCACATTTATGCATTTAGCAGACGCTTTTATCCAAAGCAACTTACAGGCTATACATTTGTTATCAGCATATGTTCCCTGGGAATTGAACCCACAACCTTTTGCCCTGCTAACTAGGGCTGCAGCTAACGATTATTCGGATAATTGATTAACTAGTCGATTATTCTTTCGATTAATCGGATAAAAAAGTATTTTATTGACAAAAAACACTATTCCACATTCTGCCCAATGTCCTTCAAACAAACGTGCCAACTGAATATAAAACATACAGTGATTAACAATTTATTAGACCACCTGTCATAAAGAGAAAACACGAATCTTTTAGGATATTTTAATCACCAATGCAGTTAGTTTAGAGTAGCCATGGCACAAACCTTATACAATTTGTTTTAATACATTTGTTGAGCATTGTATATAGTGAATATAGTTTAAATCTCTATTTAAAAATGAAATAATAATAAAGATAATAAAGACTCAATGTTAATCAACAGGTGAGAGTAAAGTTCTGCAGGAACACATGTTCACTTTAAACACAGTCACGTCTTACTGTCGTTTATTTATCCTGTAAAAGGCGGTTATGAAGCGTCTCATATACATATTCATTTATATTAGCCGACACGCTGTTATCCCTTTAAAGTTCCTACTCTCATAAAATATTCACACTGCATGTTGACTTTTAAACCTTAATTAAACCTTAAATTAACTTTCAACAACAGATATTTCAGCACAGTGGATATTTTTGTGCTGAATAGCCTGTTAATTGTCTCCCGCCTTAACTTAACACAGGCTGTCAGGATGGACCTTTATGCAAAAATGGAAATGCTTGTGTGAATTTGTGACATTTATAGATAAGGATAGGAGCGTAAACTGAACTGAGGACGCGCGCACACGCACGCATGTGTCAAAGTGCCTGACAGGGCAAGCCTTTACACTAATGCATTAAAATAAATAATTGTCATGTTTTGGGCAGCTTGGATCACGTACTTCTCCTGCAGCATCTCATTCTGTTTCTTCCACTATTTTTAGATGCATTTTGTCCATAGAAATGCATTATTCAGTGCTGCAATTTGAGCAACCGGCTGAAGTTGGACGTGCACTGTGGGCAGACCCGACTAATCGATAATGAGAATCATTGTCGATGATTTTCATAATCTATAATAATTGGTTTTATCGATTAATTGTTGCTGCCCTACTGCTAACGCAATGCTCTGAGCCACAGGAACATTATGCACAAAATCAGACGTGATTGCAAGCAATGTGTGATTTAACGCGTTGGCCCACATTCCATTAAATTGCTTGAAGAATTGGTAAACTATGAAATTTCTTCTTGAAATGTTGTTACTTTCTCATTCAGGGTCATAAATGCACATGTAAAGTTAAAAAAATAGATGTGTTTTAGTCTTTTGGTACAAAATTTGGTTACATCACGATAGTGTTGTTGTCAAATTGACCCCCATTGGTTCCCATGTTATTCACCAAAAATCAAGTTTACCCTCACAAGGTTTTGAGTACAGACATGAAGGCAGAGGCTATTTACACCAAGTACAAATAGCGATTAATACTATTTACACAATGTACACGTAATGTTAGATGTTAATGGTTAGCTGTAGTTGTTTGAAGCTAATTGTGTGCAAATAGTCACTACAAACATCAAGAACGAGTTTTTATTTTGTGTCTGTGCAGCTAATTTTAAACATAAAAATATTAAATATAATTAACCTATAACACAAAGGGTGTAAGTTCAGTCTCACGGTAAAATGTCTCACATTTTAGCCTGTCTTTCGTTTTTCTCATAGTGTTGGCAAATTGCATGGAAACCAGTGGGGGTCAATTTGACTCAACACAAAAATAATATTCAGATTTTCAACACAACAGATAGTTAAGCTACTGCTCAATAGCGCCTCTTGTGGCAACACTTAAAATCCACATGTACCTGCATTTCAAATTGCACTCAAAATGCAACCATGACAAAATAAAAAGTACAGCCAAATGCATTTGCTGTCATCTTGAATAAAGTGTGTTTTCTACCTCTGACCATCAGTTCAGTATAAAATTTGTGCTGAAACATTAAAAACGAGACTAAAACCTTACTGGCAGACATGCTGTAAAGACAGAGAACAGCTGAGCCAGCCCGCTGATACAGTTTCTCGTCTACGGTACAGCAAGATCGGCTCAAAAAAGCTGTTTAATTTTTAATTCTTCCCTGGATGAAGCTGAAACATCAATGTCACACAGGGCCCTGATTTAGCAGAAAGTGTCTCACTCTATACTATAGGGTTTCTATTTCAATTTTTAGACCTGTTTTGTGATCCACCAACTATTGTCATTATGAAAGTATTATAATTCAGGGATTCTTATTTGAGAGGCCATTTAATTTAACAACAACAAAAAATGCTTATGCCCCTATAAACAATAATGTTAATATAAAAACATCAATAAATGTGGTCTATATTCCTTCAAGTGAAGGACTGCAAAATATAAATGTGTGCAGCTATAGCTACAGGTTTATTTTCTACATTTATAGTGCAATAGCATATAAATGGCCTCATGTTAAAAATAAATAAACTCCAATTTTGATTTCACGATGACTGTAAATAAAATAAATAAATAAATACATTTTCCTCATCTGATCACACCTAATGGTTCATATGTGGGGCTTGCATAACGGAGCCTGACGACCACAATAAACAACACAACAGACAGTCAAACAAGAGTTCTGCAAAAGATAATTATTGCTGAGATATTCTCCTGAAACTCCCAGACATGCTGGCAAACCATCACTGTATCCTGTAAACAAGGCTGAAACAGCTGCTGGCCACACTGAGCTCCTCTGGGCACACCTGCTGTAAAACAAAGATTACGAAAAGAGCTAATCTAGGTAGTTTACCCAACATTACGCCAGCAGCAAGATTACACTGCAGTCCAAATACTAAATCATAAAAATATGTTTTTTCACACACTCTTAAAAATGATGTGTTAAAAATTTACACAAAATATGTGTTAAACAATTCGTAACACATTTTGTGTTACTAATGACACATTGTGTGTAAATATTGTGATTAACTGATTGTGTTAAACACATTTCAGCAGTACATATTGAAATACAACGTATATTTATTTTGCTTACAGTCAAAGGGTGATATCTACTGTATTTATGTAGTTTATCATGTTTCCAATATAAAATAAGCATTTGGGCGCGCGGGGTGAAAATACTGGATTTCGGGAATACGTGCTGCGTGGGCTTCTGCGCGCATGCGCAGTGACGTTCTTTTTCAACCGTCGCTCCGTCAGCCATGTCAGATAATGCAGCGCTCTGCTTCAGGTGAGTGAAAGTAATTAAAATACTTCTATAATAGTAATGTTTCCCCCCACCTTGCTTAAGATTGTTTTGTGTTAGTTGTAATTTTTATTATGTTGTCTCCATGTTTCGTACCCCTAATACACGGCTGGCCTATTAACTAAATGTCGTCTATAGGCCCGCAAGCTAACGTTAGCGCATTTGCCGCGGTTTTTGTAAAGTTGTGTTGGCACAATTGTTAATAATACATATTAAGTGAAATACATATTTGTATTGAACATTGAGTATGAACTCATTAACCGTACCGTCCCTTTACAATGAACGTTAAGTCACTATGGAATGTTTCATATTCAACAATGCAAACATAATGTAATCAATCTTGCGCGCCATTTTGTGCTAACGTTACCTGACGAGTCACTGGCTATTTAAAATGTATTTTTTTTATTGTTATTTGTTTTCTCGTTGTGCGGTGTATATATTCTTTTATTTTCTTTTATTTAGATGATGGCTGTCGAGGAACAAATTACAGTTACTTTAACAACTTTTCACAGAGTGCTTGCAACTGTCTTCATAGACGGAAAGGAAACATGGAGAAAACTATTCACAGTTGCAAGTGTCGGAGAACTGATAGCCAAAACTGATCTGTCTAAACAAGTATCTCTTGATCGAATACTGAGATTTGACACAGATTTTCAAGAATTCATTGACACTGATGTGAATGCAGGAGTGCAGGAGCTTGATACAGTTCAAATATATTATATTGCAAGCAACGCCCAGGATTTATTAGAAGGGAGTGTTCAACCATTACAGGTAAACCATTCATGTATTTTACTCTTTATATTACTAGTGGTCAAAGTAAACATTTCAATAAATAAAATGTTTTTGTCATTTCTTAGTGTCATTCAACAAATATAACTCGGACTGGCACCACAACTAGATTGCTAACACTGCTTGAAGAAAAAGCCTCTGCAATCCTGAGAGAACATGAAGAGACAAAGATGCTATTTCCTCAAGAAAGTTTCTTGTTAAAGTTGCTGTCAGTGACCTCGTTGAGAAACATGGCTTGTGAGTATATGTGGTTGTTTATAAGATGTAAGGTGTATTTGTTTGCAAATTAAAGTAAATTACATTGTATTTAAATAAAACATTTAATAAAACAGTTATAAATAGTATATATATTTATATATATATATTATGTTTGTGTTAGCCATTTCTGCAACTTTTGTTGAACTTTTGTTTTTTCAGCTATTCATCTGGTACAGAAATGCTGGCACTAGCAAAGGAGATTGTGTCATTGTTCCCCTCCTTATGGATTCAAGTGCCCTTTGGTGAAAATGAGGGACATGTAAGGATGTTTTTACATTATAAAATGAATTACTTAGCAATGTGAATATAAACTGCTCAAGTATATTTGACTTCAACTTAATTCTATTTTTGCATTACTCATGTCAGGAGCATTTTTTTGATGGGCCATCACACAGTGGCTTTATAGAAATGAGACTGCGGAACATCAGACAGAAGCTTCAACAGAACCAGCGGATGTACAGTTTGAAACGTCGTCATTGTACACTGCAACATTCTTTGCCAAGTCCAGATGAAACTGTGCCAAGTGAGTGGTTGACCCTGATAAAGAGGATGCAACCGTCACCAGATAATTTATCATCAATAAAGTCTGCAATTGACCAAACCTTCAGTTACCGAAGGAGATGGATAACGACAATCCCCAACTGTTGCTGAAATCTTCAAGGAATATCCCAGATTTCTTGACATGCCCGCCTTGGTAATAGACATGCTCAACTAAGAGAGAACTTTACACAAATTTGTATTTCATAATTGTAACATTAATGTTGTTGTTTTTTTTGCATTGAAGATGGACATTGATTTTTCCAAGCTCATAGACTTGTTTATCCAGAAATGGGAAGGGACCATAATTCCAAAGCTCAAGGAAATAGCATCCTTGGAGAAGAAAAATGACATCAGACACTTGCTGGAGAAAGCAGATCAGCATGGCTGGTACCAACGTGACCTCTTTGCTCAGTGAATCCAGTGGGTCCCTGAAGTCTGCTCCGCTGCAGTTGGTTTCCATCGGTCCCCTTGAGAATATTGCCCAGTACGCAATTGTGGCAAAGAATGATTATTTTGCCCTTCCACTTGATGTTGAAAGCCTGACCTGTGCTTTCAGGTAAAGACAGACTTTTCAAATTCTTCTGGCTGTGCAAGGGGAGAACCATTATTTGGTGAAGTTATACACATTATTCCCCAAACTGAAAGAGAATATGCACTATTGTTCCTGAGAGTTTTAAGAGTCAAATATTTTGATGAACACCTTTTTCCTTCAGTGTCATCAGAACCAAAGATTGACATGTCAAAGCTGCCTGGTGACTTAATAGATTACAGACCTTTAGATATTGTATAATTTTGTGATCAGCAATATGTAACTCCTAGATACAAAATTTTGTTTTAAACATGTTGGTGGTTGAAACTGTTGAACACATTGTGTTTTGACCAGATTTGACAATTAATTGTTTTGTAAACATGATCACCTATAGGTGAATGCATAAACAGTAAGTGTGTAATGGTTATTTATTTGAATACAGTTTTCAGGTTCATTAAAATATGTTTTTTAATGTATGAAAAACATGTTGGTACACTTGAGAATAAGTTTAGAAAATATGGTACTTTATATGTTGGAAACTGTTTCATGCATATTTGATGTTTTATTTGACTGCTTAACCGATATGAGTTTTATAATTGATAATGTACTGTATGATGTTGAAACGCGCATATATATATATATATATATATGCAAGTTTATAGTCAATATACTGTAGTAAAATATTTGAATGCATTAATTCCATGTTAAAAAGGAAAACTAATAAACAGTATGTGGAGCAGTGTCTAATGGTTTTCTGTGAGATTTCATAATAAATGTACACAAATGGTTTATTGATCTAACATTTTTAATACATTTTATTTTAACATTAAACAATTCCTCAGTAACACACAGATGTGTTAGATACATAAAAAAACAACACATCAATGTGTTAACTTAAGCTGCACATTTATGTGTTACATGTTATGACACGTTTTGTGTGTTGAATTTAACTCAACGTGTTGTCCCTGAGCACACTCAGAACATGTGTTAAAAATAACACATGTTGTGTTGTTTTCAACACATTTGTTTTAAGAGTGCAGAGCTCATTATATGATCACAACACTGTAGCAGATCCTCAAAAAGGGTAACTGAGGGCAAAGGAGAGTTGACCTAATGTCCACCTGCTTCTGTTTACCCCTTCACAGTCTATAATCCGAGACAAGAACACTAAAGGTCCGTTCACACAAAGAGCGATACATACATTAGTGTCCACACCAACGCGCGGTCACGCTCGGTTTATTATACGCGCTCTGCTGTCTGGTCTTTTGCCGCTTTGCAAAATAAACCCTATCGCTGAGTAAAGAAGTGCGCTACATAACCCAGTCTTCTCTACCAGTGCTAAGAGACAGTAAGAGACAGCAGTGTATGCTCATTCTATCTGTGTAGTTTACAGAAGTACAGCTCGCACACAGAGACTAATAAAGAATAGATTATGTGCAGTGCTCCATCACAGGGAGAGAGATGTCTACACTTACACGCATGGAGCCGGTTTTGTTGATGGCCATCTCAGGTAACAGGGAGCGGAGATGCCGTTGCTTCTCACCTGAGCAGCTTCAGTTTCACTCTAACGACGCATCATAACGGCAGCGGAGCGTTAAATACCCGATACAGCGTCGAAGCAGGTGCGATGATCTGCGTCCTGTTGCGCTGCTTCGCTCGGTCATAAAGATCCAATACAAGGGTCCGCTTCTGCCCGTGAACTCCCTTGATAAAGCCGAGGAATTAGTTGTATTTATCGCCCAGGTTAGGCTGGATCGCGTTCATGATTAATAAAGGGAAAGTGATTCCTCTGCGTCTGGGACAGATATGCGTCCCCGGTACAATGAAGTCCAAAATCAGACCCTAAAGTGCATCTCCGGACGATCAAAACCAAATCGACTGAACGGTTCAATGCTCAAGTGTTCATTGAACTCAAGTTGGTTCATCAGGAGCGTCCGGACACCGTCATTCTGTGATGAGACTAAAGCACGCGCAGTACCGTCACCCGGTGATCTCGAGCCCCGGTGGCACGCGCCCAGCCGCCTGCGCGTAAGGGAGCGCAGCGCGTTCATGTGATGGACGTTTGTGTCCGCCGTTAAACACTGCGCTTTCGTTTTCACTTTAATCGTCTTAAAACACGAGTTGAGCTTCATGCGAATTGAATTCACATTGACCCCGCTGAAAAAAACAATAGAACCCTGGCCAAAACACAATAGAAAATGTAAAGATGTAATGTTTATAATGGGAATTGTATTGGTTTTAATGGGAACTATAATGGTGTCTACTGGTGTGTGATGGATTCTATTGGTGGGATGTTAAATCCTATTGGAAAAATGCCCAAAACACACTACAAAAATGAATTTTGTAATGGTTTTACTGGAAAAAGCTAATGGTTTATAATACTATTTTAATGGAAACCATTAGAATTTCTGTGATGGTTTCTATTGGGCTTCTATTGTTTTTTTTAGCAGGGGATGCTCTAAGAATAAACCCCAACAATTAATTAAATAACAATAGAGAACTATGAATTCGCATTGCAATTACCCTGATAGCACATGTGCATCACGGAGACGTCTGCATTTACATCTGCAAGACGTAACATTAGTTTACGGTATTTGGGTAATCCGGCAAACACTTATGTGCCCTTAATGTAATAGCATATATCAGGCCTAGTATATATTCTATAGGGGAGACCGGGTATGGTTGTAACATGGGGAGAGCTGTAACAACATAATTTCCACCTATCAGGGATAAGATAGGAGTCCTATGATCATTTCATTATTTACCCCCTTACTACCCAATCTTAAATGAATGCTTGTCAAGGCTGTACATTTATGCAGATTTTATAAAGAAAAAACTGATTTTGGTGTGAGAATCCAATTTTTTTCCTCCCAAAATATTTTGCTTAGTACTTCAATTGTTGCAGATTAACTCATATAAATAATATAACTTACATTGGAATAAATTATAGATTCTCAGGCAAAATGTGATGCATTTTTAAACTGCTAGTTTGAAACCGTTACGCTAATACAGCTCACCAAGCATTGGATGACAGGGGTGGGGTAACACGTTTTAGCATTCCCTTACATACTACTGAGATCTTTCATGTTGTCTATATGGAGTTTTTTGTCAGCTCAAAGCCAAAGGAAATGTGAGTAAAATATGGCCTATGTAGTTTCTGGATCCACCAAGTCTGCATTCTAGGGTTAAAACATTGTTTTGACACCATTGTGAATCTAATTGAGAAAATTCATACACCGACACAAACACAAATTTACACAGTTTTTTGTTAGATCTACACGTTCTTTACCTCGGTACAATGGATTGGAGTATGCAGTAAGCATAAATACTGTTAAGGAGGTTTAGTCTAATTTACACTCACACACACACACACACACACACACACACACACTCTCTCTCTCTCTCTCTCACACACACACACACACACACACACACACACACACACACACACACACACACACTCTCTCTCTCTCTCTCACACACACACACACACACACACATCGAACAAAAAGTGGATTTGAGCTGTAGTCATTCCTAGAAATTGTGACATTGTTTTGTTATGTATTGTTCTTTTAGATTGTTTAAATGAACCTGTTTTTGAAGCGAACTTTAAGAAAAGTTTGAAAACTTATGAAACTTTATTTTGCTTCTTTTGTCTAACTGTTACAACCTACCCAGGGCAGTGGGGTATATTTTAACAGAGGCACTCCATGTATTTAACAGCAATTCATAAGAGCTGAGATATTCTTGCAGAGGTTTGAATTGGTGCCTTTTGTAGTGAACAAATGTGGGTGCTCAAGGTTCAAGGTTTTATTCGTCACATATTAAACTATACAGAATATAATCAGTAGTGAAATGTAAATCAGGTCAGGTCCATTCAGTGGACAGAGCAAAATATGTAACACAACACAAGTAATATAGGTAAAAAAAATAAAAATACATTAAGGAAGAATAAGATGTGCAATAAAATAAAATGTGCAGAACAGTATACTGTGGACTTAATAAATAATAATATGATAATATACGCAGGGATGTGCAAGAGATATACATAGCAGCGATGATGGAGAATAGTGGTATCTTACTGTTTATTAAATTGGGTCATGTTGAAGTTATTTGACCGAGTTTGAATTTAGGACCCTGATGGCCTGAGGGAAGAAGCTCCTCCTCAGTCTCTCGGTTTTGTATAAAGGTTTGAGCACTCTAGCTCAAATATTCAGCGAGTTACAGATGCTGAAACAAAAAGTGCTACAACCATACCCGGTCTCCCCCTATAGTGTTTGATTTTGTAACTTTAATTTTGCCAAGACTTTAGTCAGTTATAGGCTTGGAATGTCCCATTTCTGCTATTGCATGGTTTTTTATATACGTAACTCTCTCCAACCAGTGAGCTGTAATGATATGTTACATGCAAATGCTGTTAATCTGTACACACTGAATAAGCGTTTACTTATGGCAGGGGTCACCAAGTTCAGTCCTGGAGGGCTGGTGTCCTGCAGAGTTTAGCTCCAATCCTAATTAAACACACCTGAAGCTACTAATGAAGGTCTCATTGGGTATACTTGAAACTCCAGGCAGGTGTGTTGAGGCAAGTTGGAGCTAAACTCTGCAGGACACCGGCCCTCCAGGATCAAGTTTCATGACCCCTGACTTATGGATTTTGGTCGGAAAACACGCCCTCTTGTGGATCATATTGACACCATCGTCATAAGATTTTTTTTTAAAGGAGGTTTAAAATACCCCTACAGTAAAAGTGACTTTATTATTTTTTTCCAGACACATTAATCACATCTTCATAATATAGAGAAGGTTTCTACCTAATTTTAATTTATGATTATTTCCCTTCTAATATATATACACACACACACATATATATATATATATATACACTTGGATGGGTTAAATGCAGAGAACACATTTCACTGCTCATTATACTCTGTATAATTGTGTATGTGACAAATAAAGCTCATCCGAGCTTAATTTGTATTTGTATATATATATATATATAATACAATAGACACCATCAAATAATTTGTAATGGTTTACTGGTTATAATGGGATACATTAGTTTAAATGGAAACTGTAATGGACCCTATGGGTTTCTACTGTTTTCTTCGATTGATGGCTTGTTAAAACCACTAAAAATACAATATGTCCCAAAACACATACAGAAAACCATTTCTTAATGGTTAAAACTTGGTGGTTTGAAATTTTGTAATCATATTTGTAGAGGAAACTATTACCATTTCTGTGATGATTTCTTGTTTTTTTGTTTTGTTTTGTTTTGTTTTTTTCCCAACAGGGTTGCACATATGAATTATATTTATTAGCACACGATACAGTCAACATAAGCATTATTTGATAAGTCAGATTTAAAACTGACAGTTTAAAACGGTTAAACTGATATAAAAAAAAATGCTAAATCGGCAGCTCAAACTGAAACTCGAATTTCCAACATATTATATATTTTTTTTTAGCTATAATCATAATAAGAATAACTAAGCGTAAATGTTAATACATCTATTCAAAACATTAAATAGGATAATAACTACATAAAATACATCAAACAAGACTGAGTGAATAATTAGCATGAAGCGCAGTGATTGGTTGACCGCTTCAGTGGTACTTGGCGCGCGCGGGCTTGTAAGGACACGGTAAAGCGAGAACTGTGACTTACTGAAAGTAGTGTTTTTTATTTTATTTCCCCAAATTGGTTATTTATGTTCATAGTAGAGTTCGTTCATATTGTAGCATTATAACCATCACACCAGCCAGCAAAGAGACGTTCGAGAAAGGTAGGCTAATTATAGCTTAGCTGTGGCACAAACTACAGGCTAGAGTTAATGTAAATCTCTTATGATTGTTAGAATGTTTTATTAGTTATGTGAAGTATTTAGTCTGTAAACTGTTAGCCAAATAGCATACACAGCTACTATGGTCATGACAAAAGACGGACTTGATAGTAAAGAGGCCAAGATGGGGGGGGGGGACCCCTAAAACCTTCAATAATGATAGGCTAGTTAGAGAACGAGTGGTTTCAACTGTGGCTACTTTTGAGTAGTATGCTACTACTGTACTCACTTGCAATCAGGACACAGATAGATGTAGCTGGAGGACTAAAAGAGAGCACAGTACGACATGGAGGTGAGTGGAATACTATAATAACGTGTAGAGTAACGTTACTCATCCAAACGTTCAACCTTCACCAGTAATGCCAAACATATCAAACATCAAATCTAAACAATTCCTGAAATATGTTTAAAAATAAATAAATACAATTTACATTGAAATATATATTTCGTTAAATAATGACGTTTTATTCTGTCTTCTAAAGTAATCAACTCTGCAGCTAATTACTTGACAATAAATTATAGTATAGTATATGTGTACATGGTTCCACTCCTCCTCTGACCTCCATTTTTAATCGTTAATTAAATGTTTAAAATACTACTAAGTATGTTAAGGAAATAAATCTTAAATATGTGCTTGTATCTAATTCATCTATCATTACTGTACTTATGATTTTAATAGAGAAAAATGGAAACTACAATAATTTCCTATAATCATACATACATTATTAATTCACTTATAAATTAATAAATTAAATAAATTAAAGGAATATTAAGGAGAGGGAAAAAATAAGTTTACCTCAGAAAACGGTTACCTCAGAAAGTACATTTAACTGGTGCCTTCATAATATATTCCTAAATATAATATAATGTAAATATATATAGTATAATTGTTAAACAAATTATTTTGTCTTAAGAAACCAACACCATATCATTTATGATGCATCATCTGTAGATGGCGCTACTGCAACAGGTCTAGTCAATACACAAAAGATTTAGCGTTTCTACAAGTGAAGGCGATATACATTAACAAAAATGAACAAAAGCTAAGAAATTAGAAAATTACAAACAGGAATTGCTGTAGAAATACAGAAATATTAATTATTTTAATACTAATAGTAATTCCTGTCAAAAGCCACACACTCCGACCCCTCCATCAACACTGTATATCTAAATCTGTATAAAAATACACCCTCCACAGCATTTCAAGAAAATCAGATTGATGGCATTGACAACAAACAGCTAATTTACTAAAGCTTTAGTAGAGTCGAGAACATACTCTCCCTCGTATACACTCCCCCCTCATGTGTCTTTTAGACACCTCCTTTTTTCTAGTTACCATGACCTCATCAGTAACCCAGGAAACCCATTGAAATAAGAAGGACCCAGGAAATGAGGTAATGGTTCAGGAATGTCGGGAGAGAATAGTTTCCCCCACAGCTGAAAGATAATGGCAAACAGAGCAGCTCTGTCTGAAGCCATGCATGAGGTCAACAGTCCTTTGACAACAACAAAGCATTACCCTTAACCCAACAGAATGGATGATCTATATATATATATATATATATATATCTATGTAAAAGTCTCTATCAACCTGATAATATATAATTGACATTAAAACAGAAACAAACAGAAAGTTAAGTCTAAATATGACCATTTGGCAAATGCAGTCATATAGGTTGTTCAGGACCAATAAGAACTTCAATAGGCTGTGATGGTAACCTGTCTGGCCTTCAATCAATAGTTGAAAACCAACATAATTGATTAGATTGAGAAGTGTCCATTTCATACCAAATGTGAGCCAGACCTGAATGTAAGTATGGAGTCAATCTCGAGGAACTACCCAACAAACATATTTACGCTGTGGCAATGTCGCTGCCACATTCCATTTTTACTGGGGCAACGTTGCTGTCTACGTGCTCACGACATTGTAGCGATTTTGAATTGTAAGACGTGAAAGGGCTGTAGCAATGTTGTTGCGCGACATTCAGCAACTGCGAGACGACGGTCCGAACACATTTATTTTTATGCCAGATTATAAATATTATATTACCATTTCAGCATCTTGTTTTTTTATGTATTTATATTTTTGTGGTGAATCTCTTAATAATCACACACAAGATGAATATGCTCCAGAACAGTGATGAGTACATGTCATACAGTATTTGTCCAGACAGCCTAAACACAAACTTCAGCAATGGCCCTGAACCGTGGTTGAATCGCAACATTGTGACAACGCAGTATTAACCTTTACGACACAATGTAGAACCAGCAACCTTTTAGCCATGTTGTTACAACATGGCTAAAAGGTTGGCTACGTTGAGGCAACGTTCTGTGTTTGTTTGGTACTCCCTTGTTGAAACCAATAACCACTGTTAAATTACTGTGTTATGAAAGGCAATATTACTTACAATAGTTGCTCAAAACCATTTCCAAACCTATTCTTTGAGGCTCCCCAACACTAAGCAAGCATTTTCAAACTCTTCCTAATCAAGCACACCTGGATCAACTCATTAGAACATCAAAAAAACTGCAAGACTTGAACATGATGGGTCAGATAAGGTAGACATCCGAAATGTATACTCTTGGAGAACAGGGTTGGGAAAAACAAACCTAAAACAGTGCCTAATTAGCTATTTGTCTGTTGTTAAACCAATTAACTAATAACCCAAATCAGCTAAAAAGAAAATTAATTTCAAACATGTTGCGGATTCTTACATTTTGATGAAAGCTTGACTCTGCATTTTCCAAATCATTTACAATATGACCAAGAACATAGTAAATGTGTTTTTCATATTGACTAACTTATTAATACATAAAATACTATTAATCCATAAATATGAGTAGATTTTAAATGTTTAAATATGTTTGAGGAAGATAAATTATAGGTAGGACTTTATGCTACAATGAAACCCCAAAAAGGAAGGTGTTTGCATACTGAAGACTCAAAATGACTGCGTTCTGAATGGATGAGTACACATGAAGCCCAATTAGAAGGCTTATGAGATTCATTGGTAAAATGCAGGTGCAGCTTTTGGATATTTTAGTGTTTCAATAATAGTTTGGGATAGAGGATTGATATTGTATTGTAAGTGCAGATGCTGGGTTTAATGGTGCTCAGACACTTAGTGATCTGTCTCCAGTTCCACCACAGTCCAGTCGCCCTGTGGGGAACTGTCCTGGCTGCTGGGGGAGTAACTACTGACAGAGGACACTGTTGCAGTGGAGCAGTCGAAGTGGGACATGATGTGTGGCCACAGGCTGCTCTCTAGGGGGCTGAGGATGCCCCCTCCCTGCCCAGGTAGGTACAGGAGCGGAGGACAGCCATCCTCCCCAGTCAGAAGCATAGCCTGGTTAATCAGCTGCTGGACCATATCCAGTTTTGTGTTCCAGTCCAGCTCCTGCGGAGGCGGTCGCCGAAGGTTTCCGTTGGCCATTCTAAGTGGTTGGTCTGTCGGGATGGAATGGCCTATCTGGTTGGGGGAACCTTGGTTGCCGGTGGATTGGTTCTCTGCATCCTCCTCGCTGGTCTCCATGGCTTCATAGATGGTGCAGAGTCCAGATGAGGGTGCCAGGAGACACGGTTGCCCTTTCACCTGTGACTGCTGTTTGAGTCTCTGTTGCTGCTCCATCTCAAGCTGCCGCTGCAGGAGCTGCCGGCGGAGTCGGTGTTCCTGCTGCTGTTGTTGCAGCTGCAACTGAAGCAGCTCTCTGCGTTGCCTCTCCAGTGCCCTTTGCTGCTCCCACCGCTGCCTTTCTTCCTCCAGATACAGCCGTTGTAGCCTTTCCTGTTCCTGGCGTTGCCGAATGTGGCGCAACTGCAACTGGTGCTGCTCTAGCCTTCGCAGCTGCACATTAGTCATCAATGGAGTCGGCGGGACCCTCGGAGGAGCATCAACATTGATACGAGGCAGTGGCTGCTGTAGATGCCTGTTGGTTTTCGGCAGGGGGGCAAGGTAGTTATTGTCATTCAGCTCTTGGGTTAGCCTTGAATAGTTACCATTCTCCTGTTGGCTCAGCGAAAGCTGGTGCTCGCCAGTCTGTATAGTGTTCCCGGCTTTCCCTGTGGACAGTCAAGAGCACTTGCAATATGTGTTTACTGACAGAGGCATTCGTTATGAAGAAGGGAGTGACCGAACAGGAACAGAGGAAAAGCACAGACAGAAAGAGGAACATGCAGACAATAAAAGTAAACATAAATCAAATAACAAATTGAACAAAACTCTTAATGAATTCAGGAATCAGGTTTTCACACACATCTTTCCTGTAAAAGCATGTCAGGTATTTTTCAAAACTATCAAACCATTGCATAAGGAATATTCTGGGTTTAATAGATGTTAAACTCTTTCTACTTAATCTGTGGTGTGCTGTTGAATATGAAAAAGAAATCTGGAGTTTAAAACCAAAAAAGGTATATTGGACAAGCAAGAGAAGCCATGGACAGAGTTTGTATTTAACTTAGAATATCCCTTTCAAGTAATCTTTAATCTACAAGTTTGTGTGTAATTTGGGGCCCTACAGGTATGTCATCCAATTAATGAGAGTCATATTTGAACCAATACAAGAATGTAAGTGGGTTAGCCTTAGTTGTTGGGAGTAGTAACTGGGCTAGAAATGAAAGAAAAGCATGCAATTGGCAATTTTCTACTGTACAAATAAATTAAATGCATTTATAGACTACCTGGATAGTGTTTTTAAAGTAATTTTATCATATATATATATATATATATATAGTAATAGAATAAATAAAGCAATCCATATTTTGTACAAGGAGATAAACCTATAGACATTAAGGATAAGTTGTACTTCGGCTAACCTCCACCTCCAGATATTTTTGATGTAAAATGACTATTTTGGATATCAGGTGGGTGGAAAAAAAGGAAGGAAGTGAAAGGATATGAGATACGATACTGAGAAGAGGAAAAAAAGAAAGAAGAAGATTCCCTGACACACGCATAAAATTAAATTAACATTCAGGGAGGTTTTTAAATTTTTTATGTATATTGATGACAATGGGCATTTCTTAAGCCCATTAACCAATAAGATACCATGCAAACTTGTTGTGCTGGGCTTTCAGGGTGGGGTCCTGATGTTGAGTTTAGAGGATATAACATGCTTTAGAAGAGGGGAATCATAGCCCATGACCACTGGCTGTCATTTCATCAAATATACTGTACATCTGGAATAAACCATTTCAGCAGATATTCACTTCCTATTCAAAATCAAATACCATAGGAATACTCCATGTTTAATCATTTATACCATGGTGAAATAGACCATCATGCCACTCAAAATAATAATGATAATAATGATACAAAAAACAGGAACAGACAGACTTGCAATGATGTTTAATGGAATTTTGAGGAAAACCTTTTAGTTATTGTGAATCATTCATGTCCAAACATCCCTGGATCATGTCTGGATTCATAGTAAGATTATAACAATTTCTTAATTAGCTGCACATGCACTTCCAATTCTTGTAGAAATGTCCCGGTACTCACAGTAAACTGACCTGCGAGCATCATTTTACGATTTACAAATGCAGGAAAACACTTCAATTTCCATAAACAGAAATAGTTAGTCTATTCCGAAGTACAAATGTTTAACAACTGTAAATGAAAGAATCCATGTCAATCTGAGCCCAGTACTTTAAAATACTTAAGTTACGTGCCAATGAGAATCTATGTTATCCTTCACAAAAATGTGAAGCAGTAGCTCAAAACTAATAAAAGACAACCAAAATGAAGTATGACCTGCAATCTAATACTCATTCACTTCTCTATGTCAAACACTGAGAGCATGAAAGGAATATCTAACCTGTATTTAATGCTAAAGCAGTTAGTGCTGTAACCGGTTTAAAAGAGAAAGCTGCAATAAGTTTCAAAAGACAGTGAAGCTACTTTTACAGTGCAGGAAAACTGATGTGTTTACAAACATTAAGGTAAGACAGGGATATTAACAAATCAAACGAAAACAAGAAAAAAAAAAAAAATTGACATTTGATTGGTAAAAACAGTAGGATAAATACAAAGGTAGTTGAAGTCCACCAAGTAATTATGTTTTTATTTATTTTTTTGTTGCATTTTTGTCCTTTCGTTAAAGGACATCACCTTAACTTAGTCTAACATTGCAGGTTCAGGGGCGCCATGAAACGCAGTATTATTTAAAAAGTACATTCTAATAGAAAATGAGAATAGCTACTGTACATACAGAAGTTTATGCCATACAATCATAACCATCACCGTGGTAATAGAAGAACAGAGAGCAGCCCAGACAAAGCTTTAATCCCTCACCCTTTTCTTTCCCCCTTCTATCACATATTTCTATTAATTTCAACCCCACATTTGGAAGAAATTAAGGACACAGTGTAGGAGCGTGGGGTTTGGGGTAGACAAGGTGCATTCCAAAAGAGGGACTTTATACGTTACCTGCCAGAAAGTTATCAGTCTTATCACATATAGCAGAGTAGTATGGTGGCTGGCCGTCAGAATTGTCCCCATGTTGGGGTGAGAGGTGCATGGGGGACTCAGGATCCATTTTCATTTCCATAGCGCCTGGGTCTGTCTTACTGCACAGCATGTAGTGCTCGTCAAACCCTGCATCCCTCTCTGTGGGCTCGCTGATAGGCAGCAAATCTACTGGGCAGCCAAACAAGTCATCGCTGTAGGCGGTAGCTGCTGGCAGGGTGAGCTCCTTGATGAAAGAAGGATCCTTGGCCTCTTCCGGAAGCTGCTCTTCATTTTCCAGGCTAAAGATGCCTGGACTCTTTCCACAGCTCTCAGCCATAGAGTGGGCATTGGAGATGGACGCAGAACAGTCAAACCCGAAGGAGGCCATAGAGTTGGCTGACTGAGGCGTATCACCATCTTCCTCTCCAATGTGTTCAGGAGCCTCCTCATCTTCCTCCAGGGCAGCGAGGTTGTGAGGATCTGTGGCATTGTCATCAATTGCAACATCAGGATCATTGATTTGCATCTCACCCTCTGTATCACTGGCCTCATCGCCAGAGGTTGATGGTGATGATGGTACAGACGCTGGTGCTGTTGCGGCATCACCCAGTACTTCATCTGCCGGCAGCGTTTCTGCCTCTTCCTCCTCCCCATCACCTCGCTCTAGGTGAATACCTAGGTCCTGCTCTATGTCTGTTTGCATGGCAGGAACTGGTGTCTGCTGCTTGTCTGATCGGGACTCTACACCTGAGCTGCTGTCATAATCTCGAAGCTCTTCAGGTGTGCTGGTCTCACTGCTGCTATGGGAAGACAGGGCTGTTCCACTGAGAGTGCTGGACTGGGACATTCCAATAGCAGGAGGAGCCAAGATACCTGACTCCATGGGGACTGAGCTCCCGATCTCCTCTTGGAGGTCAGGCTGAGGTTCTGAGCCCCGGATCAGGGGTGGACTCATGTCCAGAAAAGCCTCAGCTGGGGATTTGGGGGGTGTATCTGGTTCAGCTGAGAATGTGGTTGTTGTGTCTGGATCGGCGGTGAATTTGGTGAGTGTGTCTGGATCTTGAACTCTTGAAGCTGACAGATTTGTTTCAGACAGGATGGAAGAAGGCTGGGCCCAGGGATCAGAGAATGGATTGGAATGACTCCATGCTGCTGTCAAAGGCATAGATGTTGCTGGAGCAGTGTGACCCATGCTGTTGAGATCTAGATGACCCTCCTCTCTGTAATCATTTTCATCTTCATCATCATCTTCATCTTCGTTACCATCATTTCTACAAACCCCAAGTGCACTCTCATCCATGCCCTTGTGGACCATTTCTACATCTTTGTCTTCTTCCTCCAAGTCTTTCTGTTGTTTGTAATGTTCATCATCATGCTCTAATGCTATATCCATGTCTTCCTTCAGATTATATTCTTCATCCTCTTCCTCATCTTCACTACCAAATGACTGGATTCCAGGAGGCCCTGTGAATGCCTGTTCCCTGTCTGCCTCGGTCATGATAAAGTCACCTGTCTCTTTAGCACTGCAGCTGTCTTCAGCATTAAAAGGAGATTTCACTTCTGAGTCATGTTTGTCACTGCTGTACATGTTATCTGTTTGCATCATACCCCAATCAGAGCTGGCAAAATTCTCCACTCCCTTTTTAAGGTCAACTTCTTTCTCGGTTTGGGGCACTGATTCCTTTATGCCAATCTCATTTACCTCTTCTTCTTCCTCCTCCTCCTCCTCCTCTTTCTCCTCCTCCTCCTCCTCTTCCTCTTTCTCCTCCTCCTCATCATTGTCTTCATTAATCTCTTCTTCAGCTTTCTCCACCGCCTCTTCTCTTTCTTGCAAGGTGGAGACAGGAGCTGCATTTGTGATGTGATCCCCACCAGTGGAGCCCATCAGATCAAAGTCTTCAATCACATTCTCAGCCACAGAGGGCATCTGTATGTCATCCTGATCTTTTTCATCATCCTGCTCACTTTCTTCATAATGCAGTCTTTCCTCATCCTGCTCCTCGTTCTCTATGGTCACAGTACTGGGATACAGTGAAGAGCTCTGTGCCCATGGTTCAGCTGGACCCTGCAAGACCAGGAAGGGAGCTGAGCTTGGGAGCTCGACTGGCATGGTTGGTGGGCTGGTGGGAGATGATGGTGGGGACAGTACTGTGGTTCCCAGGAGAGACACAGCAGGCACGGACTCCTCCAGACTGAACAAGTCTACTTCAGCAGCTAGTTGAGACATGGTATTGTCATCTTTATAAGTGTCCATGATCTGGGGGTCTTCCTGGGGATAGACAAGCTCCACCTCATCAGAAGTAGGAGAAATAACAGGGGTTACAGTGTCTTCAGGTTCCTCTTCAAAGGCTGGAGAAATGACTGATGAAGTATTTTCTACAGGTTCCTCATAAGAGGTAGGGGGGATTACAGATGCAGTTGTTTCTTTAGGTATTTCGTCAGAGGCAGGAGGAATGGTAGGTGAAATGGATTCTTCAGGTGCTTCGTAAGAGTTAGGGGGAATGGCAGCTGTAATTACATATTCAGGTGTTTCTTCAAAAGCAGCAGAAATTACAGGTGAAACAGTTTCTTCTCGTGCCTCATAAGAGGTAGGAGGAATGGCAGATGTAAGTTCATCTTCAGGTGTTTCTTCAGAAGGAATTATAGGTGAAACAGTTTCTTCTCGTGCCTCATAACAGGTAGGAGTAATGGCAGATGTAGTTACGTCTTCAGGTGTTTCTTCAGAAGGAATGATAGGTGAAACAGTTTCTTCTCGTGCCTCATAAGAGGTAGGAGGAAAGGCAGATGTAGTTACGTCTTCAGGTGTTTCTTCAGGAGGAATGATAGGTGAAACAGTTTCTTCTCGTGCCTCATAAGAGGTAGGAGGAAAGGCAGATGTAGTTACGTCTTCAGGTGTTTCTTCAGAAGGAATGATAGGTGAAACAGTTTCTTCTCGTGCCTCATAAGAGGTAGGAGGAATGGCAGATGTAGTTACGTCTTCAGGTGTTTCTTCAGGAGGAATGATAGGTGAAACAATTTCTTCTCGTGCCTCATAAGAGGTAGGAGGAATGACAGCAGTAGATACATATTCAGGTGTTTCTTCAAAAGCAGCCGAAATTACAGGTGAAACAGTTTCTTCTCGTGCCTCATAAGAGTTAGGAGGAATGACAGATGTATTTACATCTTCAGGTGTTTCTTCAGAAGAAATGACAGGTGAAACAGTTTCTTCTCGTGCTTCATAAGAGGTAGGAGGAATGACAGATGTATTTACGTCTTTAGGTGTTTCTTCAGAAGGAATAACAGGTGAAACAGTTTCTTCTCGTGCCTCATAAGAGGTAGGAGTAGGAGCAATGACAGGTGTAGTTACTTCTTCAGGTCTTTCTTCAAAAGAAATGACTGGTGAAACAGTTTCCTCTTGTACCTCATCAGAGGTCGGGGGAATGACAGACATAGTTGTTTCTTCAGATGCTTCTTCAGGCGTTTCCTCGGCGCCATGAGGAATGACAGGTGTAACTTTGTCTTCAGGTGCTTCCATAGTGGTAGGGGCAGTGACATGTGTGGCCTTTTCGTTAAAATCCTCTGAGTCCTCAGAGGGAGCTGGAATTAAAGTTGTAAATGAGTCTTTTAATTTCACCTCAGAGGCAGCAGAATTGACTTGGGTAAACAAGTCCTCAGGTGTCTCTTCCATGGCAGCAGGAACACAAGTTGTAGCTGAGTCTTCAGGTGCTGCCTCAGAGGTCACCACAGAAACAACAGCAACAGCTGCAGTAGTGGCTGCAACCACAGCGGGTACCACATTCTTCTTCTCAGCCTCTGTGGCTGCTGCGTCTACAGGCTGGGAGGCTTTTGGGCCACCCTTCAATGGCATTGGAGTGCTACTGCCAACTGACTTCTTTGGGCTGCTTGTCTTAGTGCTGGGCTTGCTGCCTGTAGTCTTGGGGCTTGCAGTAACCTCCTTGGAAGGTGTTGCTTTGCTCTCCTTGGGTTTACTTGTCTTAACGTCTGCCGCCTTGCTGGGGGTGGTGGGTTTTTTGGAGGCTGATTCTGCCTTGACATTGGAGGCTAACTTAGGGGTGTCAGATTTGGTGGTCTTGGTTGGTGCTGGCCTGGTAAGCGGAGAAGAAATGGGCTTCTTGGCCACTGGAGTAGATAGCGGCTTACTGACATCTAATGAAAAGAGAACATATAATTTCAACTCGGTATCAAAGCTTCAAATATAAATTAATCTTAGCATTAATAAGCAACTAAATGCTGTAAACTGAATGTAAGTATTTTATGAAAACACAGCACTATAATATAAAAATACAATATTTACCATATGTAAAATATCAGTATTCTCATATTACAACACAATATTACTGTTACAATGGTTACAAGTGAATTATGTTCATGCATTTATTGAATTCCATGCGGTGCCCACCTTTCTTGACAGGTGTTGTGGTCTTAGGAGTGGGAGTGCGGCCAGCAGAGGGTGCTGTGGTTTTAGCAGGAGAAGGTTTAGTAGTCGTAGATGGTGTCCTGGGTGTAGCAGTAGTTGGCCTGGATGCGGCAGTAGGTGTCTTGCTGGCAGTTGTCGGTGTCCCAGGCTTAGGGGCAGCAGGGGAAGAACGGGCAGCAGGAGCAGAGCCAGCAGACCTACACATAGAAGATGTGACAAGAAATAGAGAAATCATTACAGAGGTGAGTCATTAGGGCATTTTTAGGTCTGGTTGCTCCTAGCCTGCACAACTCTGTGGTAGGAGACTTCCGTTGAGCTTTTAATTCCAGCTTGGAGAAGGACGTTCTGCATTTAAAAAGCAGAAGAATGCCGGAAGAAAATAACTCACAGAAAGGTCCTAATATTAGTTAAAACTCCACGGTCTACATTTCAGTCATTGGTGATGGATCATATATCCCATTTAAAGCAGTGAATCATGAGTCAAAGCTTTGATTATTCACAGCACAGAAGGCCTGAGGGACAGACAGGTAGCTCAAAAGCCCAACATGGGGCTATGTGTACTAGCAAAAACATTAATTTCATGAAATCCTCTCCCCCAGTTATCTACCCATAATGCCTCTGTTCTATCCTGGGGTGCCTGACTCAGTGGTAATACACACGTCATCTGCCCTGATAGGGTGAGCTTAGTATGAGCTTAGCTTAGCACACGGTGGTGACTCAGTATATGTACAGGTCAAGTCTGAGTAAGCTAACCTAGATCCTGTGGGCCTGGCAGGAGCTTCTGATTTCCTCTGTCTACGCTCCACTGCATGTGTCTCTCCTGTTCTAAATAAAGAGCTGGAGAGCACGAGGCAGTGTGCGTATCAGTGGAGAAAACACAGTAAGCACCGTGTAAATCTTTCATTGTTTTGAGTAAAAATAACCATGAAAATCCCACTTGGGAAAATAGCATGGATTGTGCTAAAACACATGCTCCATAAGTTCCAGATTTCGTCTAGGCAGGATGGGTGGGGATGAGACTCTACAAAACTGTGGTGTCCTACATATAGATTATCAGGTGAGAGAGAAAGCAACCACACAAGAGAGAGAGAGAACGAGAGAGAGAGATAGAGAGAGATTCAGCAGTGAAGGTTCTGGAGGACAAGTCTATAAACAGACAAACCTGACAGAGAAAACCACACATGAATTAATGCAGTGGTGTGTTGTAGATCCTCGACCTAGTTTAATGTTACAAAAACACCTACTTAAGCACACAACCTGGATTAGGACATTAGTCGTTGAGCCAACTTGTAAATAAGACCTGTGTACAGTTCATGAAGAAGCTGACTGATTGAAGTCTTTGTACTTCTTTTTTTAACCACATCTCCAGATCTAACATTAAAGATTAAAGCATGCATATGTATATATATATATGTGTGTATATGTGTGTGTGTTTTATAATATATTTAATATTATCTTAATAATATAAAGTATAAACTATTATCATAAAATATGAGCTATAGCCCCCAAAAATGTACCTGGATTCTTTATGCTTTTTCTCCCTCACCACATCATCTATTCATCATCAAGATTTATTGACCTGATTTTACCAACATCAACAATAATATATAGTAGACCACAGTAGAGACAAGAGAGCAAGGGGCAATCAAGGAGTCAACCAGCACTAGGTAGAAAGAAAGTAGTGACATTATTAGATTATTGGGGAAAAAAAAACAATTTTTTATTGTTCCTAGAATACAGATTTGCATTATAATTCAACCTTAAAAGGAGAGCATGCTATTAGATGATAAGAAGAGAATGAGAGTGATCGAGAGAGAGAGTGAATGAGAGGTTCTATGAAATTCTTCATCATAATCCAAACATAAAACCTATATGAATAATCTATAGTGACAGGATGACTCAGTATAGGAAGCGAGCACACAGAGATTAGCACAAGCACTGTTCTCCTGGAACACAAGAGAAAGAGAGTGAGTTAATGAGAATATGAGAGAGAGAAAGAGAAACAAAAAACTTCTTTTAATGAAGTCATACAGTGACCAGGTGCCATCAATCTCCAAAAAAGGGCACAAGAAAGAAACAATGACTTGTGCACTATATTATTTAGGTATTTTATGGTAAATGAATAGAAAAGCGGTAGTACATCATTGTCCTTGCAAAAATGCATTTAACATTAACAGCCTTTGTCAAATAACTTTTGCAGCATAAAGAAAGTGATATGGAAGTAATTCATTTTTGAGTGAACTATTCCTCTAATAGAAAAACAAACAAATCATCAACAACAAGCCATCACATCACAAGCCAAGCATTTTTCTGTCAGATCTGTACCAGGGTTGGGGGCAAATATAACGCACATTAAAACCCCAAAATGCACCGAAGCTTAAAAACAATCCATGAACATTTAGACATGTGCATTTGCTCTAAGTGCTTCAAGCAAACGTCATGCCATTCAACCATTTTATAGATAGCTCTCTGATGTTTTGTGAGCAATGGAGAAGCCTGCGGCCTGATTGGCTAATGAACACTGTTTAACTTGCCTTTACATTTGTGAGTGGCAAAACTTCCCCTGAAGCCACAGCAGCAATGAGGAAGACGACCTCCTCCTGAGCCAGCGACTGGCAGACTATGTCTGATGAGATTTTAATAAGGCACTCTGGCCTGAAGGGAATCTTTAACCTCAATAGCGAGGTTCATGTCCCTTCAGGATGAATCTTAATGCATTGGTAAAGCTGTAATTCAGCAGTGTTTGATGAAATTGCTTCTACCTGCTGGCATTCACCTGTGTGTAAATTTGCTGTGTTAGCTTATTATGGGCCAATAGCCATTCATCAAGATTTTGATTTATGATTTATGTATCAAACATTTTAATGTGCAGTGATTTCTTGGCTTGCGGTGGCAAATCTGTGTAAAATCAAATATGCAAGTTTTCAACTCTGTTTACTAATTGGACAATGCATGGACCTGCACTCATTTTAGTTTTTTTATTCTGTGCCCAGTGGAAATGACCACAAATCATAAATACCTAGCGACGATTCCTATATTATAAACTAATTTAAATAGACAATGTCATCTTACTGGAGGTTCTGCTTTTGTGAAATAAAGTCATGCGGATTTGGAATAGCATAAACTACAGTGAATGATCACGGTATAGAGACATTTTCATTTTGGGGAACTATATATTCTTTAGGACTTTCAAGAGTCAAGAAAATAAACTATTTTAATCAAATAAAAACAGGAACAGGCCACAGTCAGAGTGAATAGTGAAGACAATTGAGCATGTCTAAAGTACAGCCATGTCAAACTCGAGGAGCAGGACACCAGCGAAAAATTCAGAAATCTGACAAGCGAGAAATACGTGAAGCACTGCAGCATAATCAGAATCACTGAAGTGTTATAAACCATCCATCAAGTTGGCTGTTGGGAAACACACACGCTCCATTTGGAGATTAGATGCAGTGGCTGCAATAAAACATCTCTCTGGAGGACTGAACTCTACCATGACCTAATGAAGGAGAGAAAGCGGGACATTGAGGTACAGAAAGCAATTCATTTATGAGAAATGCCTCAGATGGTTTAGTGTTGGCTGCTGGACGCACCCTTTACTGACCAGCCCATAGTTCTTACATCAGTATGAAGTAATCATCGACAGAAAGAAGCTCATTCATTAAGGTTGCGTTAAGAATTCAATCAATTAAAATGATTCATATTTTTGGCCAGTTCTGTCATGCTAGCACCCAACGCAGGACTCACATCTTGCACTGCTTTTTGCAATTCTGTTTGGTGCTACAAGTAGCAACTGCAATTCTGCAGATTTTATTTAAAGCTTTGGGTTGCAAAGATGCACCATTAATGCCAAAGGCATGTTTTATTTATTTAAAATCTCGTAGGTTCCGTAGAATTCCCTGCAGTACAATGTCTACTGCTGAAGGCAGGACGCACAGATGGTTGGATGCGTATATGCACATTACACAAACACACGCACACAAATGTGAAGAAAAAAATGTGCCGCACCCAAAACTGAGTCATATATTACTGTACTGTGAAGCAAATGTTAAATTAATACATTGAAATTAATATTAAGTTAACAGTTTTGCTATGCTGCTCAACTGTGCAAATTTTGACTGGAGTAGCATTCAATATTTGTCAGATCGAAGATGTCTACTGGATCAAATTAACAACAAACACAAACACAAACTCCTGCACTAATTGGATGACAAGCGGCCTTTTCACTGCTGTTTATTGTTTGAGCTTTAAATCATAATGAGGCAGAATCAGAAAACAAAGGCTCAGGGTGGATTCCCCAGATTATCTTTTCTAAACTCAGTGCTTGAATATACTGCAATGCTAATAGTGTCGAATGTGTTTCTTTTTCAAGCAATGGGTGACGTCATCTGTGTGCGGGACAGCAGCTTTCCTACTCTAAACATCATTAATCATGAAATAAACTTCCTGTTCAGCTGTATGACGTGGGAAGAGAGATGCTACATGTCATGGCAGAGCTCTGTTTGGATTTTTCTAACATGGACTAAATTACAACTTAGGCCAAATTGTTTTTGTTGATGTTGTCTTTGCCAGGTTATTCTTAAAGTCTTTTTATAGTTACTAACTAAGCAGCACTTAATTACAGAGCTTGGAACAAGAACCTAAAACTCAGACAGAAATACCAACTTTGACAGACCAACTTTTGTCCATTTTACTTCCTTTAAGAACATTGGAAGAAACATACTGCATTTTAAAAAGAAGCTCAAGTAAAAAGGGTAATCAATGTCTGTCAAAATCTAAAGAGATCACCTCAAATGTATGGTTGTGGGACCAAAAATAACACATAAAAATGTTCACAAACTCATACAAACATCTCTCCCCCACCCTCACATAACGTCATGAGTCTGAGCTCATTTACAGGCCTCAGGATGTCCCTCATCGCCTCTATAAACAAGTAACAAAAAACTTCACTGTTCATGGTTGACTGCAGACATCTCAAATCGGCTCCTGTGAGCTCTATGTTGTGATTCTCAACGTGACTCAGATTGTCTCCCAGCACGATAATCATCCTAACATCTCTTTGCATCTGTCCTGGATATCCAGAAATCTGCATTATATCAGCATGTCGCTGTGTGGAAATAATGTAGGGGCTGTTGAGACTTGTGGAGACTTTCTAAACTCTCTCACAATGGGGAGAGTCCAAACTTTTTCTGATAGGAGAGAATCTTAAACTCAGTGGGGAGAGTTCCCTTCAAATTTTTTTGTAATCAGGACAGTGCCAGTTCATTTCCCGGCAAATGAAACTCTTTCCCTTTCAGGGAAATCGACTTATAATTGATGCCTAATGCTTTAAGTATGTAGTAAATGAGGAGTAGTGATTGTTTCTGAGAGATGTGGACTGCAACGTGAGAGTGCATAAGCAATGCCTGATGAACACTGGAAAAGAATGAGCTACTGAAATGGCCCACATTGCAGAATTATAATTACTATACCCTGTCTGGGAGCTCAGTTTGTGACATTCCCAACCTTACCTAGTTGTCTTGGCAACAGGTGGCCTATCAGGTTTGGGAGAGCCAGTGGTGCTGGTCTTAATGGTGGGCGCAGTGGCAGGTCTTGGAGCTGGAGCTGTAATGAAGGATGGTGTGAAGCGTGTTTGAGAGCATTAAAACAAGAAGACAAATACAGACAGTTCATTTGAAATTTTGATAATATGCTACATCAGAATTTATCTCATGGAAGCCTAAAAGAGTTGGACACCCCTGTCCTACTTTAAACTAATGCTGTAATAAAAAGTAATGCAGTGGTTTCCACCCACTCTTCTGAAGACATGCAAAATGTGTCGTTTTGGGGTGGGAACCACTGCTGTATTTAATAAGCTCAGGTGATGCTTTTGTCTTACCTGTAGTTATTGGTTTAGCTTTCAGACCATTGGCTGGTGCAGCGGGGGCTTTCTTGATGGGCTGTGATGCCACTGTTTTTTTCACACCATTGGCTGGAGCACTGGCAGGTCTCACCGTCCCCACCGGCTTTTTCTCAGCCACCTTGGTCGGGGCCTTGGTTGTGGGTGCAGAAGTAGAGCTAGATGTTTTTTTAGTGGCAGCAGTGGTTGAGGTTTTCTTCTCCAGGCCTGCTGTGGTGGTCTTTTTGGTGACGCCATTAGCTTGCGACTTCTGTGCCCCGTTTGTCAGGCGGCTTTGGCCAGTGGTGGGACGGGAGTTGGTTGTAGATGCCTTAGTTCCAGTGGTGGTTATCTTTGTTTTGGCAGGAGCCTTCGTCTTATCTTTGGGATCTACAGGCTTGTCCTTTCCAGTCTTGTTGGTTGCCTCTGTTTGCTGCGGTTCACCTTCTGTTTGCATTGCAGGCAAAGGCTGGTCCTGAGCTTCGCCAACTGGTGCCACCTCGACCGCAGGACCTGTATTTAATGCTTCCATTGGCTCCATTGCTGCCATGTCAACACCATCCGGTTTCATCTTGTCCTAGTCCTGGTGGTTCGTCTCAGCAGAAGAGGAATCAGGAACCCAGAACTCAGTCCACTAGTTGGAGTCTACTTCTATCAGGTGGTTATGGCTGACCTGAAAACAAGAGCAACAAGACTTCAGACAATAAACAAACAACAAATCTGAACAAGAGAGAGGTATGTACCCCCACTTACTGGCAGACAGACCTAAGAGAACAATCAGATAAAGAATCAGGTCTTAGAGAAACTGGCTAAAAACAGATTAGGAATGAATTAAAGAGCGTGCTGTGCCGAGGGAAAAACAACAGCTGATTCAGAGCTCAGAGCTTGTGGATTTGTTTAAACTGTAACCAAACTGAATGAAAGCCACACAAGAAGTAGTTGCCAGCTATTAGGAGTGATGGTTTGTGTAATATTACAGTTGTCAGGCATACAGTTTTACAGATTAAAATGCAGTTTTTCTCTTAGCAAGACATCCATCATAAGACGGATGTATGTTCCTGTGGCTCAGTGGTTAGAGCATTGCGTTAGCAGCGCAAAGGTTGTGGGTTCGATTCCCAGGGAACACATGTACTGACAAAAAAAATTATAACCTGAATGCGTCTGCTAAATGTAAAATGTAAGATTATTTTGGTGCTGTTACATGTGTAAAAAAATCATTTGGTTTTCAAAACCCTTTGGGGGAATTTATAATTGCTAACTACTAGCAAAGCAGCAATGCCAGATGCATTACCCACAATGCCTTACTGAAGCAGATGTCGTTTGCATGATTAAAGAGCAGCGCCTCCACAGCAGACTACAGTGGAAGAGGCCAACGAGAGGAAGTGGCTTGGCTCAAGGGAGCATGAAAAAAAAACAGAATCAGTCAACAAACATTGAAAAAGCGCATTCATAAAGTGGACGTCAGTGTCACTGGACACCTCATCCGCATTATATTACAGATCTGCAAAATCTCCCTGGTTCTTTCTGAGGTCAACATTCATTCTTCCACCCCTCGGACTCATTCTGCCCATGACAAAATCTCCTCAGTTAGTCCTCATACAGATGGTTCAGGCAGCTGAGCATCCCAAATTAGAGAAACCGGGGGGAGGGGGACAGAGAGAGTGATGGAAAAGAGAGAGAGAAAGCCAGAGAGGAAAGAACCCATTCCATATATGCTGCCAGATATGAACAAAAAAGATATGAGAAGATATATTGTCTTGGACAGAGATCTAGCTATCTATGGCCATCGGTTACTGATAGGAATTGTGCACTTGAGAATATCATCAATGACCACATTGACTTGCAAACAACTGTTCCCATGGCAAATGAACAGTAGTATTTGTGTCAAAAGGGGGAACTCTGGACACTTAGGGTGTTTTCAGACCTGCTGATCATTTGCTCCATACGGAAACAGGCACACATTTTTACCGTTTCTTCTTGGTTCAGTTCGGTTTTCAAACATGATAACTAATGTGCTCAGAATCAGAAACTGCTTGCTTTTTATGTCACACATTCCCATTATGATTTACAAAAGAGCTTGGTTCGTCGGTATGTTGGGTTGTATTGCTTTTATTGAGTTTATTTTCAATCAGGCTGAGATACCTCATTCAGGTGACCTTGGACCATTTATTTTGATGTGGATTCAAGTGCAATTGCCATGTTTATATGTGCCTAAATGAACCAAACTAAGGGAGAACGTGTGCCAATATCTGAAACGGACAAGCCAGATGTGAAAAGTTCTGGTTCACAATACCTGATTAGTTTTAAATTATGCAGTCACAAAAATGAACTCTACGGTCGGATTAAATAACGCACTAGTTAGTAATGAAAAATATCAAACACAACCACATGCAACATCACTTCCACTTCATAGACCTCAAGGGCAAGTTTTCTCTCAACTCCTCAAGATCACGTCTCTCTATTTTAATATTGCTTGTAAATACAGGCTTTGTTGCATCTGCTCTACCCCTCCTGGATTTTTTCTCTTGCTATTGATCCTGTTTAGAATGATAGATGAGAATCGGCCTGTGAGAATGTCAGGTGGTGGAGAGCTGAAGAGATTAGATGGGTAAAACAGCCTTGTTCCGAGAGGAAAACACACACACTGTCACACGGCCTTACGACCTTAATGATCCTGCTGAGGGATATAGACTGCTTCCTCTGCATGTAAACAACAGTCACCCTGGGGTCAGAGGTCTATGGTGTCCATCAAATTCTAGGGGGAGGATCTGACTTCTGATGACCTCTATTCTACAGAGTGGCTGAAGACGACAGGCATATGTGACATTTCTTTTTTGCAAATTAAATAATCAAAGTTTGAGATGAATCTGGAAATATTTGAACTAGAAATATTTCTAGAGCCCTAGCTTTATTTTTTATGATATAAATTAACCTTATTTTATGTTAACAAATTATATTTATTTTTATTATCCCTCATTAACTCTTGTTTTTATTGAAAAACATAGAGTTTATGCAGCCTCTGGATCACAAAATCAACCGTGGCTAATTGGGATAATTTAATATAATATGTCAGTATCCCCAGTTTGTGTTTGAAAGCCACCAGTTTTGTCATAATTATAGCAGAATTACAAAAAATTATTTTTTATCCAATTATTTTTTGCCTTTAAATGTAGTGTTTGACAACAGTGAGCCCTTGAGCTAAAAGGATTTGAGAGCTAATGCTTTAGGAAACCTAATGGCCAAATCAAACGTGATGGTGATATTCAGAATATAACCTAATATTTTACACCTACACATACATATATATATCTATATTATATTAGCGGTGGGCATAGATTAATTTTTTAATCTAGATTATCTTGGAATTAATTAGATTAAAATGGCTCATTTGAATTCTGCCAAAGGCATTCAAATAGTTTGTACCCAAATAATTGAATAAAAGTAAGTCTTTGAGAACGGGTTTCTCAAGCCAGGGTGGGCATTAGACCAGGGGCCTCATCTCTGTTTCCAAAATGCATCACAAACTTAATCTCTTCCCGTCCCAATCCCACGAAAAAACTGGAGGAAAATCCCGTTCACTCCCTGAAGAATGACTCCCATTCCCTCCCACTCCCGTGTTGTTGTTTTTTTTTTTTTGCCGATAACTGTCAAATTAAGTAAAAATATAGTACAGAAACAGCGTTGCCCACCTTATAGTTGAATAAAAACCCCAAAGTGTTTTTTACGTAGAGTCTTTACAGATTCGAAAGATGTATTAGGCTACTTTTATCTTTATGACCAAGAATGACAGAGATTTTAAGAGCAAGTGAACGCACCGGAGCCTGTCCTGCAGCAAACGCGCTTCCACACAAACACTTCAATAGCGCACGTTTCTCTAGGTTAACATCATATTGAGCGGCCATGTAAAGTTGCTACTACATACATCTTTCAGATGAAAAGCCATATTTGAGGTTGATGAATGATAGGTGAGCGTTTGGATGTCCTGCCCGATTGTATTACCACATAGACCAGCCGTTAACAATCTGTCCATCACGGACTGCGAGCCTCTAGTTCGAAGACTCGTTCTCGCCCCCTACAGTGCAATTCGGCTAGGTATACATCCGCGCTAAAATATCAGGGTGAAAGTCATCATAGCTTGCGTAGTATAGACCCAGCTCCCAACCCAACTTTGAGAATAGATTAACGGCGATATTTTTTTTATCGCCGATAAGTCTCACGTTAACGCAGCACGTTAACGCCGATAACGGCCCACCACTAATATATATACATACATATCTATATCCCTAGAGAGCACAATATGGAGAAAACCAGAAATGGTAGGTGTAGAGGCTTTGTGACCTTACAAACATAAGACCCATCGTACCTACAAACCCTCTTACCAACAAACCCTCTTACTGGCACTCCGTCACTCTCAGGGACGAACCTGTACACGCCTAATGCTTAATGCCTCATCCAATTATTGTAACCAATCCTGGTGCAGGAGCCTAATGTCGGGAAGGGATGTCTCTTCGAAGCGCTCATCCTCCAAAGACCCACATATAATGTAAACAAACACATTGAGCATACCTTCTAGAAGCAGTATTTTTGGCAGATCTCCAGGGACGGTGCATCAGAGTCTTTAAAATGTCCCGACACAAAACCGCTGATCACCCTGATGCTAATGGGGTCATTGTAGCGGCAAAACGCACTTTGGCCTCTTTCTCCGAGGAGCAAGCAGAACACGGCCTTGTGCATGCATGCATGCATAAATACATATCTAAGTGCTGCAATGTGCCTTAAAAAATCCCCTGTGTGCAAAGCTTGCTTCTCACAATCAGCTAAGCACTGTGGCACAGCAGGTGCTAACAGGCTAATGCCATCTTAGCTTTAGCCGGTCTGGGCCAAACTGACATGTCTAATAACTGGAGAACAAGAAAACAAACAAACTGCACAATCTCAAAAGCTCACTATAGGAAATCTGTTTCCCTCTAAATTGCAATCAATGGAGAGACTGTGCTGGGAGGAAGTGCAAATTTGCACACCACAGAGATGCTGCATGAATTGCGTGGCTTCTCCCAGGCCGTTTGCATGCACTGTGGATGCTGTTGTTGGCCTCTGATTTGGCGGTTGGTCAGAGGACTGACTAATTAGCAGAAATTTGTCACAGTTTAAGATTTCACATATTAAGTCTGTCTGGCCAATACTCCATTGTGCCTCTGCAGAGATGCACACTCAAAAAATATAGATTCAGTATTTTTATTTATGCATGTCTGATATGCATCACATTATTCTTGGATTACATCTGTATCTGTAATATAAATTAAATTGTATATGCAATTCAAAAACTTAAATTATAAACTCTATAAACCCTATAAACCCTAAATACATTGAGCTACAAAAGCCTGAGGCACATTGATTTGAAACATCTTTATGCACCCTTCCACACCCCCCTTTTGCTTGTACCCTCTTGCAGAAGTTTCCCTCCACCCCCGTCTCTCACTCTAAAACAAGTGAACACTGGATCTATTCAGCGACGACCACCACCACAAAGAGAGGGCCACCGGGACTCACAGTTTGCTGGTTGAGGAAGAAAAAGAAAAGGTCAACGAGTTTGAGGCACCTGATTCTCTACCCGCAGAATAAAACAAGAATAAACCTCACCTCAGGTCCATAAACTATCAAAATCCATTATAAACCGCATCAGTGAGGAACCGAATACAAATATAAATTGATTTGTAGGGCACATTAGTGGTGAATATCAAATGTATTTCAATGATAAATACTATTTAAATTGATAGCTTTGCTTCCTGACAGTTATTTAAAAGTCTTTTGTTTCCTTTTTCAAATGCTAGCATGTCTTTTTATAAAAAGGCTCATTTGAATCTTTACTAACAATCTTTCTCCATTTTTTTTTTTTTATGTATCCTAGGCTAAATGCTTTTGCCTGTAGTGTCTTGCCTTAAAAACTATAAAAGTTATGTTTGTAGCAATATCAGTATCAGTAACAATGTAGTCTACAGTATGAAAATGAATCGCAAAAATACCCTCTATTCATCATATAATGCTAGCCTTCTCAACAGCAGCACAAGAAAAAGACTGACTGAAGGTGTGACTGGGGCCTGCGTCACAGAACCGCTTTCATGAGTCCATGAAAAGCCCATTGGCCACTGGTGTCCATAACACAAACAAAATTAACAAACACTCAAGAGCGAACGGCGTCTTAGACGCATCTGTGTGGAGACACTGGTCCACTCTCTATCTGCGATCACATGACTCTGAACGGCCCATTATACAGAACACACACGCCGAGATGAAGTCGACCGGCCCGAGGCGCATTGCAATGAAACAAGTCACCAAAGAAGGGATTGTTGGGGTGGCGGCCCTCGCAGAGAAATGAAAAGAGGATAGATACACACGGAGGCACATAACAGGACCGCTGCTGTTCGAGCTGACAAAAGCCACTTTAGTGCTCCCGCTGTTGAGATTGCGATCGTGGCCAGCGCATTCCCAAAACACCCTTGGCCAAAGGTCGGGAAGCCACTCTGTCCAACTCACAAAAACAAAAACAAACAGATCGGCCCATTCTACAGCAGAGCGGGGAAAGGAAGGTAGTGACGTCAGGCTGTAAGAAACCGCTCGGAGACCATTACCCTCAGGGCGATGATGGAAACAAACCCAGTGGTAAGCTGAGAATACACTAGCTGTGATTGAAGAAGTTTTATTTCTGCCCAAGGCGCCAACAGCTTGTGTGGAAGATACCTGGACATCATCCAGGTGATGAGGAGGTAATCCGTGTACTGTAAGGAAGATTTACATTCGTTTTCTAGAACATATGCTTCTCCAGGGTGTGTGAGACACTCGACAATGTCTGGGATGCAACAGATTAGTGACCTAAACAAGAATGCTTAGGGGCCATTTGCACTGGATGCATACTTGTGTTCTGTCTTATGGTGAAGGAAAAATCTATTGAGCTCTCATGCAAAACATTTACCTTCCTCTAAGAAAATTTGCATTCGCTCACACAAATTTTGCCTTCCCCAAAACACTTTGAGCTCGTTTGCAATACTTTTGCTTTCCCTTTAGAAACTTGCTCTTTTGCAAAATGTTTGCCCTAAAAAATACAAATAATTGTACATCTGCTTACAAATCTTTTGACTTCCCCAAGAAACTTTTGCACTCACTTCCAAAACATTTGCCTTCCCAATTAAAACTTTTGCGTTTGCTCAGAAGATCTTTACCTTTCCCAAGAAACTTGTAAAACATTTGTATTCTTTACAAGGAACACAATACAAAATCAATATTTGTTTTATTTTATTAAAATAAATTATATTTTTTTCATTGTGCATAATTTGCCATTTAAACACAAAATTAAAAGTGCTGCACTAAAAATAATTGCCATGTCAATGTGATACAGCATGACCAAATAAAGTTTAAGCAAATTTTCAAACAAACTAACATAATCTTTCTGCAGTTTTTTTGTCTGCAATGCATAACTATTATATATCTAGTTTAATACATAATAAGGGAAATGTTTTTTTTTTTTTAAATGCTAATTTTCCACAAAATTCTGGAAATTACCACCACAAAATCTGAACTAATCTCACACTTTCTGTTTCATCTTGCTGCGGTTCATCTAGTGCAGAAGTGCCCAATCCTGTTCCTGAAGATCTACCTATTTGCAGAGTTCAGTTCCAGCCCTGCTCCAGCACAACAGTGTGTAATGATCAAGTTCTTCTGAAGATCTTAATGAGCTGGTTCAGGGGTGTTTGATCATGGCTAGAACACAAGAGCACATCCGGTGTAAATGGCCCAGGAAACAACACCATAATTTGCTTGAATGCAATAAAGCAGTGTCAGAGCAGGGTTACACGACTGAAGGAACTGGTACCAGCACCTCTGTTCACTCAGTGAACAGCAGCAGGACACATCACAACCAGCGGCAGACCAACAGGGTCCCCAGGGGACAGGGAGTTTAACACATGACAGAGCTCGTTAACTCGGGACAAAGCATGATGCTAATCCGGTGCGATCCTCCGATGGACACCCACAGAACGGGATGCACACAGGACACGGGCCAGATACAGGCGCCAGCCAGCATGCCATGCCACCTGGCCAAGAGAGTAAGAGGAGAAATGGTGAGACGAGATGAGATAAGACAGATATTGATCATCGAGAGAAAGTGCACAGATGGGAGAGTAGAGCAGTGCATTAGCAGAACACGTGGGCACACTGAAATTGGGAGGTTTTGGGCGTAAAGGGGCCTTTTAACTAATTTGTAATTCGAGGAGCTGCTTGATTCTATTAACTACAGGGAGCACAAAAAAGCTAAAGAGCCAAATTACATAACCACTGATAAAAAAACAGATGGTGGGGTTTGATCAATGACATCTGATAGTGTGTGTGTTTGTTTGTGACCGCATGGCCACAAACGTCATCTGCAGCAGACAATAAACATGCCCTTCAGCGAACAGGAGGAAGTGACATACACACACACACACACACACACACACTCCACAGGAAATGACTGTACCTATAAGAGGATTATCCTTCTGCTCACAGCTGACCAGCACCTTCCAGATGGACTCTGAGCCTCTGTTCTGACTCAACACAAACCTTCATAATGTGCCCATTGGCGAAGAGCGAATCTACATGACGCCATTGAACTTATATTCAACCAAATATTGGTATTAGATGGTTATGGTTGAGGATCTAGACTAGCAATCCAAAGGTTGTAGGTTCAAACTCTTGCAGAAATGATTGTCCTTCCACTGCTGTGACTCTGAGCGAAAGTATTCAACCCAAGAGTTTGAACAAAAGACACAGTTTCTGTGCTGCTGTTCAGCTGCTTTAGATGAAGAATCTACTCAATAATAATGTCCCAGAGTATATTTATATTGCTCTAAGTGATTAATGTCTCAAATTCATCTCCAACAAATTTTCAAGAGAAAATATTAAGGCTATTTCTGGAGTACAGTAAGAATTGTAAAGGCAAAAAACATGATGTCTTGATCAATTGATCTTGAAATATGAGAATTCGTGGCAAATGAATGAAGAAATGAACAAATCTGAGCAAAGCTCGAGACACTGAGATTTATTGTGAAATGAGAGTGAGATTACTGTTATCTTCCTTTAAAATCCTTCCTTCCTTTTAAAATTTGTGATTTAATTTTTTTAAGTCCCATGGGCTTTGAAGGCAGGACCTAGGCCAAGTCCAAAATGACACAGAGACATTGGATGGACAGTAAGAAACCACTGAAAACCACTCCGAACACCAGCATCTGCATAGAAACAAACAAGTTTTTCTTCAGGAAATGTAAGAATCTAGTGTACTTTTACTTCCATTGGGAGTTTGGATGCATCTTAATCTGCAGATTTTATAACACCTTGAGGTTGATGCAGAGAGAAAATTTGTCTCATGCCTTTGTAAAGTAGGTTGGTATTTTTCACTGCATGGAGGCCTGCGGCAGTAAGACACCTAGTTTTCAGGAACGATTATTTTAATATGGAATTCAGACACTGTAGGGATTCTTACAGCATGTGAACTTTAACCTTTTTAAAAACACCAGGTCAATACATCCATCAGTACCCGATGCAGTCTCAAAGACACCATTCACTGAGTGACATCTGCCAATACTGGAACAAAGGATACTGAACCTATATGCACCAAGACAGGACTGCATGTCTGCTCTGATATGATGTTGCTTCAGATGGAGATTAACACGGCAAGAGTGCTACAGCTGCACAGCAGACGTGTTTACGGAAAGCTGAAGTGTAACCACAAAACACTCCCCAAAAAAGACCTCCGAATGCAACAAACCCTTCAAATGACCACAGCTGCAACACAATATCCCATCCTAACTGAGCCAACTGTCCACTGCAACAACTGCTCAGCCCCCAGGGTGCTATCTTTACCGGAGCAGTGAGTGCTTCAATATGAGAGAATTATCAGACGACGACAGATGACACAGGAAAACCACTGCGACTGCATCCTGAGACAACAACGTTCACTGCACTTTAAAAAATGAAGGTTCCCAATGGGGGGGTTTATAGTGATGCAACAGAAGAACCATTTTGGCTCCACAAAGAAACTTTCGGTGAAAGGAACCATTTTTTTGTTAATGTCAAGAACATTTAAACAAATCCAAATAACCTTTTTTTTTTTACTAAACAGAACTTTTGTCCAACTAAAAGGTTCCATGGATGATAAAAAAATTTCATGGAACCAACAAAAACAAAAAAATAAATACTTTAGCTTTTTCTATATCTTCATCTTTTTCTTCATCTTTCTCTCCTTCCCTTGCTAGCTTGTACTTATTTGAACAATGCCTGAGACTTGGTGTTACGAGCACTTCCTCTGTCTGTTTGCCTCTTCAAGATTAATCGCTTTATGTATTCCCCAATTGTAAGTCGCTTTGGATAAAAGCGTCTGCTAAATGACTAAATCTAAATGTAACAATGCCAATATATATTAATTTTTTTTTATAAAATGCATGCTACTTTTAAGAGCGTATAGTGCGCACACTAATGGTGGTGGGCCAAATAATGCACAGTCACATTCTCTTATGTCTCTTCAGATAATCATAAACAAGAATTTGACCTTTCTGATGTCATCTGCTGTAATTTCTTCTCCAGCGAGTCCCGCCCCCATTCCTCATACAGTCACTACCCATCATGCCATGACACATTTATAATTGCTGGCAATGCCTCCAAGAGCCTAATCCCTGTAGGCTGTTAGACAGCTACAGCATTGTGTCGAGATCATAATATGAGAGAACAATGAGAGTCAAACAAAAATAGATCTGAAATAATTTGAGAGAATTGTTACTGACCTTGAGCAGTGACTCGCATATTACAAAAGATTAAAATAGCCTGTTTTACTATATATATATATATATATATATATATATATTAGGGGTGTTAACACATTACGATTGCAATGCGTAAAATCCTTTTTTACGTGAATTAATCACATTATAAGGTTTGACCCCAACGTCTTGCCGTCATCGCAGCGCGGAAGGTTATCTGTCGTGTGTGATGAAGGTACAGCGATAAGGAAGTTATTACTATTAATTTTATAAATATTACTATTAATCTCACAATTGAAGCATGATGCTAATGTTATCTCTAATACAGCTGCAGAACAGGTCCAATTCTTCTTCATAATGCATTTTGTCAGAATACTTCATGTAAGATCGTAAGAAAATGTTTTGCTGTATTTATTTAGAAATATTTTTGATAATAGTTGGGTAAATGTATTCTGGGATTGAAGTGATGTGGCTTGGTAAACGTTTTATGGTCAGTATAAAGGCTGATAATGGCTGAATAAAAACAAAAGAATATTAAGGATTATGTCTCATATCTGGCGGAGGTGTGAAAGGTTCTGTTTCCTTAAACTAGTTTGTCATGCATTTCTTTATTTCAACACATTTACAGGTAAATCCTAGTATTGTAAATTTGTGATTAATCATGATTAATCACCGTCCATGACTGCGATTAACGCGATATTTTTTTTAATCGATTGACAGCACTAATATATATATATATATAATATTTCATCTCTTCCATAATGATACACAATATACCAGACAAAAGCAGAAGAGCTAAATCTGATGAAGCCTCACTGGAGCGGTGAGATGCTGGCCGCAGGGGGTTGAGGCATCCGTCTCAATCCTTTTGTTTGCCGAGAAGAGAGAAGGCAACTATTAAGCAAGACAATAGGATGAACTGACGTACAAAGCCAAGATTTAGCAGCAGAAGCCAAACCAAGCTGCACCTGCTGCGAAACGCATCATTTTGACTCCAGTTGCTCAGGGAGCAAAGCCAAGAAACCCCCCTGTTGATTTCCATTGTCCCTAAACCACGAGAAGAAGAAAATCAAAATGACCCCGCATGCCCTTTGAATAGAGTTCACCAGGGATCCTCTCTAAACTCAGAGTACATTACTAAAAACCCAGATAGATGAAACAACCTTGTCGCTTTGTATATGGAGAAACATCAATACTTCACAGTAGACAATTGAATGATATCGAGCCGCTGGTTGTTAACCGGTCTGTATCTCAGAAATGGCAGGGTTTGGACAGATAAACTGCACCGGCGGGCGGGTATTTTAATAGGTTGGGTCGTTTAATTAATAGTGCGGTAACATAGGCAACTCATATATTTAAATCATTAAAAAATATATATATATACTTGAGATATAGGTGGCTAAATTTGATAGATTTGATGTTTGGACAACGATCCAGTACAATAGTCTATATATACCGGTTACTTCAGTCACTGCATTCTATTAGAACCTCGGCGGAATATATCGAACTATAGACCGGGTCAACATTCCAAGCTATGAACCGGGCGGGTGAATGTATTACACGAACCGGGCGGGTGAATGTATTACACGAACCGGGCGGGTGAATGTATTACACGAACCGGGCGGGTGAATGTATTACACGAACCGGGCGGGTGAATGTATTACACGAACCGGGCGGGTGAATGTATTACACGAACCGGGCGGGTGAATGTATTACACGAACCGGGCGGGTGAATGTATTACACGAACCGGGCGGTGAATGTATTACACGAACCGGGCGGGTGAATATATTAGGCTACACGAACCGGGCGGGTGAATGTATTGAATGTGAAGCGGGCGGGTGAATGTATTGCACGAACCGGGCGGGTGAATGTATTGAATGTGAAGCGGGCGGGTGGAGGAGGCGCAGAACAAAAGACTCACGCGAACACTGCCGGGAAACACACAAAACACTCCACATGTAGAAAAACTGCATTATAATTTATTCTCCTTCATCTGTCAGCGCATTATGTGTTTTCTGAACGACTGTCCGTTGTTAATTATGGCTCACAGTTACGAGTGGGTTTGCCGACACCGCCCAGACATCCACCATCGACACGGACTCAAAGGATGAACAAGGCTACACGGCAATCCGTGCCGGTTAACAAACGCTAAAATAACCAAAGCGGTGAATCAAACCGGTGTGAAACCTGATCGCTTCGGTGGCATTTTCATCTGGTGATCTCATTTATTCCGCCGGCACTTCTATTGTAGTGACCGAAGTGAACAAGAACTCATTAATATTCATTTACATATCAATGCACGCAGTCGTAAATCATGCTGTTGAATGAAACGCATTTCTTAAACTGACACCGCGGTAAATTATTTAGTTTAATTAGTTGTGGCACAGTGAAAAACGCTTTTAATGAATCGCCGGTTGTTTCTGGGATCGGCGATTCTTACCGCTTTTCCTCCAGCAACGCCCAGTCGGTAACGTTAACGGCGTCTACTCCCGTTCTTTTCCAAGCGGAACCCGGCGGGCAGCACTGTGAGTCGAGAGAAACCGGCAACAAATGTTGAGAGAAACCCAGTAGCTCTGACGGAGGCAGTTTGGAGCTGACTGACCGTCTACCGGAGGTGAAAGAGATGCGCGTCTCCTGCTGTAAAGAATGAAACTGCGCTCGGCGATCCGCGCAAGCACGCACGCGCACACACTCTGCGGTCGCGAGAGGGAGCGTTGAAAAGGATGAAAAGCGCGAGCGGCTTCGGTCTCTCCCGCCCGCGACCAATCAGCGTTCAGACTGAGATTTATGCAAATGCGGGATGATGTCATCGCACAGGCCACCCCGCGTCCTTTCTTTAACGCGCCGTGCCTCTTGTTTTCAGTCGCCTCGGACCCCAGTGCAGCCCCCCGCCCCCCCAAACCCGCGTTCCCGCCGTTTCTTTTCACTTTCACTAGTGCACACAAGAGAGCAAGAGAAACAATAACTGCAACAGTTAACATGTTTGTTTCTGGACATAAACTAAACGTTCACGGAAACGATTAAAATAGGCTATTAGAAAAAAATGGGATTTCATTTGGTTAACAGGCAACATTTTAATGTCCTTTTAGTTTAAGTATTAAAAAACTACAAGTAAAAATCAAAATCAATAAAACCTATCATGACATTTAAAAACATATAAATGACAAACACACACCAAATGTACTAAACCTTTTGCAAAATAAATATGAAAACAAATACATAGCAAATACGTTTAAAATATTATTACTAATATATCAATTATAAAAACTATTACATGACACTAAAATAGCAGACAAGTCATGTTTTACTGCTGGACATGGATTACACTTTGACCAATGCAAAATTTGACCCTACATTATTCAAAGTTATGTCCAAGACATAAGCTGAATAGAAAAAAAACTGACAACTGATGGATTGTGGCAGTATTATCTCCTCTCAAAAATATGACACGCCTCATACTTTGCTTTCATGACTATGCATTGTATTATTATTTACACTTAGGGTTTTTTTCTGCTCTTTATGAACAACATTTTTGATTTGCAGCTCACCTCTTAAGAACCACATGCCTACTACTTTAAACCACGAGGATTGGGGGTAAAATAGTAAACCACAGATGCTCTGGTGTAGCATTTAGAAGTGTATGTAAACACTTCAGACATATTTATTTGGCACACTGCTTAAAGACACCTGCGTGAGCACATTAAACTCTTTTCCTCTATAGTGGACGGTTTGAATGCATGCTCATATTAGCAGAATACATACTTGTCCTATTATCTGAACACGGTTTAGTAGACCTGTTTTCCCAGACTCTCTGGAGAAGCCTCTAGACTGCTGCTCCTCTCATACAAGTCTTTGTCTTCCTTTCTCTCCGGCGCTGTTGAGACGGTGGGACACAGGGTGGGCTGTCTGCCTCTCTGTCTCGTGAGCACTCTCCTTTTCTGACAAACAAAGCTGCATGTAAATGTTCTTCTAGCAGAAGCCGATGCATCTCTCCTGTTGTGTTTATTCTCTGCAGTTTTAACTGGACTCTATGAGCACAGTCTCAGTTACAGACCTGTCAGTATGAACTGCATCGGCAACACTATCATTGCAAAGTTGAGTGAAGATCACCTTTGGGTCTGTATTAGCTCATGTTTTCCTTTTGTTTAATTTCCAACCTCATCATTTGCATACAGTCACATGTCAAGCTCAACAGGCTCCTGTACACACCCACATAGAGATATTACAGAGTATGTATCCAGGCTGGATGTATTGGAACCTTCGCTTTGACTCAACTATGACGTCATAGAGCGTTTGGAATGGTGCGTTGACCTCATGCTTAGCAACAGCAGAGTAACCAGGCAAAACAAAGGGGGACATTTTAGAGAGTCCAGACCTCAAACGCCAGTGTGTTGGCTGAAGGGCGTTTGGCCTCCTTCAGGAGCGCACACAAAGGGAGGAAATATCCTGACCCTTGCAGTACGGGACGGTGCCGAACCGGCAGGAAGTGGCGGGGCATTTGAGCCGCCATTCACTTCCTATGCTATTTATCTGATTGTCCCCCCCCCCCCCCCAGTGCCAGCGATCAGCCCTGCAGCTGGGCAACACGGCTCGAGAACACTGGCACTCGCACAATAACACAAGCCTGAGCTAGAAACATGCCAGGAACAAACACTCCCTAAAACAAAAACAGCCCGATTCAGAAGCTAAGAAGCGAAGGAGTAAAATCCTGTTTGTTTTCTACACAGATGAACTAACTTTGGCGTATAGATAGTGTATTAACACGCATATTTCCTTCTGAAGTCACAGGTAGTGTTTAATAACCGAACCCTCATCAGATTCACAGCAAATTAAACAAAGTATTACTTTAAATCAATGACTAAATGCCTGTTCACACCAAGAATGATAACGATAACTAGAACTATACAATTTGATGAACCTTTGACCTTGATGTGAGAATTAGCAGTATTGTTTTAGTGAACTATCCCTTTATTTTAAAGTTGTGTACCATATTTCAGTTACGCCATTAGCAATGTTCATAAATAAGTACACACTTTGTCTTTTAGTCTGTATTTATCAAATAACTTTTGCACAATTATTCATAAGCTGGTTGGTTTGGCTCATGACTCAGAACTTTTTGTTCGGCACACACACACACACACACACACACACACACACACACACACACACACACTCTCTCACTCACACACACTCACACTCACACTCACACACACACACACACACACACACTCTCACACACACACACACACACACACACACACACACACACACACACACACGTCTTTTGTACGGGTGGAGATGTCAGCGCACGCACGCACGCTCCGTCGCGTTCGCACACGAGAGCGGCCGCGCGGTTACCCTGGAGACAGGAACCGCACCTGATTAACATTGAGCTGATAAACGCTGATGAAGCACACGCTCGCGCAGCGTCACGCCCGACACAGCCTCCTACAGCAGGACGATTATTAGAATGACTCAATAACATTAAACCGCTGCTGAGTCAATTACACTGTCTCAGTACATTAGCCTTTAGATCAGTTTAACTTAATGTATGAGAAAGTGTATGTAGCCTACTGTAAAAACACAGGGAGCTTTAAACGAGCCTCCACTATGCTGTCGTGATTACTTTAGCTTTCTGGCCAAGTGATCATCAGGATTATAGCCGTTTAAATGGTTAACTTGTGCACATAAATGGTCTATTTATTATGCATTTATTTTTAAACGAAACATCAGCAGCAAATGCTATTTGAATAAATAGCAGAATTAATAACAGTAATATAATAACCTCATAATAACAGTACATTATAAATTAATTATACTTAAATAAATAGTGTATATACTATTTATATTATATAACGTATAAATAGTATAATAGAAAATGTATATAATTTAAACTACAAATAATTGAGTAAAAACACTGCCTAATATGATTTGAAGATATGCATTATATGATAAAACATTATTTATAATCATAATGTTAATTCCTCACCTCATAAATTGTTGAATTGGAGATTTTGTGAACCGTTATTTGCAGCAATACGTGATCATAAAATATAAAAAACTCAACATATTTAATTCTTTCATAGACTGAAATGATGTGACATTATGGCATTTCTATCAGTCATTTTCTCTTGTAACGTCACTCTTGTGCTCACAGGCTCAAATAGTTTAAGTACAAAAACAAATATTCAAACAGTTATTAATGCACTTTACCTCATTTCACTTTGACTCATTTTAGGACCGAGGACAGCATGAATGCTGAGAAAACTGGGTTGGTTTCACTTGGCTTCACTTTTGGTCTGTTCTTTGTAAAGGTCTTCACCTGCTTTTAAAAGCCTCTTCAACACATCGCTCTACATGAGCGTATGCATGAAATATTCAGGCCCGAGGTGACAGACTGACAGGTAACAGAACACCTGTAATGCAGGAGATGGAGGAGCAGGGCTCTTCAGTCGATCTGATGGTCGATTGTGCTTCCTGTGGTTCATCCTGCACTGAATAATGCATGTGAGAGAACCGGACACATCTGATCTCATCACTCATCCACTCATCTTAAGTGTAATTTCTCCCACTATCAGAGGCTTCGCTTATCTTCTCAAGCCTAATGATGTTCTTGTGTTTGTGTTGTGAAGGCTAGGTTTTGTCTTTCCATAATAACTGAGTCTGTCTCTATTTGAAATGTAGATCTGTGTTCTTGGCGCTCGTGAAGCGCAGAGGCATTCTAATGGTTTGCCAGCTTTCATTTATCAATGTCATTTTTTATTGTGTCTGTTTTCTTCAGTAGTCTGGCTCTTGATTCACAGCCCCTCCTCCAGCTGTAGTCTCCTTTCTCTCTCCAGACATGTAGTAAATGATGTTCACTGCTCCATCTGATGGACCATCTGTGTCAGTGCACTCACTTCATGTACTCAGTATATCAGTAAAATCTCAACCAGCTCATCTCTGCCACAGAGTTCATGTGAGATTCTGACCTTGTTTGTAGAATTGCCTGTTTAATATTGGAATTACACGTTTTTTCTCAGAATACCAAGAACAAAAGAAGATGAAAAATCGTAATTCTGAGGAAAAAAAAAAACAAAATCTGAATTATGGAAAATTAAAAAAAAAAACTAATTGGAAAGGGGAATGTCTTAAAAAAAAACTCAGAATGACGAGAAAAAAATGTTAGAATAGAATAAACTCAGAATGACGAGAATTGTTTTTTAGAATTGAATAAACTCATAATTGAGGGGGAAGTATATTTGGGGAAAATTGCATGACGTAAATTCTGAAATCTGAGGAAAACTAATTTTAGAATTGGGAGATAAAAATTCAGAATTCTGAGGAAAAACAAAACAACAACAAACTCAGAATGGCGAGAAAGAAAAGTCAAATTTGGGAGATGTCATTTTAGAAATCGGAGAAAAAAAGTCTCCGAAAAAAGTCAGAAATAAACTCAGAATTTAGAGATAAATTGGTCAGA
>QVTF01015902.1:0-122850 GCA_003573665.1 Oxygymnocypris stewartii | reverse complement strand
TAAGAATTCTGTTTTCATTTCTATCTTGTTGTTGTGTAAACCAACATAACTTTATTTGATCATAATGTTCTGGATGTCATTTTATACAGTGCTGCTTGAAAGTCTGTGGACCCTTTAGAATTGTCTATATTTCTGCATAAATGTGACCCAAAACATCATCAGATTTTCATTTAAGTCCTGAAAGTAGACAAAGAGAACCGAATCAAAAAAGTAAGCTGAAAATATTTTCTTTGTCATTTATTTGTTGAGAAAAATTATCCAGTGTTACATATCTGTGCGTTGCAAAAGTATGTGAATCTCTTGGGTTAGCGGTTCATTTAAAGGTGAAATTAGAGTCCATCTATGTAGAGGTGTTTTCAGTCAGTGCAATGACTATCAAATGTCAGTACGTGACCTGTTTTATGCAATCTATCAAAGTCTGATCATGTTTGTGGGAGTGAGTCATGTCACAAACAAAGGAGATTACGAAGGACCTCAGAAAAAGAGTTGATGTTGCTCATCAGGCTAGAAAAGTTTACAAAACCATCTCTAAAGAGTTTGGACTCCACAAATCCACAGTCAGACAGATTGTGTACAAATGGAGGACATTCAAGACCACTGTTACCTTCCCGAGATGTGGTCAACCAACAAAGATCACTCCAAAGCAGAATGTGCAATAGTCTGCGAGGTTGCAAAAGTTTCCAGGGTAACTTCTAGGCAACTAAAGGCCTTTTTCACATTGGCTAATATTAATGTTCATGAGCCCACCATCAGGAGAACACTGAACAACCATGGTGTGCATGGCAGATTTTACAAGAGAAAGCCACTGTTCTCCAAAGGAAAATTGCTTGCTAAAGATCATGTGGACAAGCCAGAGGGCTACTGGAGACAGGTTTAATGGATGGATGAAACCAAAATAGAACTTATTGGTTTAAATGGGAAGCATTCCAGCTTAAGAATCATGTCCCATCTGTGAAACATGGTGGTGGTAGTATCATGGCTTGCGCCTGTTTTGCTGCATCTTGACCAGGACAGCCTGCCATCATTGATGGAACAATGAATTCTGAATTATACCAGACAATTATAAATGAAAACGTCAGGACATCTGTTTAAGAACAGAGTCTCAAGAGAACGTGGGTCATGCAGCAAGATAACAACCCCAAGCACCCAAGTCATTCTACCAAAGAATGGTTCAAGAAGAACAAAGTTAATGTTTTGGAATGGCTGAGTCAAAGTCCAGACCTTAATCCATTCAAAATGTTTTGGAAGGACATAAGCAAGCAGTTCATAGGAGGAAACCCACCAAGATCACAGAGTTTAAGTGGTTCTGTTCTAAGGAATGGGCTACAATTCCTACATGTTATTGTGCAGGACTGATCAGTATTTACAATAAACTTTACCTTCATTTACTGCTGCAAAAGGGTTTCACACCAGATACTGAAAGAAAAGATTCACATACGTTTGCAACACACAGATATTTAACACTGGATAATTTTTCTCAATAAATACACGACAAAGAAAATGTTTCTTTTTTTTTTTTTTACTTTCAAGCAGCATTGTATATCATAAAAGGGAATAGGGCTGAGTGCTGTTAAGCTCCAGAAATTACAATACAAGCACCATAAACATTTAAAACAATTTGTAAGACATGTCAAGAAGTGTCTCATCAGATTTATTATTTATTTATTTTGTAGTTATTTTGTAGTTTAAAGTTATTGACGAATCATGATTTGTTTATCGTTTATGCACTAATTGCATGCACATTTGTGTGTATGTACATTAATTAGCCTAAATTGGACTCACTATCTTCAAATAGTGGAAATTCCATGGACCAAATAAAACCATCAATTACAATTACATCAAACTGTTATATATCATATATTATTTTTTATTATTATTACAGCCGAAGTACCAGAGGTGCATATCAACTTAAACAGGAAGGCCTTCAAATTTTGTCTTGGACAAAGTGAGCTCTGAAGTTTTTGCCAGAACCATTGCTTTAAGCATTTATTTTTAATAATAACAATCACTATACTTGACATTTACATTACAAAAGAATATGATACATTTTTATAATCATATTTTGGCCTCGACAACATAATTGATATTCTAACGTGCACTTGCCAACATCCAGATGTGATAAAACTGTTTTCAGAAAGCCAGTAACTGTGGAGAATATGAACAAGCATCATGAGAGAATTTAAATTCTAAACACCTCTGGAGGCTGAAAGTGCTGCTTCTCATCTTAATGACTTCCTGCACCCTGTCACTTCAATTTTCCTCTTTGTTTTCCATTTTTTAACCTCAATGTTTTGAATTTTCACAGGTTGTCTGTGCGGTGGGCACATTTGAGGTCCAGATTCGACAGTGGCTAAACCCTCAGGGCTTTCTACAAAATGGTCAGTGCTGTGACCCCCAGGCCAGCGGGGGGCAGCACTGCTCATCAGGTGATCAGTGTGACACCTTCTTCAAGGCTTGTCTGAAGGAGTACCAGGCTCGGATTGCACCTATCGGCACCTGTACATATGGCACTGGTAGCACACCTATCCTGGGTGGCAACTCCCACACCTTACATCATCATGGAAACGAGGGAAGCGACAGCAGAAATGGACGAATTTTTATCCCATTTAAATACGCATGGCCAGTGAGTACATCTCTCATTTATTTGTCTGCATAGTGAACAGTGATAAGGTGAAACATAATTTCTGTATACATCATTTGTTATAGAAACATTTGACAAAGACTGTTTGGAAGACACTTGGATAAAGTGTATTTTTTTCTGATCTGTTGTGCGTGGTTAAATCTATAAGAAGGATATTTTCTAAAGGGCAGCTGTCATGTCACCATTAAACTGTCTGGTTTGCCAAGATCTCACTTATGCTGTCCTTATCATGTCAGTTCTTGAAGGTAAACTGTGTAAATTACAAATATAACAGGTAGAAAATGGCACAAAAAAACACCCACAAGTGTCCTGAACACATTCCCACATCTGCCATTGGTTGAAAGATACATTAAATACATGAAAAATTAATCAAAGCTGAGTTAATTTTTATGACATTTCTGACAATGACAATGTTATAAATGTTATAACAACAATGTTAGCACTACAGAGCCACAGTATTTACAGTTTTCTTTGAAATAAACTTAGAAATGTCTTACCTAAAATTGTCTCTACATGTTAAAGAGACATATAAATGAAAGTTTTGTCATCATTTATTCATCCTTATATAACTTCAGGAGACTTTTGTTAATCTTCATATATTTTGAAGGAGATCAGGAAGGTTTCTCTCCCTCCTCTGAAAGTCTATTACACCAAAACTTTGATGCTTCAAAAGACATCATTATGAATCAAGTGGTTTAACCATTCAAAGTATTCATGTAAAACACAGATCTCTATATAAACTGAAACAATAATCATTTGAAGGCTGAAAAGTTTTCAGCTATCTCCAGTAATTATTTTTCGGATTTTCTCGACTGTTTTGAGTTTTAAAGTTGGCAGGATGTAATAAAATTCATTGTATGGCTTCAGCAGGCATGTAAGGCCCCGTATACATTAGTGTGTTTTCGTTTTTAAACCCTTAATTTTTCTATGGTTACGCCTGTCGTTTACACTACTCCGGCGTTTTCGAGGTCGAAAACGGACACTTTGAAAACGCTGCAGACCCCGTTTTATTTTGAAAACTCTGGGGTTGTGTTTCAGTGTAAATTGATCAAAACGGATAGTTTTGAAAACAATGGCTTGGCTGCTCACATTCTCTCTATGTATCCTTGACGACCGTGTAAACAATAGCAGCCTGCTCATTGTTGTACCCATAGATATGTGTAGGTAGATTCCCCATTCGACCGCTCCAAGCACACAGACTCTTCCGCCATCTAAATAAAAGGGAATCTACCTATACATAACTATGGTTGTACCTGCTAATTGTAACTTTTAATTTGATCTATTGGTGTTGTGGTGGCTGAAGATAAAGACCGTCTTTTGTAACATAATGAGCATATTTCTGGTCCTCTGATTTGATAAGCTGCATTCAGAGATACATGCTGATATTTTTATATAATGTCACTGGGACATTTTATTGTCTCTCTGCTTGTCTGTGTTCGCCATACTAGAATTTTAATTAAACCATTTTCACTAATGGAGCATCAATAAACTAATTATTTGGTCATATTTTGTCTGAATCAGTTACTCAATATTTGTCTTGTTTATTGAAGTGTCTCAAAACCAACATTGCATTTGCAGTCCTGCTGTTGTGCTGAATATCAGCATGACCAGTGAAAATAGTTTGGTAACAATGTCACAAATACGCAATTGGTTTTTGATAGGTTAAATCAAACCTGATCTTAATAATCTACAGCTTGTTTATCTTCTATCTTCTGTGATAATTGTCTTGACTAGATAATGTGTATTTCTTCCTCTCACACTGGTTCGTTTTGTGGCTCTTTCTTTTGTGAAATATGTTTATTCTCTCTTATTTTTCAGACAAATTGACATCACTAGTTTTTATTGTCTGCATTAATAGAGCAGATGCTATCACTACAAATAGACCATTAATCGTTGACTTAAAAGCAAGTCTTTGATTAGACCACTGTGATTTAATACTGGTGTGATTTTTTTATGATACAATGTTTCAACTTTATACAAACTCAATGAAAACAGAAACATAAAAGAGAGGTGCCCAAGGCCCGTGAAGGAAACCAACTCTTTTGTTTGTCTTGTTGTTGAGATCATGAATGTCTTGTCGCTATGCTAAGTCATCGCACATAATACCAATCTTATCATCAGAATCTAAAGGGAGCGGTTGAGGATATCAAACTCTTCGATGAGTCACAGAAACCCCCAATAAAAGAAAGATGAATCTCATGACCCACATATCTTTCATGTTCAATATTACAGTATTCTCTTGCTGTGATTACTGTCTACCACGGTGCTGAATTACAACCAGCTTCAGGCCTCAGAATTCCTTCGAAAGAACTTGTCTGCTGTAGGAGACATTGCTGTAGGCCAATGCAAGTAGGGTTATTTTGTTATAAACTGTTGAATGAATGATGAAGTTCTCTGAATCTGCATTTGCTTTACTTTTACATTTATTTAGTTGGCACTTTTATCCAAAGTGGCTTATACCACAAGTATACACACAGGTATACAGCGTGTTACCAAGCTAATGCACACATCAAAACTTTTAGAAATGCATGCAAATGACAGGCCAAAAAAAGTAGACTGGCAGCCAATGGCAGTGACGTCTGTTTCTTCTGTGCAAATATGCATTTATGACTGTAAGCATGCAAATACACAGTACACCCAAATATTGAGTACCATTTTTTATTTATTGTTGAAGTATTTTTCATTAATTATTTGTTATTAAAAATAACTAAGTGTATTCTTTTTTAATTTTTTTTATTTATTGTATAATAAATAAATAATGAATAAGTGTATACCTATTCATAATTAATGTTTCTCATGCTTCAGCCACCATCTTGTCATTGAGCAATTTAAATGGGATATCTTTCTCTGCAAAGGATGTTTGTGATGTTTCCTTAGAATTACCTTTTTGGATTGGTTGGTGCTGCACCTATGATGCAATAAAATGCTCCCTAATAGTGGCTCACTAGATTTTTGAACAAATCCTCTGTTTTGTTTCCTTTAAAATGATTATTGTTATCTGTAAGTTTTAGGATATAATTGGCTAATCATACAGTATAGGTGGAGGATATACAGTATTAATGAGGGTGAGAAAGGTGATATTATTTTTGTAACTACATTAATTATAAGTGGTAATAATGTTTTCAACAAAGCCCAAAGCTAGCTGGAGCTTTTCTGGTGCAGGGGGAAATTATCTGATACAGGCCAGCTGTCCTGGCTCGGAAGAACAGGTCTGAGAGCCTCCGGCAAATAGACCTCTGTGTAGTGGATTGGCACTAGGGGTGTGAATTTTGCATTTACCAAACATTTACATAAACCCAAATGATATTTCAATGTTTTAATGACACATTCACATGTTCACAGTTCATGTTAGTTAATGATCACATGACCTGTACACAGATAAAAAAATGTCATCTGTAATTGGTAATACTAATATTTGTCTTAATGTTTTTACTTTCAAACATTTATACCCTTAAGCTTTTAACACAAGACAGCAGAATACTGCTGAAATGCTGTAAACTTCTGTATATAAAAATGGTGGAAATTATATTAATTTGTAAAAAAATAACTACACCTAGTGCATGGTGCATTCCCAAACGCACATGCAACTCATACAAAGGCACATAAAGCCCAAGCAGAGATCCTGCATTAACTGTGAAATGAGCCACTCTGATATTGTGAATAAAACACATCTTACTGCGATTTATCATACAGCCCATTTATTTATTTATAGTTTTTGAGTAGATGCGATGTAGAAATGCATGTATTAAAGTGTGTGAGTGTATTTGAGTATGCCGGGCTGTTTAAACTGTGAGTGTGAGAAAATTCTGGAGGAAAACGGCTGTCTGGATCAGTTTCAGGGCTGGGCTCAAGGGTGAGGGAGAGGGAGTGAATGGATTTCTGTGGGCATCAAGGGAGTGAAAGAACCGTATTATCTCTCCATCTTTGTATGGTGGTTCAGGTGGAAGGAGGGAGGGAGGGAGGGGGGGTATCAGGATCCCAGCCTCAGGTGAGGAGACAAACAGGTGAGCGCAGGTATTATGAGGAAAGGTGAGCTGTTCTCTCACTGGCTTTCTTCTCTTCTCTTCTCCTCCGCTGGCTTTCTGATCCTCCCAGCCTCTCGATTCACGCTGTAAGTGTCAGTTCCTGAGTGATGACACACACAGTGTGTTTCTCTGTTTAACTGTGTTGTCATATTGTAACGCAATGTGGCTCCTCCATTGTTTAGTGTTTCCTTATTAATGGTGTCATGATTGAAGCCGTTTGCCTTTATGTGGTCGCACAGTAAATGAGATCATCACTCTCCCTTTCTTCTGTTGTGACAAGAAAAGAAGAGATGAGGGCGTCTATGATCAGGATAAATAGATATGGAGAAGGAAGTGGATGTGTGGGAACTCTAGGTTGTGGGGTTTGGGAATCATCGTTTTTTGTTGATGGCTTCAGTGGCGTGGTTAGTACCTCCTTCTAACGCCACAGACGCTGGTGCGTTTACAAGGCAGAAGGTCAGATGATCTGAAACTAGAGGTGAATTGGAGTTCTGTAGGTGACTGCAGCTCAGCGATTTGAATAATCACCATCTGGATACAAAGCAAAGCCAATCGAATAACCTGCAGGGTGGGAAATATGATCACAATTGTAATTATAAGTAATATATATATGACATATAAACACACATTTGTACAATATCTTGTCCAAATCTGTTCTCGATTGACATCAGGAAAGGATATAATCATAGATAACTGTTTTGTGTATCCTTAACTCAAGCAGCATTGTATGTAACCTCTAAAATATGCAAAGCTTTGGGTTTTCAGTTCTGGTTTTGACTTTGAGCTCACACTTTAGGAAAAGTCTTTAATAATACAACCCAATATACTGTGTTAATATGAAGGAATTTTCCATAGGCTATTCGTTTTTTAATACCTGTATTTTAATTTATGTATTGCATTATATTGTGATTTAGGGTTGAAGGAAATGTCCGTAAACTGAACAGAAAAGCAACTTTTTTCCCCTTTACAGTGCAGTTGTTGTTTGTTTAATTTCCTGCATGTTGCTGAATTTAAGTGAGTGTGATAACCAAGTCCTGAAGGTTATCTGATGAAGATTGGATTCATACCCTCTGAGATATTTGAGGCAATTTTTCACTGTCCCAGCAATACTCTGGGTGTCTGTGTTCACTCGCAGCAGTTTTTAGAGCTTCTGCTTTTTAAAGACTGGGTTGTAGTTAATCTGTATTATTAATTGATTGAACTTTTTTTTTTTATTATTATTATTATTATAACAGTTTCCCAATAGCAGCCTAAGGTCACACACATTGTTCCCTTCTGACCCTGCACCTCATTAATCACCCACACCAGAGATCAAACCTTAGAGCAGGTTTGATTAGAAGCCCACGCGCAGCCTTTATCAACTAGAATACTAATTTTAGTAATTTGGCATTTAGCTGACACAATCTTTTCCTTTGCTTATTACAGGGAAAGTTCCTCTCAGTCACCTAGGGTTAAGTGAATGGCTGAATGAATGAGGCTCACAGAAACGTGTGGGTCATAATTTCACACTAAAATCAAAATGAAAGAATAATAGATTATATTATGCATAAAGACAATGAAGCCTCCTTTCATGACTATTCTCACTATCACAATATGATGATGGATTTTTGGATTTTGGATGGATAAATGTATTTTTATCCTGTTTGGACATACTGATTTGCCAATGTATCTGTACGTTCATGTCAAAATAACCAATACTGATGTATATGTGTATATTTATATATATATACACTACTGTTCAAACGTTTGGGAACTGTTTTTTTTAAAGAAATTAGTACTTTAATTCAGCAATTGAATAAATTAAATCATTAAACAAAAGATTTATATTTCAAATAGATGTAGTTCTTCTGAATGTTATATTCATCAAAGAAACTGGAAAAACGTATTATGGTTTTCACAAAAATATTAACTGTTTTCAATAATGATAGTAATATTTTTTTTTATAACAAATTAGCATATTAAAATCACTGTTTAATATTCATGTCACACTTAAGACTAGAATAATGGCTGCTGAAAATATATGATAAAATATATTAAAATAAAAAAATATTTTAATTTTAAATTGTTAATAATATTTCACTAAATTACAATTTTTACTGTCTTTTTGATCAAATAATGCAGCCTTGGTGAGCATAAGAGACTTCTTCCAGTAATGAATCTTGCTGACGCCATACCATATGGTAGCGTGTAACCAATTTAAATAATAAAAAAATATTATGCTAATGCAAATTTAGCTTCAGTTAAGCTTCTTTATGCAAAATTCACTTCTTTATTTCAACCACCCAACATATTTGTACAGTCTTTATAGGATTCACACAATGTTAGCTAATGCAGTCCTTGCAGGGTTTTAACCTTTAATCTTTCACTTTCCAGTCCAGATCTTCAACCACAAAGCTACACCGCCACAAAATCACCACCACCATTTAAAATTCTTCCCTCAATTCCTCTTCCATTAAACCTGTAATCCTGAGCTTTAACATGGGCAATCGAATGCACCTGAAGGGGATATGACTGGCTAAATGGAGTGGGCATGTCCAGACATGATTCCTGCCTAGGCTTATGAGTCCCATCCGTCAATTAAAATGTAAAAAGCAATTTATACATGACTCTATGCCAATTCCAAAGAGCAAATTCTGAAGATTGAATCTGAATGAAAGAAAATCCATCCATAGGTTTCTGTGGAAATGTTTCAGTCACAGTTCATCAGAAGAAAATATATTACAATTTGTCCTGAAATAATGGCTCTGAGAGCTGTGAGAGCATTTAGAGGCTTTGTGGATTTGGTTTCATAGTCAAAACAGTTATCAATATAGCTGCTGTTTACTTTGGCTAATGTTGACAAATGTTGTCTTCATACTAGTTAAATTGATGCCAGCATTCTCTTTGGGTAGGCCATGGCTTACAGACATGCTGTCGTTAGCAGGAAAAACACCCATTAGCCGATGCAATTGCATATGGGGAAAAAATATTGACAGGCTCTCAGGTAAATTTCCATCTAAACAATGCTTATATATCTGTATCATGTGTAATATGATGTATGCGCTCTGTTTTGTGATTATTTATGTGTATGAGAGAGTGTGTCTCCAGGGCAAGCTGTAAACCGATCCCCTTCTATTATGTCATGTTGTATTTTGGAGAGTTTCAGCACTCAGTAACCTGGACATTCCTTCTGCCTGGGAACCAGAGAAACTCATTTACTACAGGGACACAGAGAGAGAGAGAGAGAGAGAGACTAATGTCATTCTCTCTGTTAACTCCTACGACCGCATACCTGTGCAGTCACGCAGACAGACTAATGTATAGCATGCCGTGCAATTGTTTCAAAACCATTTTGTCTCTCTGTGATGTGTTGGCTTTTTTATTTTATCGTACATCTGTATGCAGTCTCACAGTCTGAAAACACCTGTAAAGACAGCAGTCAAGTACAAACACAAGCTTTGACTCATCGATACGCCGTGTTAATTCCATTAACATTCATAAGATCCTAGCCTTGGGACAGTAGAGTTGGGGGACACTGGGACATTGTGCTCTCATTTGTGTGCAAATTGGATTGAAGTGGGAGTTTGCATAAAGGAAGAGGTGCTTGTTCTCTTCTCACCTTCAATCAAAATGGGACATAATTTAACTTATGTGTAAAGGTTTGGGAGTACAGACTTTTAAAATATATATATTTTTAAATCCTCTAAATTTTGTGTGAGTACTCAATATTGGAGTCACTCCAGAATTGCAATGGTTGACGGAGTCATAGCCACATCAACATTTCTCCACCTTGTAGCTGTAAACTATAAACATAAGCCCTACTCGGACAGGACTAGTTTTTTAGGGGGTTGTTAGAGAAATTTGTGTTTCACCGATATATTTGGCAATTTTAATCCTGTCCGTATCTGCCACGTTTTTTTTTCTCACACAACATCTGTAATAATTCCAGAACAAATTACCTACTGGTTTTCAGCAAACCCAGTGATCCTCTGTCTGAGAACTAATCTCATATGAATGTGAATGTCTGTGATTGCGACAATATTTTTGTTCATTTCCTTGTGTGTTTTGGCCAACGTGAACTACCGTAGATGCTTTTAATAATTTTTCATACATTTGCCTCCAAGCAAAGAAATAGTTAAAAAATGGGCCAGATCATGTAAACTGTTAAGACTGGCTACTGTAATATCAGCGTCAGGTAAGATTACTCGCCTTCATTTCTGCATTCAATTACATAATGTTTTAATTACATATGTACCTTTACGAAAATGAAACAATGTTTTACTACAAATAAATAATAATAATAAAAAAACTGTCAAACTAAATTAATCACAAATTAACCATGATTTTGGTGTACTAGCCATAGCTTTACAATGGTAATTGTAATAAAACGGTGTTATATTAATGGTAATTGTAAATAATTCAAATCACTATACGCAATGCAAGCATACAGAGCGTTTGATCTATGCAATGCGCAGATGTACAAAACAGACCCTCCCAGACATTAGGTGATAAGAAATAATACTCAAACATAGTTTAGAAAATTTGTCGCATCCGAATATGGCTAGCGATGGAAATTATGAAAACGAATTAAATGAATCACTCGTAAAAGGACTGACATCAAACTTTGCTGTTTGAGAATCCCTCCAAAGATGTATTTTTTTTCTACTATCCAGAACAAATTTTGATACAAATGTACAAATTAAGTAATTAATAAACCAAATGCAAACTAATATGATGTATTCATATTCAATAGCTCATATTTAAGAAGAAAACTGGTAGCAAATGAGTGATGCTCACAAAGGTAGATGAATAACAAAAATGAATAAAAACTGTTGATAACCACAAATGGAAATATAATATTGTGCCAATGTAAGATTGCTTGAAATAAGATCTTTTAAATAAGATCTTATTTAAGAAAAAAAAGAGTCTCACATGTTGCATTTACAAAGAACTATGGGGTTGATCAGAAAAAGAGTGAAAGACTGTAAAGCGAGTCCTGAAAGCTCAGACAGAAAGACTGTAGATCTTAGAACAGGTAACACTGGTGAGAATAAGGAAACATGCTGATAAAACATTTAGACTGTCACTTCACTGGCTCACTGTTTTGATAAATTCCATGATAATTTAATGCTCTCCTCTATTGTTCTTGTTATTCTTCTGTATCTTTTATTCACCCTTTCACTCTATTCCCTGGCCTCATGATTTTGTCATTTTCCAAAAGTCACTCATCCATAATGTTCGTCCCACGTTCATTCTTTCTCTCTCTCTCTCTCTCTCTCTCTCTCTCTCTCTCTCTCTCTCTCTCTCTCTCTCTCTCTCTCTCTCTCTCTCTCTCTCCTTTCATCTACTCACTCGTGGGTTCTGCCTTGTTTGCTAGACTGTGCTCTCTTGTCTTATCTTCTCCAGACCCACAATTCCTTGTCTTTTATCAGACTGTCTTCTGTCTAACGCCGAGACAATTACATATTAAAGAGCTGGGAGTCAGACACCGGTTTGAGTCGGTGGAATTACTCTCTGTTTACTCTGACTGGCAGGTTACTTTAACTGGCTACTCTCATTTAAACAAGCCTTGTCATTTCGCCATCGCTCGTCTCTGTTTTTCCTTCTCAAAACCCTCCCTCTATCGTTAATTGGAACTCAGTTTCTTTTTTCAATTCAAGTGTTTTCCATTTCTCTCTCAGCTCCTGAAATACAGGTTTTGGTGTGCTGCATAATGAACTCATGCACTGAGGGCTGTTATTTCCACACTTATTGAAGCAGGTCATTGGGATGTCCTGGGGTCCTGATTGGTAGGAGTGTGACTGTTCGTTTCATTTGCTCTCTGGTTCTTAAAGCTCCTTCAGAGAAACGAAAGAGATGCCGAGTGCAGATGACAAGCGTGAGCACAATCAGTCTCACCGGACAGAGCATGGCAGGCATTTTCTCTTGTGTTCTGATGATTGATATATTTTTATGTAAACATATTTTGTCAACACAGCTCCTCTCATTTAAGTTAAAGGGATGAATTTACACTCTGCTCTGTTCCAAAATCTTCTAAATGCCAGTTACACTGCAACAACACACACCAACTGGGTGGTAAGGTTTTGTTGGATCAGTGTGTTACCCCATCGTCATCTGCCTTTTTTATTTACTATTGCCATTTGCTGGGTCTTGGAATGTTTAATAAGCGATACTATAGATATTGTAATCTGGTGATTGTCACATTGGTCTGAATTAGAATTAAGACAATATCTACAGGCGCATCTCACTAAATTAGGAATTTGGCTACAGTTGTCGTCAGAGGCGTCTTACCTGGGCTAAGGAGAAGAAGATATGGACTGCCAAAAACACCAAAAGTTGGTTAAATGACCATGGTGTTGGTGTGCTAGACTGGCCTGCAAACTCACTAGACCTGAACCCCATAGAGAGTCTATGGGGTATTGTCAAGAGGAAAATGACAAACAAGAGACCAAAAAAAATGCAGATGAGCTGAAGGCCACTGTCAAAGAAACCTTGGTTTCCATACAGTGCCAAAAACTGATCACCTCCATGCCACGCCGAATTGAGGCAGCAATTAAAGCAAAAGGAGCCCCTGACAAAGTATTGAGTACATATACCATAAGTGAACATACTTTCCAGAAGGCCAACAATTCACTATTTTTTTATTTTTTTTTATTTGGTCTTAAGTATTCAAATTTTTTGTGAATTGGTGGGTTTTTCTTACATGTGAGTTTAAATCATCACAATTAATAGAACCAAAGACTTAAACTACTTCAGTCTGTGTGCATTTAATTTTTTAAATACATGAGTTTCACAATTTGAGTTGAATTACTGAAATAAATGAACTTTTCCACGACATTATAATTTATTGAGAGGCACCTGTACAATCATAAAAACCCATAAGTGAATCAGTTCATCAATGCTCTACATGGGCAACAACTCGGTGTATACACAAATATTTAGCACTCTGCACAGGACTTACAATTAATTCCAGTAGAATTTAACATTAGCCTGTTGCTAAGCTCAATAATATAAAAATAAAAAATGCAGGCAAATATCAGGTAAAATAAGAATTTTTGTTACATTACAACTATTTTTTAATAATCATAATAAAGCCTATAGGTGTAGTCAGGTAAAGAAAATAAAGCCTAGGTTTAGTCAGTTTATCCGACATCTTTGATTTTTTTTTACTGAACTCGTCCAGAGTCCCTTTCTGAGAAAGTCAGTTCACTCGCAGCCATATTTGCAATGACCTTCGCACAGTTATTTCAGACTTGCAAGACCAACCCCCAACTACCTGAAATACTGAAATATCAAAAACCACTTTTAATGTAATATATTTCAAGTAAATCTAACATGTACTGTCCCATAAATGTTTGTTATAGTGTTAATGTATTAGGATGGCAGTGCACATTCAGTCTAGTGCGTCCATCTCAGAACATTCTGACTGTTTGAACTGAAATCGGTCCTTTTAGCGGGAAAAACAATTATTCTATGACTTAATTAGTGAAAGTGACGTGACATACGACCAAGTATGGTGACCCATACTCCAAATTTGTGCACTGCATTTAACCCATCCAAGGTGCACACACACAGCAGCGAACACACACACAGCAGTGAACACACACCCAGAGCAGTGGGCAGCCATTTATGATTTGTAGAATTTCTGCCGGTCCAAGACTCTAACTCGCAACCTTTCTATTAAGAGTCCGACACTAACCATTAGGCCAGGGCTTTCCCATATTAATTAGTTGGCTACTGTCTCTTTTTCTTAAAAATTGGGACTTATTCCACCATATTGTGCCCTGTAATTCCCTCACTCATATATATGCAGGGAATTATGAGATAGAAAAGCAATGCTGCCTTACAATTTGGATTAAATTGTCTTCATGTTGTAGGCAAGTCTGTGATGCCTTATAATGTTGTCTTCATAGGTAGTTCAGTATATTTTTGAACAGAGCAACACATGCTAACCGTGCTTTTTATGTGAACATGCCAGACGAGGTAATTTCCTGTGAAGGACAAAAGGGACCGCCCGCCTTGCCCTGGGCCCTGACGGGGAATGACTGGAGGAGGCCTGTTGTTTTTAGTGCTCAGAAATCACAAAGCATTGTCAAGCCAATTAACCCAAACAGAATTTGACTTTGAGAGACGGGGAATTATGTGAGAGTGGGACAAAAGGGGTGAGAGAGAGAGAAATAAAGAGAATGGGTGATATAAGGGGCAGGAGGGTAGGGGTCAGGGCTTCGGTGTTTTGCATTCTAATTTGTAATATGTGTTTACATGTTTTTATAAACCCCTGTTCCCCTTCAGTGTCTGGCTGAGTGGTGGCAGAGAAAGTTTGAGTTAGAGGAGATCGACCAAAAATATGTAATGTGAGAAACTGTAATGCTCAATATGCTGCTATAGGTCCTGCCTTTCAGTCAAAAGAGCCAATTATTTTACAATGTTTGTTTACTCCAGAACATACAAGTATATTAAGTGGTCTTGATTCATTTTTTGTGTGAAATGTGTTGTTGAAATGTTATCTGGACCAGTGCTATTAAACTATTAAAAAAATATGTTATTTGAAGTCTGAAATAAAATAAAAGCTGAAAATTTAAATGGTAGATGAAAAATATAAATTTAAACCAAAAATGTAAAGGACTGATTTAAAACATTAATTAAGACTATAATATTATCTAAATAATAGTTAAATAATACACTTTTGGTGAACTTGTTTTGGAGACTTTTATGTTTCACCATTTATGTTTTTATCTAATTATCTTACCTATTTTTTTCTAAACTGATCATACTGATTATGATTCTTTTCAAAATCATGCTAATTAAGAGACCTTTCATTTTATTTGTACTTAAAAAAAAATGAATTAGCAAGACTACAGCAATAAATATGTGTACTGAAAAAAGCTAAAAGGCCATTCTTGATGGGGATATAACTATATGTATTAAAATAGTGTACTATTTTATATGTATTTTGGAGCATGTGCTTACTATTTTATATGTATTTTGGAGCATGTGCTTATTATGTATAGATTATTTCTTGTATATTTTTAGGGTGACAATTTTACCATCAGTAGATGCAAAATTCTAACTCTGGCACATTGTATTTTTATATATTATTTATGTGCATTGTTACTGTCAAATAAACCTGAAATTAAATAAATCAATTAAAATGTTGATTGGCAATGATAATGATAATTTTTTATTACAATTTTGAATACAAAATAAAGTTGGATATGCATATAATTTGTAAGCCTCCCATGTGTAGTTGTGCATGTAAGTATTTTTTGGTTCTTTGTCAGTGCTGCTGTGTGTGTATGAATATTCAAGTAAATGCTCATGGGCCACACTACGGCCAAATCTCAAACCGCCTAAATGCTTTTCAGAAACCATACATCCTTGTCAAAGAGAAAAACAAGAATACAGAAGAAGTAGGATGAGGGACAGCAGAGAATGCTAAACAGTTGTAAAACAAGTAAATAGTTTGGAGGTGAAGCAAATAAAAAATAGCCAGCACTAGATTTGGAGATGGGCGTCCATGATTTGTAGACATAATTCATACAGGATATTTCATAGTGTTAGAGCACAAAAACAACAGATCGGACCCTTGTCCTTGTCTCTCTCTCTCTGAGGTCACTGGGGGGTAAAGTAAAGAGATAATTAATGTAGCTGTTCTAATTTAGTCTCTTCCTCTCTAAAAACCGTTTGCGGCTCTGCTGGTAATACCTTAGGTGGATGCTACAGCTTCCATGGCAACACCTGCTCGCTGCAGGTGTGTGAGAGTGGGAGAGGATTGGATGAGTGTAGTTATTATGGAGTTGGGTAAATGTGTGTGTGTCTGTGTGTGAATGTGCATAATTACTATATTGATGTTTTAAGAGACTGTTTTCCTCATTGAACAAAGTTTAGGCCTGCATCCATGATTAATTTGTCCTTGTTACAACAGGGACGTGATGTGATTTTGTATCTCTCATTATAAGCAATTAATGAATACAGTATATAATGTTTAATACAATTTAGAGTTTAAAGTGCCTTTTACCCACCCAAGCTGCATTTATTTTCTCAAAAATATGGTAAAAACAGTAATATTGTGAAGTATTGCAATTTAAGTGTTTTCTATTTTAATATATTTTAAAATGTTGGTTATTCCTGTGATGGCAAAGCTAGTCACATGATCCTTCAGAAATTATTCTGTAAAAAAATATTCATGTTGAAATCGATTGTGCTACTTAATATTTGTAATATGTGTGCTTGTTCTGTTTTACATTAAAATACCACTTGGTTTGATATTTGTTATCTAAGACAATATGGGTCATGATTCCAGATACTTTTTGTGGCCAGTGCAAGTCTCTGATGTCACTGTACTCAGTTATCCTATGCATGTACCATATAAAGAGATCAAACATTTTACAGTTTGTACAAGGGACAAAGTTGAGCAACTATGGTATGTTTACTGGGGTTTTATTGGGGGAAAAGGTGTGCTAGAGAAGCACGATTGAGGGTTATGTCAAAACAGCATGTAAGAATAGTGAGTCAGTGAAAAATAGAGAGAGGGAAATTCCTCTCAGAGGGCTGGGAGTTCTTCCTGTTGGAATGAGCTCTGTTTGTACAGGCTGTCTCAGTCGGGATATCCTCCTGTACCCCCATCTGTAGGACACCTTTTTAGTTTTGCAAATCATTAGTTATTTTCTTTTCATATCTTTTTTATTCATATGGTCTGTGTGTATTTCATAACTTTTAAAGTGCTGCATAAGCATTGCAATATACAGTGGGATCCAAAACACAGAGAGCACATTGAAAAATCTGTTCAGAGCTGCTGTCATTAAAGTAAAATATACAAACATTATACTAAGACATTCTGACATTGATATTAATTTGTCAATTAAACTTTTATTTCAAACTGTTATGCTGATACCTAGTCAGAATAATACAGTGAGGTCTAAAAGTCTGGGACCTCTAGACCTTTAGCATTTTTCTCTTATGTCACTCAATATGAGAGAGACAGACAAAGAGAGTGAAAGCGAGAGAGAGAGAGAGAGTGAGTAAGTGTGTAAGGGCAATGAGTTTAAAGATGAATGCAAGTTGGCATATAGATGTTTATGGATGAATGGACAGATATTTAGAGAGGAGAGAGAGAGGGGGTGAGTGTGAGAAAGAAAACATAAAGGACTTTTTAACAAAAGCCGTCATCAGAGCTTAAATGGAAAAAGAAGGCTGGTGCAGAATAGCATACTAAATACTGTTCTTACTGTTACTGCAGTGTGTATAAAATATTTATAATAAGTAATATAATTAGTAATAGATAAAAGGATAATAGCGTATAGTAGGTGATAAGTAGGGGTGTGCGATGCCACAGAGCACATTCTGTCAGTGGCAGTTATGCCACTTCCATCTCAATATGAAGTACAATGCGACATACATTCACATAAAAAAAATCACAGTAATTCATCGGTAAAGTTACACTCATGGGACACTGCACTTTGCAATCACAAAAATACATTCTTTGTATGTGCCTTAAAACCTTGCAGATTAAATATTTAATTTGTGTGCTGTTCGGTTACACATTTTTCTGAGCGTGTACAACTGAAGTACACACAAAAGAACCTGTCAACCAATGCCTGCTTACTGGACTACGTTAACTTTCGCGTCTGATTGCAAGGTTTACATATAAACACAGTTGGTTATGTCTAAAGTGAAATTAAACAGTAGAGAGTGCATGCAGGTCTTAAGGTGACAGCAAACTAATATAGTACCTAACATGCTGCCGCTTGTCATTAAAGGGATAGTTCACCCAAAAATGTTAATTCTTATTATTTATTCTCTCTCATATATTGTCCAAAACATGTATTAATTTCTTTCATATGCTGAACGCAAAAGAAGACATTTTGAAGAATGTGGGTAACCAAACAGTTGTCGGAGAGAGAGAGAAATTGCAAGACTGAAATGAGACCATAAGTGTTCTCGGTTCGACAAAGTAGCACCACGCAGACCGATCGCTGTATGACTGCGAGTTACAGAGACCAGATGGCTCCACATGCTTTCGATTCGCTCTCGTGGTACTTCGATGTCATACAACGATAGATCTGTGTGGCGCTGCTTCAAATTGAATACACCTCATCACATGAGCTCACCCTCTGAGCCGGTCCGTTTTGACGGCACACTTGCGCTCAAATCCGCATGTAAACATATCGTCGGCCTGGAACTTCTTCATTGTGAGTGAAGCAGACACAGAGTTCGCAAATTTGTAATACAATTGACTGTTTTTGCTCAAGTTCGAAGTGTCAATCAAAGCCACTGCAGAACTGTTGTCTTCCAGCAAAACACAGCAGTGTTACGAGACTGAATGAATCCAAATTTTTGAACAAATCAAGTGAGTCAATGATTCAGTAACCCTTTCATAAAGACAGACACCTCGATTCTGAATAAATCAGCCATTTGAATGGATGACTAATGACTCGTGCCCCAGACCCCCCTACAAGGTTTACGTTCCGAACTATGTCACCTTTTTGACCTCTTGTGAGTTTGCAGGTACGATATGTATAGTCAGATGGTTAACTGTTGTATAGGTCTATAATCAGTTTTCTTATACTTCTATTGTTGTATGTTTATATTTGTGTTTAACTAGTATGTAGCACCGTGGTTCTGCGAGACACGACCTTTCATTCCTCTATATGTCCACACATGTAGCAGAATAACAAAGCTCGACTTGACTTGACTTATTTGTATATTATGTGTATTTGTAATGTGTATCTTTGTTCTTATTTTTTTATAACAAAGATAATATAAAGACAAATATTTTTTATCTTCACCCATTTTGGCCTACATATCTGCCATTCTTATTTACTTCATATTTTGTTACCTCGTAAGGCTTTGTTTTTAATATAGTTTTTAAAAGTGGTTTGGCTGCTCATACAACTTGCAAAATAGTAAAACCAGCATGACAAAGAGTTGTAAAAGTCACGAATCATGATTTTCCTGAAAAAAACCTCTAGTAATGAAATTTCCTGAAATGACCTCTAGTAAATATTAATAGACAGTATATTTACCAAAATGTGCAGTATACAACTGAAATACATTATTCAGTCTTAAAGTTCTTCAGAGTAGCTCATTGATTCTTTCAAACTGGCAGTGCAGACAACTGATCCTATCTACACAGCCTTATTTATTTCCATCCCAACATGGTCCAGCTTGGTAGCCTACTGCATGCTATGATAATTTTCTTTAGCCCTCCTCCTCCCCAGCACCACTTGTCTAGATCTGCTTTGGGGTTCTCCTTACTTTACTTTGCAGAATTCTAATCCCTGTTATTCCAACATGTTTCAGCAGTAAAATCATGTCAGGGACATTAATCCAACATACACTACATTCTAATAATTGTATTATTACAATTATGTTAAATCTATTTGAAGAGTTGTTATCATTGAACTTACTGCATGGAATACTATATCCCACAATGCATTGTGTTCAACTTAACATTACAGGCATGGTATTATGAATTAAATGTTTATCATGGAATAATGTTTACCGTTTTACTTGAATAATTCTATAGGTAATTTTCATTATACTGTGTAGTGTAGCTATTATATTCTGAACACAGCTAAAGTTATGTTTTTCAGATGAAGTGGGTAAGGGGAGAGAAGTAGAGTAAAGCCATTTAGATATTTCATAACGGTTTAATCTTGTCAGCCTAAGGGTGTTTTTCCAGACAAAAAATTTTTTCATAGTAGAGGGAAAGGGATATATATATATATATATCGATCTGCTTGCTTTAAAATGTGCTCCATTCACTGCTCAGTCTGTTTGAATGAGAAGATTAGACATTAATTTGCAATGAACATAAAAATAGGTTAAACCTGTAACCTGTCCTGCATTGTTTGTGCTACAGACATTAATACCACAAATCATGTGTCTTGTTAATGAGTGCTTTTCTAAGTGATCAGATATGACTGATTATCACAGAGACTTTGAAGGTGACCTTGTTTAGGTCTAATGAGCAACTATATTGCAACATGATAAAAATAATTCAAAATGCCTCAGCAACTGCACAGCATCCTGAATGCCTCCCAAAACACTTGAGTATCATGGGAGTCTGCGGTAAAAAATGTCCAGGGGTCCGTTCTTCGTACGTCGTTAACTTAGTTAGCTGGATTTGATTGTTGCCGATTTCGCTTGATCTTGGATCATTTGGTTCTCCGAAGCTCATCCAGGAGTTGCTAAAAATGTACAGCCTGTACAAATACTGGAAATAATAAATATAAATAATTGGGAATCATGTAAGTAATTACAAATAAATTTAAAATAGTGCAAATTTAATTTGTCTATTTACATCTCATTTATATATTTATATATATATATACATATTTATGTAGTTTTTCTTTGCGTGGCTGTTTCCTTATAAAGGTCCAGAAATGTGTCAACTTTTCAGTCAGGTGTCTTTTTTAATGATTTGATGTCATTACGTTCCTGTCTTTTCCGGTAGTTGTATCCCTTCTATCCACAACTGCAAATATAACATGTAATTACTGTATTTGCATTACTGTAAGGGTAGGTTTAGGGATGTGGTAGGTATACACACTAATAAAACATAATTTAACAGGTAGCATTTAATGGGAGGTAGAAAAATCTGACAGGGTAGGACAAATCGACAGAACACCGGCAAATCGTTGCATTGCTGATCGTGGTATCGAGTATCGATACATCTGCCCTTTTCAGGAAACACGAGAATGCGCAGTAATCTTAGACAACTTAATCCAGATATTTTAATCTAATACGCAAATTCGTTTGAAGAACCAAATTAGCCAGAGATCAGTTATCACGATTAGAAGATCTGGAATCTTTCAAATCATCTCTGATGTATTAAGAGAGGTACGAAGAATGGACCCCAGATGTCAAAAGTGAGTTTTGTTGAGTTGTTTATCATAGTAATTCTTTCTATACAGTTGCATTATTTAAAACTGCATTTTGAAATGATGTTGTGTCAAAGATCATTCAGTTGTTTCTCTGCTAATAATACCTTACATAACTCGTTTAAGAAACAGACACAGACTGCTTATGTCTAAAGTCTGATCTCTACATAGTTCCAGACTGAAACAAGTCTTAATCCTTGTCTTAACCCCCCACTGTTCACTGATTCTAATCTTAGCCAAACTTTTTTATTAAATTTTACTAAATGGATGATAGATTGCAGATGTGCTGCTGCTTTATGAATTCAGAGAACAGAGACTGTTGCTACATTGAGAAGGTCCAGCAAGTTTCGAGTCCCCTCATGAAGTGCTGCTATTCTGAGGAGCCGGATGCAGTGAAATACAGTGCTAGCTCATTATGAATTCACTGCAGTGCAATTGTGCCTCTTTTTCCCTTAAGTGTGAATAGAGCTCTTTCATATGCAGGCATCCAAGCATATTAGACTGTCAAATAGCTCTGTTGCTTAAGGGTTTTGGAAATAACAAACACAACATCACGTTTAGTAATACAATTAAAGCATATGCATATACTGATCATGTCCTTTCAGAGGGAGAGTTAGACTCTGCATATAAAGGCCTTACTTACAAAATACATGTATGTATGTTTATTGGCAGCTAGTCATTATCATAGACTGTGATTGTTCATAATGGTTTTTGATGCCTTTCAGTGAAACAATTTTCCTGTAACTAAAAAACTTTTTTTTTGATGCACAGCTACTGTAGGACCTGGGACACAGCGCTTTTAAAATGTCAGAGGAGACACAATGAGGGCTGAAGTGAATCTTTTGATGCTCAACTGTGCACAGAGACATACTCCTGCTACTATTGTCCCGAGTGCTAAAAGCTGGAGAGTTTTGTCTCTGAGCCTTATTTTATCTGCTTGATGCTGTTTACAGTTGGATATTCCGGCATCTGTTTGTCTTTTCGTTAATTTGCTAGTTTATTTAATGTATTTTGGGTGTGTGTGTGATTAGCCATGATTGTGTGAGAAACAGGCAGAGATCATAAACAGGATATGATGTATTTGTGTGTGTTTTGTGATGGGACAGTCTTTGGTCTCGTTACGATGGTTCCCACAGGTCTCAAGATCACTGCATGAGCACAAAGTGATAATTTTAGCTATCTGTCAAAGTTAAAGCCATAAAGCTTAAAATAAATATGGCTTAAATCATATATATGATGCTGGAAATATTTTTAATATGAGCACTGCACACACTGTATGCTCAAGTTGATTAAAGCTTAATTTGATCTCTAATCCTGCTAAATGAAAAAAAAGTAAATGAATAATCTATCTTGCTGAGTACATTAATTTCAATTAAAAGAAAGGTTTGAATTAATATAAAGAACATATTTGATGAGAACTACACAATATTTGTGTGTTTTTTATGTTTCTTGGTAGTAAAATGTTACTTTTATATAATTATTTTTAACAGTTTGTACAGAAAAAACATTCTGTTAACTTAATACAATATTATATAATACAAATACAACTGTTCATTGTTAGTTCATTATAGCTCAGGTCCATTAAACAATATGAACAGATATAATTTATTAGTAAATGTTTGAAATGAACATGAAATAAGATTAATAAAAGCTTTAGACATATGCAGGTAAGCTAATGTAGTTAACTAATGTTAATAAATGTTAACAAACAGAACCAATAAAGAGTTTATGCCTGTTTTGATGATTAGTGACTTATGACTCATTAATTACAACATGAAGATGTAAAACTTACATCACGGATAAATGAGCTAGAACGGAAATGACAGTTGCTCTGGAGTCAGGGGTGTGGTAGAGCAGGGGAACAGTGATTTAGTAGATTTCTGAACTTGACCTGTGACAAGAGATACTCGTACACCCTTCCTGCACGTGTGTGGTTCACTCACCTGTGTGCTTGTGTGTACGCCTGTCTCTGACCTTGGCACTGCCACTGCTGTTGGCTTGCTGTTGGAGAGAGAGAATAGAGGAACAGAGAGAGAATAGAGGAACAGAGAAAGAGGACACAAAGGTCTGGGGACCGATCAACGCTGATGTAATGGGTGTGTTAGTGTGGTTTTGTTTTAGAGAGCGTCACTTCCTAACTTATCTGTTCTTTTGCCTCATCTCTTCCGCCAGGATGTCCTAGAGCAAAAACACAGACACAGTGAGTTGAGAATACCCCCCCCACACACACACACATACAACAGACATCACACATAGTGCTGTACAAACACACTCTGATACACACAAACCACAAATTAGCCTCGCTTATGTGAATATTTACTACAGCCAAATTATATTTATCAACATCTTATTTTCCCATCAGGTATGCAGTTATAAGGACCCTGTCAACACGATTTAAATTGACCATGATTTATTACTTATACAATCTAAAATCAGAGCCTACATGTGATGTGGTATGCTAATAACAGATTCATGTATTGTGGATACTTTATCAAAGATTAAAATGATGTTGTTATTTACTCACTCTCATGTAAGTCCGAACCTATATGACTTTTTTTTACAATAGAAATAAAATAATTAAAAATATTAAATATTTTTTAATACAATAAGCGGAGTCCATTTGGGCCCAATTTACTTTCATTATATGGACAAAAACATTCCCAAAGTCATAAAGGTTTGGAACGACATGATGACATAATTTTTCTATAATAATTTTGTATCATAATTTCTATTACATTAAGTTTTTCTATAACGGAGATAGACAGTCTTGGCTTAGTAGCTCTTTATGCTGAATTGGAGCTGGATATCCATTTAAGGCTTGTCTGTGTGTGTGTGAGGGTGTCAAACACTGAGCTTGAGTGGTTTGGGTTATCTCATTGCAGGGGGCTGAGAGAGGGCTCCGGGGCCTGAGAGGAGACCACTGTAGGTGGACAGTTTTGTTTGTGTGTCTGAGAAATTAGCCTTTGTTCTGGTTGTTTATTTAAGGGTGTGGGTGCTGTGAATGTTTCGAGCTTGTAAGGGTGTGTGTGTGTGTGTGTGTGTGTGTGTGTGTGTGTGTGTGTGTGTGTGTGTGTGTGTGTGTGGGAAAAAGAAAGGGTATGTAGCACTGGTTGTTATTTTTGCGAGTGCTGTTGCGAAGAGCAATTGTGGAAAGCTATTACCCATTTGAGTGAGCAAATATGTGTGTGAGAGAGTGCGTATGTGCTGTTAAAACACAAATCACATCTCTGGAATAATAAAGTGCAGATGTGGTTTTATCTCAGTGCTGTCTTTGTCTCTGAAGTGGAGGTTATGGGGTCCATCAACTATTCGGTTTCAAGCATAATGGCACCTGCCATTTGAGATGAGTGGAAATGCTAATAGTTATGGGAATGCTAATTGTCACAATCATGGCTAGTGACAAAAACTCACATTTACATGGAAAAGAGTCTATCATTTGAGCTGCGGCAATTGAAGTCAGTTTTTAGGAATATAATTATGAAGCTTAAGCTCTGTTGTGTGTATTAAATGCAAGATGCTTTTAAGTCACATGAAGCGATTCTTCTTCATCTCATGTCCGTTTCCCAGTCAGTCATTCAATCACTGAATCATGTTCTCTCAACCCTTATAACAGCTTTATCAAGCTCCCTCTCTCCTGCCAATCGTTCCTACGCCTCTCATGTCTTCTTGCTCAGCTCCACCACTCCTCTCCTCTGTGGTGGCCACTTACGAGACAGGCGTGACCGTACATCCAAGCTGCCTTTTAGAGTTTCGCTTCCCAGTGTCATTTGCATGGCAGGGTTTGGACCTCTCACTGGAGAGCGAGAGTGTGGCTTTGAATTATTCATTTAGGGGACCCAGAATGGAAGAAAATTGTCATCCTCTCTTTTTTTCTTCGTCCCTGTCTGTCTTTTTCTACCCGTTGATGCTCTCATGAATTTGTCGGCTCCCCCTTTAAATCACGTTGTGATGTTTCAGCCGCTTGTTAAATAGTGTTTGAAGTACTCTATTTGGTTAAGTACTCATGACTGTCAGTTGTCTGGGGATGATTGGTACTGTATTTAGTCTGCATAGAGGCTTGGCCTCAGTGCTGCTGCGAATCAATGGTGACATTCTTCTGTTTTCTTTTTTTTTTTTTTTTTTGTGTCACCATCTGTTCCCCCACTGGACGTTAGAGATGTAGCTATCAGAGGAAAAGCCCAAACCAAGATCTAATAGCAAATTGTCTGCATTAAAAGCACATCACGAACACATCTGTATACTTTATTAGAGGTGTTTACAATAGAACAAACCTTTAACCCTTGTGAAAAAGAAGTAGAATTTAGCATGCTTTTATTATTACAGAAAAAAATTGTAACAATGTAGTATAGAGACCAATTCTCATTAATAACTAGTTGGTTATTACCATGCCTATATTAACAGATTAGCTGTTTATTAGGACTTGTAAAGCACATAGTCTGCATGACCCTATTCTTCTTCCCTAATAATTCCCAATACCCAAACTTAACAATTACCTTACTTACTATTAATAAGCAGCACATTAGGGGTTTATTGAAGAAAACAAACCATAATTAATGGTTTGTTAATAGTGAGAATTCAACCTTAAAATAACGTGTGACCAAAAAAACAAACAAAAATATTTTTAAAGACTATACTTAATTGTGAAATGATTATAATATTTCCGGATACTTAATTGCATGTTAATTGCAATTAAATGAAATACGTATTATAATTAAAATGTATATTAAATGCTATGATCTGAACTTTAGAGTGCTTTTACACCCATTTAAATAGTACAACTTTATATGCAGCCTAAATTCATAATTGCTTATTATCTTTGAAATATGGTAAATGTGTACATACACACATTTCTGGCAAACTAAAATGTACTTTAATGTCATTTTTATTGAAGCTTTTAGATAATGTATTAAAATATATTTGTAATTACACATTTGTATTGGAGTCTTAACTTAGGCTAGTACATTTAAAATTAAAGTGCATTTAACTTTAAATGCAATATTGAATAACACACTACAAGTAATATTATAATTAAGTACTTTATATGTGCTTTAGTATGTTAGTCAGCACATAAAAAATAATTTAATTCTTTAAAGCACAACAAAATATTATTTCAACATGATTTAATATATACATTAAAAATTTCAGCTTGCATATTTAAAGTGTGCTTAAGAAAGTTGAGTTTAAGAAACAGTCCTTAAAGTCTATTCTCTTCAGTGGCATTTTATTTTACTAATATTATATTATATGCAAAATTATCTGTACAGTTGTTAAAAATGATATACTTTTAAGATTTGAAATATACTGAATTGCAAGTGCATATTCAGTACAATTATGCTCACATCTTTTTCACAAGCAAAGTATTAAGCTTTGGCACATAATTCGTCTCTTATTTGCTCAAATCATGTAACTTATTTTTAGGACTGCACGGTTACATTTCTAAGGTCCAAATTAGTATTTTTATATGATTGATGATACAATGGTGTGGAAAAACTTAATTCTGAAAAACTGAGACTCTACCCAGAATTATGTATTACTTCTACTGCATTTGTGCCGGATTTTGTATCATTTTTGTGTGTTGTGTACATGTTGCACTATAAAAAGCACTGATTTGCATTTCTTTGTTTATTTTCCTTTGTCTAGAAATCGTTTTCTTTGGTGATCGAGGCTCTGGACCATGACAATGAAACATCAGAGGCAGGTATGATGATACGTGTGTGTGTGAGTGACTAATTAAATAAAATACAATCCATGGATCATATGTGCCCTCACAGAAACGATTTGTAGCAATGTAATAGCAGATAGAAAGAAAGAAAGAAAAGAAGGACATAGCCAATCCGTATTTGCCCCTCATGCTGTCTTCTGGGGATTACAAGAGAACTGAGTAATGCATGGGGTCAGTCTCCATGACTCTTTCATTTCCTGTGTTGCTTTCTGATTGTTTCTCCTTATAATTGAAGAAAAGCTCCATGACTGAAAATATGTTGCTGGATTTTGAACACACAATCACATGCACTGATTATGTTCTCATGCACAATAATGGTGGACTATTTAATGAATAAATTACACACATGTGCATGCTTCAGACAACACCGAGATACATTTTAATCACTTGGATATTGCCACTTCATATTCATAAATAATCAAACTTAATTTGTTTCACAAACATGCAGGCGAATCTACTTCTCTCATCTCCTAATGTCTTTTTTTCTTGAATTCTTGTTCTATTTTATTGTAATTTTCTCTTCGTTTGGCTTTTAAATCTCTGTTTCTCTCCTCTCTGTAAATCTCACATTCACACTGCCCTCCAGCTCCTGTCATGTCTTTTCATTTACTTTACCCATCCCTTCTCTCATTCATTGGATTTACAGCTTGTCTCTTGTGAGGCGAGGCTTAGGTGGGCTGATCCGGGAGTTGAAATGATGTGAGTTAGGAATTGTAGAGATGTTTTTACCGCCAACTCTGGATTATAATACAGCCATGTATCTGAGTGCCAGATAGCTTTAACAAGCTTTAACAAAGTACGTCCTGACCCTTTATGTCCTTGAAAAAAACTTGAGAGAGAAAGGGCCAAGGACACAAGTTGTTCAATTTCTCATTTATTTAATCGTCTTCGAGACATCTTTTGGTCCAGGGCTGTGCACAATTACATGAAGAATTACTTTAAATTGCAATTAAATGAATACAAAAAATATGAAAATAAAATATTGAATAACTGAGTAAACTTGCCAGAGAATAGCTATTGTATTCATGGTAATAAAAAATAAAATGGGGTAGACCTCTAATAAAGTCATATGACTGCTGAAAGTGTAATTTCATATATTTCTAGAATTAATTACCCATGGACATATACAACATGAGGCATATTTAATATATTTCAATTTTAAATAAAGAAAAACACATAATCTTACAGATCCAAATTTTCTCACTTTATTTATAAAAAGTAGTTTTAAAATAATGTGGACATTTTGTGCTTCTCTGTGGCTGGTGTTTTAGTGGCTGTATTAATTGTAATATGCACACATCCAAAAATACTTTCAAACAGGTGCGTGACCAAAAGCGGCACAAAAAAGCAAAGGAATAAGTACATAAACCAAGTTACTTGAAGAGGTCACCACATTAAATTGTAATGAAGCACATGTAGCAGTGTGCCAGTGTCTGTTTTCTTTGCTTTGGTAGTTGTTCTGACAGTATTAAACTTATTTAAATATGTAATGTTAACAAATCAGACAATGAATAGAAATAAATAACTACATTTACATTTAGTCATTTAGCAAATACTTTTATCCAAAGCGACTTACAAATGAGGAAAATAGAAGCAATCAAAACCAAAATATAAATAAATAAATAAGTATCAACTTAAAATGAAAATAATGTAATTTTATATATATATTTTGGATACTGTTAAATGTCTTTGAATTGCAATTCAGTCAATTATTTTTGGTCAGTCGAATGCAAATTCCAGTTCAACATCCCACGGGATGGGACCAATTAAATGTTGTTTACCCCGGCCTAATGGTTAGAGCGTTGAAACCCGTGGTAACCCAAGGTTGTGGGTTCGAATCCCGGCTCCAGCTGGAAGTGTCCACGACTGAGGTGAGACCTTTGAGCAAGGCACCGAACCCCAAACTGCTCCCCGGGTGCTGCAATGTCGGCTGCCCACTGCTCCACTTGGATGGGTTAAATGCAGAGAACACATTATACTCTGTATAATTGTGTATGTGACAAATAAAGCTCATCTGAGCTTAATTTGTATTTGTTCTGTACAGATATATTCTTGCACTGAATCCCTACGCGTTTGTAGTTTAGTTTTCATCCCTCTTGATCAATCATTTCAGGAATCATGCGGTTGTGATGACCAAATGCTTTGATAAAGGACCAGTGTACCAAAGACAGTCTTACCCTCTTATCATTGAACCACCCTCTAAATTAAAAATCACAGATCATAAGATCGAGAACGAGTGTTTAATTCCTTATGGGTTTGATGGATTTTGTGTGATAGTCATCGTGCATCCCCGGGTGAGAGATCAGACTTGTGTTCATGTAAATTCATGTGCTTTAACATGTCAGTGATAAACTGAGCTCAAGGTTTTCTGCATAAGTGCATCTCTGCAGTAGTCATTTACATCTCTAATGGACTGTAGTAGAATTATGTTTAAATGGACCTCCGCACTAATTACTGACTGTGCTTACACACACACTACAGTCCATTAACAGAAGAGGACAAGACCATCATGTCCAGAACTCTGTGTGTGAAACTGCCTTAGGGGCCCACATACTTTTTTTGGTTCACTGTATGTGGATGTGTCTATTTGTATTGCATTTGAGGGGTTGCTAGGAAAACTTATCTGTGTTTGTACACCTTTACTCTTTCCTGTTTTTATTCCTTTGTTGTTAAGCCAAAATGTTCTCATCTGTTTGGTCAGTTTTCTTTCTTTCTGCAGTGCTTTGTGAGAGATAATGCGCTATGTAACAGTATTCAAGATGAGGCAGGCTAACAGTCTCGTTGGGAAAGCTTTTGTACACCAGGGACAAAAGGGAGAGATAGATGCACAAATCTAATGTCTCATCAAACCTCGACGCACAACTCAAGCTCTATCAACAGCCTTAGTTAATTACTACAGAGAATAATTTTGACTAATGAAAAAGACAACAAAATCATATATACAGAAATAAATGTAAACGTAAGTAAATAAAACAAGTTGCAGGGTGCACATACTTGAATTATTCAACATAAGCCTGTGTATCATTAGCTGTAAAGTTTAAAGTATTATTTAGACACCAGTGTAACATTGTCATGACATCATAGTTTGTGAAGTTAAAATTAGATACAACACAATTAAGATCAACATATGATTCATACGAATATCAAGATACCAAGATAAACTGCCAGTCAATTGTTGTGGGTCAGTAAGATTAATAGTATTAATACAAAATAATGCTTTTATTCAGCAAATATACAGTACATTAAATGTATCATTAAATTTTATTTTACTTTTGACAAAACTTTACTGTAGCAAATAAATACAGTTTTTGAACTTTCTATTAATCTGTCACCATATATCATGGTAATTCTGACTAACATGTATTATGGTTTTCGCTAAATATTAAGCCGCACAATTATTTTCAACATTGATATAAATAAGAAATATTTATTCAGCAACAAATCAGCATATTATAATTATTTCTGAAGGATCGTGTGAAACTGAAGACTGAAGTAATTGCTGCTGAAAATTCAGCCTTGCGTCACAGGAATAAATTCCATTTTAAAATAAAATAAAATATAAAACAGTTCTTTAAAAGTGAAGTAATATTTATAGTTTTTGCTGTATTTTTGATCAAATAAATGCTTTTATTTGAATTCTTTCAAAAGCATGAATAAATCTTTCTGACTGCAAACTTTCAGTGGTCGTGTATAATATTTAATATTGATTATTTTATTTATTTTTTTAAACACCTGCCTTCCACATGTAAGTGCTTTACTGTAACAGAAGTTTTAGCTTGCTTTAAAAAAACAAAAAAACAAGGGACATGTCAAATTAAACTGTCGAATAAAAAACCCCAAAACAATAAATTTACATTTAAATTTTAAATTGTATCAAACCCTAAACATTCATTTAAGGTCCTTTTGTAGACACATCATTTGATAGCTTTTCAATGTCCTTTTGGGGAGGAAAAATATGATATACTTTAAGTATACTGTATACAAATATATACATACATTTACATTACTCTGTATGTTGCCCCCTCAGGTAGGGAGGTATTAATAGAGAAAGTGCTGCTGTCCTCCATGCTGAACCCAGGTGAGCAGTGGCAGTCCTTCCGGCATCACGGCCGCTCATTCACTCTGGAATACCGCCTGCGATTCCGCTGCGACACCAATTACTACGGCCCACTCTGCAACAAACTCTGCCGAGCACGAGATGACTTTTTTGGCCATTTCAACTGTGATCCTTCTGGTACTAAGGTGTGTAAGGAGGGCTGGACTGGAGCAGAGTGCAGACAGGGTGAGTGGCTCCAGCACACTGTCTTTATGTACTGTGGTCTTCAGGCTGTTCACGCACAGATATAACAACTGATTATTGTTTAAAGGGTTAGTTCGCCCAAAAATTCAAATTGCCCCATGATTTACTCACCCTCAAGGTGTCCTAGGTGTATATAACTTTATTCTTTCCGACGAATCCAATCAGAGTTATATAAAAAAATGTCCACGCTTTATAATGGCAGTGAATGGGTGATATTCAATAGTCCAGTAGGATTAGAATAAAAGTGTCCATCCATCATGAAAAAAGTGCTCCACATGGTTTTGGGGGGTGAATAAAGGCCTCCAGTTGTGAATCGATGCTTTATTCCATTCAATTTTCCATTATATTATATCACATTATATAAACTATTATGCAGATGTACAGTAGGTGTTCTTATGTCTCACCATTTTCAAAACAAAAATGTGTTCTGTGTGAACCGACACTTACTCTATCCTTAAATGACAATTAGACTACAGGATTATTTATTCTCATGCTTTTCCAACATTCCATTGAGGCCAAATCCGTTTTCCAGCAGAGAATGACTTAAGGGAGAAATGTCTCCCCTGAGATGATCAAGGAAGAGCCAATATTACTACCATATCCTAAGTCAAAACATTCAGCTAGCACTATGCTCACAATAGTTGAGTGAGAGGAGCGGCACATCGTGACTTGGCAATGGATTATGTGTCCATTTTTTTTTGTCTAATTCAGTTACATGAGTTATAAAATAGTTGTAAGATGTCTTTAGTGAATCATTTTGATAATCTTATCACTAATCTGAATCAATCATCTGTTTGCATGTATGGTTATTTTTGTAGCGGTGTGTAAGCAGGGATGTCATTTGGAACACGGCTCCTGCGATCTGCCCGGAGAGTGCAAGTGAGTCTGTCCAGGTTTAAGAAATACAGTATCACACCCTCTCTACAAGCGCCACCAAGCACTGATGCATGCCATATTCAGCACATACTTGCTTTTGTTTGTCTTTTTCTCACTTCCTGTCTGCTGTAACCTCTCTGTCTCACTGTAGATGTCATTATGGCTGGAAGGGTGATCTGTGCGATGAGTGCGAGACGTTTCCTGGGTGTGATCACGGCACTTGCACTGAACCCTGGAAGTGTGTGTGTGACACAAATTGGGGCGGCCTGCTCTGTGACAAAGGTGAGATGACAAGGAAATGTGAGTGTGCGTGTGACGTGTGCGTGCATACGTGCGTGCATGTGTGTGCTCCTGCAAAAATAACTAGGGCCCTCAATTAGTTTTTAATATTTCCTTGTGATTAATCTCATAATTTAATTCTCTATCTTATGTGTAACACAATCAGTTGATTTTTAAGGAAAAAATATGTGGATGACACTTAGTTGTCCTTAGCTGTATATCTGTAATATATGCGCATATTTAAAGACAGCAGACAGAGGTAGATTTCTGCACTTTTCTCACAACCTGTTCACACTGGAAGAGATGGTGCTTTATACAGCGTTCACTTTACACAGACCAACAGCTGCAAGCTTGATGACAGCAGTGACATTTATTTTTTAAAGAAACAAGGAAAAAAAAATCATACATTTGTAATCATTATTAAAATGTTTGTACAACTTTGTCTGATTACCAATGAAAGTTTATTTAAATTAGGATATCAAAGACCCACCATATCAAAAGCTGGTTCAATTTGATAGTCAGCAATAATTTAAATATACAGTACACTACCTTACAAAAGTTTTGGGCTGTAAGATTTTAAATGATTTTCAAGAAATCTCTTATGCTCACCAATGCAGCATGTATCTGATCAAAAATACAGTAAAACAGTAATATTGTGAAATATTAGGCTACTATTCAAAATAACTGTTTTCTATTTTAACACAGAAATCAGAATTTTCACCAGCCATTACTCCAGTCTAATATACTGATAAGCAAGAAGCATTTCTTATTATGATCAATGTTGAATCACAGTTGAGTTGCTTAATATTTTTGTGGAAACCATACATTTTGGGATTCTTTGATGAATAGAAAGTTTACAAGAACAGTATTTAAAATATAATTATTTTTTTACATTTAACATTCTAATAAATCTTTTAGGGAAATATTATCTATGCTATGTATAAGTTCATTTGAGACAGGTGGCTGGATTAAAAAAAAGTGGCCGGAGTAACTCTGCAGCTCATCAGAAATACTATCTGACAGATGTCAATAAAATAGGAAAACACTTTATTTTATCAGAAATGTTGTCTGCCTGTCAATCATTTTGTGCAGGATTTCTGACAACATCTGTCATGCTTTTGCAGGGCAGGATTTTGGAGAGAAGTTGAAAATAAAATGGTTATGTCATTAAATAAATATGTCAATAGCGTTAACAAAATGAAAAGCGGTCAATCTATTTTATCACACATGCCCAAAAAATTCATTAGAGTCATTAGGTTCATTGATTCCAAGACATGCTAACTGCTTACTGAGTAGGTAATGTTTGTGTAAATAGATCCAGATTAGCTGATATGGAGCCACGCGTGGGGTTTCGTCAGGGCTTTGTAGAGGTGTAAGCCGATAGTCTTGGGTAAACAGAACGTGAGCCATGAGGTGGAGGCTAAAACAGGCTCATGCCATTCAGCGGTTGTGTAAATGGTACTGTCAAACCCTCACACACACATACATATATATACAGACACACACACAAAGATGAAATCTATGCAGAGAGATGAATTGAGGTCATAAAACTATAGATACTAGCTTGATCTCAATGGCTTTCACAAACACACATTTCCTCTAAACTCAGATCTCAGGAGCCAGTCCACAGGCTGCATCATTTCCCATCATAGCACTGGTTTTAATTTGTGTGTCTATTTGTATGTTGTGGTTATCATTTTTCCAGTTAAGCATGCTTGTGTGTTGTGGGTAAATCTTTAGGAAACAATCCATTTGAGTTTAACTCATCCCTTCAAGCATGACCTCATAGGAATTCTTGGTTAGATTTTGTATGATTTATGAAGTAAACTACATTTAAACAAAGTCTGAGACGTCAAACTCAATTTGTGTCTAGAACAAACTGGCATTTTGTATAACCCCATGAATCTGAGCTTGAAATTACTGTTTAGAAAATCCTTTTCCTATAAGCAACAGTTCTCAGTGGTACATGTACATTTTAGGGACATGTGGATGGAAATAGGGATGAAAGGGCAGGTCCTGTTCTTATTACAGATGTTGGTATATTGTATTGCTGGAAGTGGATTGAATCCCATCTGTTTTCACATAGCTTAGTATGTTTTGAGTCAGTTTCTTGCAAATCATATAATAATGATGTATATGTGTTTGTGTGTATAGGTGTTTTCATATAATTTCAGTACGGAAACAGTCATTTGAATCATGTGGTTTTAATTTGGCTTTAAAAAGTTTGTTGGAGGGATGTTTATTTTTCTTTTTTGCTGCAAGGAACAAATTAAATGATGATTAATTTGCATTGATTTTGTCCTTACCACAATTTCGTTTTTTATTTCTTAAGTCAACATAAATGCAACCCAGTGTATTACCATAATGTGACATTTGGTGAAACAGAATATTTAACAAGAAAAAATGTGTGACGAGACTTGATTTTATCCGTTAGGAATTGTTTGGGTCATGGAAAATGGACGTTTAATACTCAATTTTGCAGTCACCACTGTACTGGTTGAGAGTAAAGTGTCTCTGCTGGTAAAGCACAATAACAGTGTTCCATTGTCAAATGTTTGCTCTTCGTATCACAAAACAACACTACACTACTAGGATTCTCATGAAATTTGGTGAAGCATGGCCAGTTGCATAATTTCAGAATGGCAAAATACTATTACTAGTACTATTGAAAACCGTACAGTACAGTGTTCAACTCATGTGAGTGTAAACCATTCAGTCTTTACAACAGCACTGTATTTCTTAATGCATAAAATGTTTTATATTAGCACAATATTGCAATTATCAGAAAGGTTCATTTTGATTGTGTTGACTTCAATTGTCAGATTTTCCTAACCGCAAAAACATCTCTTTGTTTTTCATACAGATCTGAATTATTGTGGTAACCATCAGCCATGCAAGAACAGTGGTACATGTTCCAACACTGAACCCAACGAGTATCTGTGTGTGTGCCAGGAGGGTTTCCGCGGCCGAAATTGTGACATCGGTGAGATGACTCTATAAAACACAACCATAAAGTCTGTCAACCCTGACAGCCTATTACAAGCACACCTCAAAGATGTGCTGTGCGAGAATAAAATCTGCAGAATGTTGTAGTCAAAGCTCACTCCTAGATGAAGCGCGGCATGTTATCAGCTCTTACTTTTCGCCGTGCCACCCTGCATGAGTCTGACCAATTATCTCCTCGCTAACGATAATTTTAGTCTGTGTTAACATGTGATCTCTGATGTAGCTCGGTGAGGTGTTGATAAGAGATAAATTTACGGCAAGACTGCCTTGGAGTTTGAAGCATCAAACCAAGAATCACTGTTAGATGACAAATAAAGATAACAGCTTAAAATAGGCACTCTTGTGTTCAGCGTCCAAGTGAGTTATTTCTGCTCCAAACAAATTAGAGCTATACAGCAAGTATTTTTGATACAGGTGGTGATAGTACAGGATATAAGACACAGATGTGATGCAGATTGTAAGCGTGAATCATTTCCTCTGATTCCCTTAACAGTGGAGCATGCCTGTCTCTCCTCTCCATGTGAGAATGGTGGAACATGTGTTGAAGACCCAACAGGCTTTAGCTGTGTGTGTGCACCGGGCTGGACGGGAACCGCCTGTGCCTCCGGTAGTTAAGCATATAAACGCACACACACCTGCACAGACTGCAATCAGCACCAATCAATGGCAGCTGCTATTTCCTTTACGGATGCAGCCAATTTTAGTCAGATCTACACCAAAATAATGCTCCTTAACTGGAGCACAAACAATCAGCAATCACATACGCACATCTAGGATGCACAGGTGATAATGTGTCTCAGAGATCAGATTGTAGGAGCTCCTTAGGTTTGAGGACATTTGTTTGACTGTTTTAAAGCCAAAGCCAGTGCAGTGTTCATGTCAGTTTAGGCATGGCCATAATGCTTCTATTATGGCACTAAGACAAGTCAATCAGGACAGGCACTAATGCTTCCTATATTTTTTAGACTCGCTAATCTAGTGGTACAGGGTTTGTTTAGCATGCAAAGAGACCTGGGTTTAAATTTCAATCCAATACATGCATTAAAGAGAGTAAAACTGTTTTATGGAAAAGGTTTTGTGAAAAAAAAATGTTACACAGGAAAAAATCATGCAAGTTTGGCTTGACATGAGGACAGATAGATGATGACAAAACGTTAAAACAAAATTGTATGTGAATTGAATGAACTGACTTTGAAATGATTTAGAAGTAAACTTTTTTCTTCTGTCTCAACTTTTAAACTTTTTTTTTAAATAACAACCAAGCAACTAAATTATCCAAGACATATGAGGAGCAAAAAAGTTGGGAGGACAGGCAGATGGATGGATGGATGGATGGATGGATGGATGGATGGATGGATGGTTGGATGGTTGGATGAGTGGACGAACAGACAGATAGATGGATAGATTGATGGCTAGACAGAGATAGATAGACAGACATATAGATAGATGATATACAAGAGGACAGAGAGACAGGAGGATAGTGGATACAGTAGATGGATAGACAGATGGCTGGACAGAGAGATCTGTATATTTAAATGGAGTGAAACCACATGATGACAGAGAGAACATGTTCTTTTCATTTGCAGCAGTGTTGCAGTGTGACTCCAGTCCGTGTGGGCGTGGGGCCACGTGTCAAGAGACGCCGCAGGGCTTCCAGTGCGTGTGTCCTCCATTCTGGACCGGCAGAACATGCCAGCTCGGTAAGCATTAAAAGCAACACTTTCCTGTCCTGAGCCGTTCATACATGTCCACACATGCCTGACTCTGCCTTGCACTTGTACGCATCCACAGCCTCACCTGACGAAACCTGCCTCTACCTGTCTAAACTTGTCATAGTCTGTTTTTACTTGTCTGTAATGTGAACACCTGTTCTTTCTTGTTACACCTGTATCCTCGGGGTTCCTCACCTCACTCTCAGGGTACATGGAATTAAATCTAAGAAACCATGTAAAAATATTACAGAAACCATGAGACCGCCACCATGTTTGCCATTTGAAACCACCAAATCATAACAATCGTATCCAGAGATAGGAAACTCAGCTTTCCAGGGAAAGTAAACACATCTTGTGTTTATAAATTCCATATCAGCACAAGCCACATTGAAATGATTCAGCGGCATCAGTGCTTCACTGACCATTATACATTAAACCACATCAGTCAATTTCATGCTACAGTGTGCAGTGGATTTAATTGCTGAATATAGAGGACCTGTGGTAGGATCTGCCGCTGATGTTGTTGACTGCTGGGAGAGTCTCTCTCACACTCCATTGCCTCAGGGCCCAAATCAGCTGTGGCTCTCTGGAGTGTATCAGTCTCTCTGAACTGTTGACGTTGTGTGAAATGCAGTCATGTGTCACAGTGACACCTCAGAAAACAGCCGTTAGCGTCAGCACAAAGAGATCTGTCTTTGAGGGTGAGATGTGTTTTAACAGAGATGGCAACTGTGGGTAGAAGCAATAATTTCTGTATTTTATTAGGAACACTCAAAAGTTTATGGTCAGTAATATATATTAAATAAATGTATAATTGTGTTGTGTAAGAATGCATTAAATTGATCAGAAGTGACAGTCAATACATTAATAATGTTACAAAAGATTTCCATTTAACATAAATGCTGTTCTTCTGAACTTTCTATTCATCAAAGAATACAGAGAAATACATCAGTTTCCACAACTGTTTTCAACATTAATAATAATAAATGTTTCTTGAGCAGCAAGTCCGCATATAAGAATGATTTCTAAAGGATCATGTGACACTGAAGACTGAAGTAATAACTGCTTCAAATTCAGCATTGCCATCACAGGAATAAATTGTATTTTAAAATATATTAAAACTGAAAACAGTTATAAAAAAAATATATTATTTCAAATTATTACAGTTAACTGTATTTTTGATCAAATGAATGCTCTTAAAAACTATTTTAAAAACATTTGAAATCTTAACAAACCCAAACGTTTCAACAGTAGTGTATAATATTATTATTATTACTAAAATTTGATTGGATGAGCCATGTTGATGGCAGTGACTGCATATTAATTGAAATTTGTGTCAATTTGGCAAGCAAATTATTTTTTATTTTAGCCACACGTTTGGCTAATTAACTATTATTTGTGTTTATTAATTATAGTTATCATGCGATTATTTATTGAACTCTACTTCATTTAGTACCATACATCATCTTTTAAACATGGTAAAGTCACTCTCAGCTACCTATTCTTTTTATTTATTTCTTTTTAAATAGTTTGTGAAACATGAGGAAATAAAATTGTTATTTTGCATCCAATCTTACATAAAATGTCTAAAATAGCTATTGTCAGTTCAGAAAAGATATAAAAAAATTGTGGTTGATATTACTTTCACTTCATTAGTTATACTGTAAATTGGAGGTCATGTTGCGTGCATGGCAGTGTGGGATACATGTACTCTGCTCATTATGTTCTGTTGTATATGGCACGTTTTGCCAAATAGAAGGTCATCTGGGTATTGTATTTCAGGAAATTTGCATACTATGCCAATTATACTGATTATGTACCGCAGATATATATAAGTATGTTGGTGTGCTAAATATAGCCTCACTTCATCACTGGTTCTTTCCTCTTCCTTAGACACTAATGAATGTGAGACTGGCGTGTGTGTCAATGCCCGTTCCTGCCGTAACCTGATTGGAGGATATTTGTGTGACTGCCTTCCCGGTTGGTCAGGACCAAACTGTGACACACGTGAGTATTAGATGTTTTTTTTACAGAGAAAAAAACACGGCATGATTTAGCTTTAAATCAAACATGACAGTTCCAGTGCTGGTGGGAAATGACTTCAGGGTGAACTCGTTGTAAGTTTGTTCCTACCGCAGTCTGCTCACACAGTCATCGTAGATTCATGCTTTATTGATGAATGTAGTTAGCTAGTCTCTTTCTTCAGTGAAACTTGTGGGTTTCCACTTGGATGGCTATTGATTTTTTTAAATATCATCTATTCAACAGGGAACAGTAGCTGCCAGGGCTTGTGTCTGAATGGAGGACACTGTAAGGTAAGAAGTGATTCACCTCGATAAGCTTCCATGTACCTCCAGGATGTGAAGTTTCTTTGACATTTAAGCAGTTCTCCTTCAGTACAGCTAACCTGTGTGTGCCATGTGCAGGACTCTCAGTGTGTGTGTTTGCCGGGTTTTTCTGGTAAACTGTGCCAGACAGCAGCAAACGCCTGTGGCAGCAGCCCCTGTGTAAACGGAGGGCAGTGTTTGGAGCGTCAGGGTGGCAGAGGCATGTTCTGCAGCTGCCCGCTGGGATACACTGGCACCTACTGTGAGGTGAGATCTTGCTGCTTTTCCTTCACCACAGTTAAAGCAGTTCTTTGAGCTGAAAATGCTTTACATTGGCATGAACTAGAAGGTGCGACTGACAGTAATTTGGCGAATTCCAGAGTGAAACGAAATATGGAATGAGAAGCTTGATTTTAGCGCACATCCTCGCAGCTTTAGCTTGCAGACTGGAGGTTGGGTGGGAGTGGTTAAAAATTGGTTAAAGCCACAGTGTTGTGATACGTCATATTCGCGAAGCAGTAGTGATGCAGTAGTGAACAAACACACTTGAGAAACCGTTTAGAGAGGATGAATCAATCTAAATATGAAATATTGGTAACAAATTATTGGTCACTTTCTAAATAATAAAAGTATAGTGCGTCTACTAATATTTATATATAAATAAATCTCTTTTTACTGATGCAAATATGTTAGAATCGATGCCAACTTGTACGATGCACACTTATTTAAATTGATGAATCGCATTGTTAACTTTCAGGCCGATGCACCAATGCGAATCTGTGAATTTTACTATCCCTAATAGGGATATTTTACATAAAAATAGACATTGTTTACTCATCCTGTAGTTTTAAAGCTTGAGATCCATTGTAGTTGGATACAAATTTTGCCATAAGTTAATTATATTGAGTTTCTACAAAATAAATATATTTTGGAAACTTAATTTCCTGTGTTGCTTTGCAATGTTTGTATCGTAAAAAACGCTATACAAATAATCTTGAATTGAATTAAATTGCTTGGAAAAGAGCAACTCAATTTTGTAAGTGCATTTTTTTGTGCTACACAAAAAAAAATCATAAAGGTTTACAACAAGCTACTCACTTAAACCACAGATTTGCTGTCTTATATGCCATTTTTGGTTCTGTTGACTGTAATGTACTACACAACAAAAAATTGTCTGAATAGATTTTAAAACACTACTTAGTGACATTGAAAATGGTTACAGAGAAAAACTGGGCATCATACACTAAACACACTACAAGACTTCTAACTTCTACAAGTTCTAAATACAACAAATCATGCAGACATGTGCCTTATTTCTATGAGATGTGACAACTGAAAACAAAATTGGCTCAAAATATCAAACATTAAATATATTCTGACTGGATGGGATCTAAAAAAATATATTCTTGTGCCCATCATACACAACACAATTTTTTGAGAAGTCTATCAACTTTGACTACCTAAAATCTGCAGATTGCCTCTGACTTTAAGAAACTAGCATCAGCCAATCTATTCTGCAAATCAGGGTGAGAGTCTAGGTAAAAGTCATGAGGTATATTCTTTACTTTTAGTCATTTAGCAGATGCTTTTATCCAAAGCGACTTACAAATAAGAAAAACATTATTGTTTTACATTGTTTAAATGTACAGCACTGAAAACTTGCATACTCAATTGTGATTTTTCTTTTCTTGCATATATTTGCATACTGTATATTAATGGGCATTATAATTATTGCATCTATTTAGTCATCTATAGCTACACCTAAAACTTTCCATTATCATTTTGCTGCCTTGCAAATGCTAACATAGCATGGAAATGCAAATCTAATTAGTACATTTGTGACTTGTGTATAGTTTCTGAATTAATCAGTATTAAGACTCTGTGTTCATTCTTTAATACCAGTGAAATGAAATACAGTTCTTATATTTTAGGCAGAACTTGATTCTTGTAATCCCAACCCCTGCCCCAAGGGCGTGCCATGCCATAGTACAGAAGGAGGTTACAAGTGCACTTGTCCTGAGGGTTACTTTGGAAATGAGTGCTTGAGCCTGAAGGATCAATGCCATGAACCCCACTGCCAAGGTTAGGAGCAAAAATATTGAGCATAAAAAGGTGAATAGCCTTTCTTTAGCATGATCATTCTCTTCCTCTCTTTTTTATTCAGGTGCCGTGTCAGACCCCGGTGGATTTGGGTTCAGTGTGTATATGGTGTTGGTGGGGGTATTTGCCCTGCTTGTGGCAGGCAGCTGCTCTGTGTGCGCACTACTGCTGTCCCGCCTGCACCGCCGCCACCGGACCAAAACACAGCTACGTACTTCAGCGCCTGAGGACAATGCCATTAACAACCAGCGGCAGTTCTGCACTCTCATCCGTAACCTCGACCACAGCGTGGCCCTGCTGCCTCCTGCCCAGTCAGTGCCCACTGTACCCATGCCAGTGCTCTGCAGTGAAGAGATTGAACTTACACTTCCTTCCTCACCTGCACCCTCTCCAGCTCTAAAACCAGCCCAAGGGCCCAAGCTGGACATTTGCAACCGTGAACGGGAAAAACTAAACCGTTTCCACTATGCAGAGAACCAAGAACTGGAGGTGTGACCGCACTTTGACCACTGGGAAGGAGCCGGACTTCTTGGTTCGGAGGGTCTGTTGTGGTTGATGTATCTTAATCAACCTTTGCTGGTGAACCTTGACCTCTGAGCTCTGCGTTATAGAGATCTGAGAGGGTTGAAACTGGGAAGAGAATTTTGGCACAGTCACGGGCTGAATAAAACTGTACTGACAGACAGGGTCCAACATTTTTACACACTTGCCAATGGTGGGTAAACTGAGAATATTTAACAGCAAAATATATTACTTAACGGTCATGAAATTGTATTTATTTTCATAAAAAATACATTATTTTCTAGAATTTGTTTTCCTATTTGACTGATTTAACTTTTTTCATGAGATCAAACTGCACTGATATAAAAATGTAATATAACAAAATATGTGACCATGGATCACAAAACCAGTCATAAGTCACTGGAGTATATTTGTAGCAATAGTCAACAATACATTGTATGGGACAAAATGATTGATTTTTCTTTTATGCCAAAAATCATTATGATATTAAGTAAAGATCATGTTCCATGAAGATATTTAGTAAATGTCTTACTGTAAATATATAAAAACTTAATTTTTGATTAGTAATATGCATTGCTAAGAACTTAATTTGGACAACTTTAAAAGTGATTTTCTCAATATTTCAATATTTTATTTTACCCTCAGATTCCAGATTTTCTAATAGTTGTATCTCGGCCAAATATGTTCCTATCCGAACAAGCCATACATAAATGGAAACCTTATATGTATATTTCTCAATTTCTTCAATCTCTAAAAATTGACCTTTATGACTGGTTTTGTGGTCCTGGGTCACATAATGGAACAACAAAATTCTGGTCATTCTCATACATAGTGTGTTCGAGGACACGCAAGTCGCGATTTATTTAGTTGACAGTTTGATTTTAATAGCTCACATAATTTAAATCAGTAAGAATGAGATTATATTCAATTTAAAACATTTACTTTATTTACCCCCAAGCCATTTTATGCACATTTTGCACTTGGCGAGTGTTAATTTTGGACCCTGTCTGGTCTTTTGAAAAATGTTTTTAAGGCCAGCAATTCAACTTCTTTGAATCCTGGATATTTGAGTGTATTTTATTGTGTTTACACTTGTGCCCTATATATTTGTACACATTTGTTTGATTGTAAGTGTGTGTGAGTTTGTGAGCGTGTAAGTCTGTGTATAACTGTGTTTGTGGACGGTTTGCCATACATTTCCACAAAGCCATGCACATTATTGTAACTCCCTGACTTTTATTTACTTATGTAAAAACAGTATATTAGTGTCTGGGATTGACATTTGAAGGAATTATGGAGAAAGACAGCAGCGCCGTCTCAAAAAGTGCCAGGTGACATCTTTAAAAATCTCGTTAATTATTGCCTGTCATGTTGGAGATGTACAAGATGTATGATTTTTTTTAATAATACTTGGATGTATATAGCGCCATTGTACATATTTTGTACATACTTTTTGCCATTTTTGTACGCTGACTCCTTGCAAAATATCGCCATTTTAATTTCTTGGTTTCACTAATTCCACTCAAGATGGAAATTTGCCGCAAGATCATTGTAATTAAAGTGCATTTATCAAACAAAGCATGTGTTTCTGTGCATGTATGCATTAACGGAATTGTGCAGCTTTTGTTATATCAGGGTGTTTGTGTTTGGTAATCTTGTTCTGTATTACTGACGCTTCCTTGTTGTTCAATTGCCATTTGGTAAGCTGTATGAAGTCAATAAAAGGAAATTTGGTCACAGGGCGTCAACAGCAGTTTACAGTATATGTCAGTGAGTCTCTGTTCACTTTCATGTTCACTGTCCCCAATATTATAACGTGAATTCTTTTGTGGGCAGATTTTTCTTTATTTGAGTGTGCTTGGCATTTGTATGTCTGATTTAACAAAATTATTGTTGTTTGGATTGTTAAATTCGGCTAACTTTATGGATTCATCACCCAAATGTGCTCCTTAAAGAAAAGTAGTAAGAAATTATATTTGTTAATTTACAAGTGCTTTTGACTCAATTTAAAGTTCAAGTATTTAAGCAAAAAATAATTTTACAATCTACCTGTAAATCTAACTAAATAAATTATTTATTTACACAAAAACATTGATTGCCTGTTGAAATAAAATAAAACAATGTTAAGATCAAAGAACATTTTTAAATCACAGAAAGATTTAAATCATGATGACTTGTACATGTTATTTTTAAATCTACATGAAATTGTAGTGAAAATTTGTTATCTTTCTTTGCAAATGTAAATGAGTAAAAGCACAAGTTTTTGGTTTTAACAGAACTCCAAAACTTGTCTTTTAACATAACACCAAAAAAGTGTTAAATCAGTGGTTTATTCTCCTTTTAATTATTGTACTCATGGTTATTTGTCATGAAACCACGTTAACAGTAAAATGGTCTAACACTTTGAGAAATGGTTAAAATAATCCCTATGTACAGTATTTTGGCGAATTGGTACAAAATAGCAATTCACTTACCTTACTACTCGCCTAGGTGAGAAGGATACAGACATAAAGTGTGTACCAATATGCATTATATTAGCATATAGGCAAAGTGAGTCAGAGGTCAGCAGAGAGTGAGAGTCTTGCCAGACTCGTGGGTATGACAAATGCGAACTTTGACCTCTTACAGACGGAATGGGCGGATATAACTATTGCCTTCCTGTTCCCACCCGTCCGTGAGGAAATGTAGGAAGTTCAGTCCTCTTAAAACACATAAACGAGCACACTGTCAACCACACACTGACAGTGATGAAGCAGGGACCCCCTCCCTCCACACCTGCTGTGTCTCAGGATACCCAGCCCTCGCCTCATTGACTGTATTGTACTCAAGACCAGCAGGTCAGCATCTGAATTAGTCTTTTTCCTGTCCTGGCTGTCAATTGTCTTTAACAGAGTGAGGTCACAGTGACATGGGGTGTTCGGTTAAGTGCCCTTAAAGAGTGCAACCACAGTGACAAAAGCAGAATTGGACAGAGTAGTATCCAGAATTTGAAATGAACAAAAGCAGGTGAAAATCAACCATGTATGGTAACACATATTAACACTCTATAGCCAGTTTAGTGGGTTATGATTCATAAATTATGTCTTTCAACCAAGAGCTTCTAACATCAGCATAAAGCATAAACGTGACCCTTGACAACAAAACCAGTCATACGTCGCATGGGTATATTTGTAGCAATAGACTGGGTTAAAAAAATTGATTTTTCTTTTATCACAAAAATCGTTAGGATATTAAGTAAAGATCATGTTCCATGAAGATATTTTGTAAATGTCCTACCATAAATATATCAAAAAATTATTTGTGATAATATATGCATTGCTAAGAACTTAATTTGTATTACTTTAAATGCGATTTTCTCAATATTTTGTACCCTCAGATTCCAGATTTTCAAAGAGTTGTATCTCAGACAAATATTGTCCTATATCCTAACAAACCATATACATCAATGGAAAGCTTATTTTTTAAAATTTCAGATGATGTATAAATCTCAATTAATTGTTTTTTATGTTTTTGTAACAATGGATCGCACTGCATCAGCATAACCCTAATACAACTCCGAGAGCTGTTCAAAATCCCCAATTGCCTTTAAAGAAGAGTCCAATGTTCGATATCTGCTGTGTTAGACTGGATATGCGTCGAGGCCACTTCTCAAAAAGGTGGGGGGGTTTTTTAAATGAAGGAGAAGCTTCAATACGTTCAGTAAAGTTGTTTTTCAATATGTTTGCCATTATACATTCATTTTTGGAATAAGCATTATTTAAAAATTGCAATAAAATAAATGTTGCTTTATAAGATAGAGGTCACAGAGAATTTTATTTTTATTGTAAATCTGAAAGATTCACAAAGATTCAATGATTCAGAATCAGACTTAATAATACAAATATTTTATTAAATCTAAGCCGTGATGTTGAAGTTCTGAAAGACCGGCAAAGTTCATTTCAGACCCTGAAAGCATCACGTCAGGTCCACAACAGAAAAGCAATGAGGAACATTTTAGGATCATAGAAACATATAGGCCTATAAACAAGCATGAACAGTTTTTTTCTAACCTCTAATGGTTTATATATATATATATGTATACACATAAAGACACTAAAGGGTTCACAGGACGTGTTCTTGCATTCAAGCAAAAACAGGTAGATGGAGCACAACATAATCAAAACCCCCTTTTTTGGACACTTTGGACATTTTTTTCATGTAACTTTTAATGCAACAGTTACAGTGTTTAATGAAGCTTTGAAACCTTTCCAATTTTTTTGTTTTGAACAATTGTCGTATATCAAACTGGTCATACCAAACTGGCCAAATCTCATGATTTCAGCAAACAACAAGGCTTTATTATATCATATAAAACACTCTATTGATAGCGTAACAAAAACCCAGTAGTTATTTTTTCCAGTGGCATCTAGATTAATGGAGACAAAGTTTAATGACCAATAAAATGTCATGATTATTACGTTTTGTTCATGATAATCTTTACAAATGATTTTTTAAATCAGTTATGAAGCCTAAATACAATAAACACAATCAAAAACAAGTCATACCTGCAGCAGTATTGTTTTTGAAACCTAAAATTAAACTTAATTTGATGATTCTTAACTAGAGGGTGTTGATCTGGAATAATTCAGTGTCTAATTATTATACGATTTTAACTGATTTATAATATAGGCTCAGTTTGTATTAATTTTAATAAACAAGCATGTAGAATGACAAAGGTTAGCAATAATTGTTTCTAATTGGACTAAAAAGTAAAACCCTGCAAAACACAAGCACTACACATTTAATGGTATTTATTAAGATTACATTTAGTAGATTTCACTTTCATAAAAACATTTATAATAGGTTTGTAAAAGCCAAAAGGTGTCTTATGCACGATCGGGCACACTGCATTTACACCATTTTGTCCAGCCAGCATGCAGTGTTTTGAGTGCTTTGACATAGTGAATCTTTTAACAAACCAATTTGTTCAATTGATTCAGATTTTCAAAGAGCTTTGTTTCTTCCTTTGCTAATGACAATGCAGCATGTGCAACTAATTGTCCCACAATGTGACACTTTCGGAGTCAAATAGTATACTCAATTAAAAATAAGGTAGAGTGCAGCTTTATCTCATGCATTGGTGGCTGCCTGGATCATGAAACGTTATTTGAGACATAAGAGAGCTGGGTGATATCAGCTAGAGGCAGAGCATATTTTTTGTTTTTGGGATAATGTGTACTGATGAATAATTGACCATAAGACCAGGAAAAATATTGGAGTGAGTAAAATGTAGCATTTTGAAAATGTAGCAAGACTAGTTTTAGCAACAGCCAAAAGCGTACATTTGATGCATATGCACATAAACTAACAATTAAAAAATGCAGACATAACACTCTATATGAACACTTTGTGAAAATGGATTTATAAGGCACATTTATCTTTAATAAGCATTTATTTTGTGAGCATTTGTGCTGTAGTTACTATCAGTGACGCATTCGATGCGAAAGCATCTGTATTTCACGGCTCCACAGTGACATTTAGTGGTTGCCTGAGGTATTGTATCCTCTAAAGAGTATAATGCATTTCCTTCTCATTCCCACAATATATCAGCATGTCTGTCAGGGTGTGAAACTTTAAATATTGTGAAATTCAGAATATATTCTGAAATATTACTCACATTTTCCAAAGAATGACACTGCATTACAAATACCAAGACAGATGTAATGTCAAGATTTCTTTATGAAATGTGTTATTCGAGGAGAACTGTTCTCAAGCTACAAAGCCTTCTCATCACATACACGGAATTACCTACATAATGAAAGATGAAAGCCGTAAGGGTTTTGCTTATTGTATTTGGTAGCTTCAGAAGGAGCCTTTGAGCCATTCAGATCTGGCAAAACAAGTTAAAATCTTAAACTATAATACTAAAAGCTTAAAGGTTGATTTAGTCCACCATTTTTAAGTCTGTTTTATCGGAAGAATTCCACAGTAAAGACTATGACCATGCTTTAATAACACATTAACAGTGCAAAGTATAACAAGGATTTAGCTTTTTATCATGTAAAAAAAAATTCTCTAATGACTCCATACTGTGGCATGCAGGAATGCATCCACAGTTTAACCAGCAGAATTTATTTCATAATGCAAATCTGATATCTTTAGTTGCACTTCTGTATTCAGGACCCATCTGTATAGAAGAAACACAAACGGTGTTTGAATAAGCTCAAGTGTTGGAGAGAGAAGTTACAGTGGTCTGTAGCACCGCTGAGCTCAGAAGGTGAGACGAGATGTTAGGCTGTTGTGGTCGCACTGTAAAAGAAAACAACATCATTTATTTATTTATTAAAATCCAATACATTTAATTATTATGGTGTCAACTTGCATTTTAATCTGGGGTTTAAAAGACAATTGGGTCATTCCGTGTCAAATCAATCAAATGTCAAAAACTTCCCCAGCTCCAATTTAGGATTTTGCTGACACCCCCCCCCGAAGAAAGATATATATGTATAGTGACAAAAGCTAAAATATTAATTGTCATGGATGAATATTTATTTTCATGCAGAGGGGGGTCACAATGGAAATTTTCACCTGAGATTCTATAGAGTCCAATTACAAGGGGGGTACAAACAACTTCAGAAAGATGGCAGCATCATAATGTTATTTTTACACCGAGATTGGTATGTCTGTTAGTCAAATCTGTTGACTTTAGCAGTCTTTGTTGTATTATGTGCCAATGGTGACCACTCAAAAATGGGGAAACAGCACTTAAGTTTTTTTCGTCTTGCATGTCTGTAAATCAAGTAGTATTAATGATATCGTAATGCACTTTTAAATATTGGGTCTTAACAAACTGTCATTTGGGCATCTTCATTTTTAAGGCCCTATGTGGTTTGGTTCCAGAGATAATATAATTTCAATTTGGCTCCAATTGTTCAAATGTACACATTTTCAGAGATCAAAAACCAAATGTGGGTCACTTTGTAAAAATATGATATTTATTTTCTTTTAAAAAATGTCTGAAGATCAAATAATGTTGAAACTAGAGATGCATCTCGTTTCCTTTTATCAAAACAATTGCATTGAACATACATGTCTGCCATAAATGAAGTGCCATAAATATAACTTTTTAAAGTTTGTGTGCCTATAACTCAAAAAAGTATTAAAGATATCGCAATATGGTTTTAGATTTTAGTTCTTAATAGACTTTTCTTTGGAAATCTTAATTGTCAAGGCCTTACATTGTTCAGTCCCAGAGATATGGGGATAACATTCTCCATGTTTGAATGCTCACCATTGGCATATAATACAACAAAGATTGTTTAAGTCAACAAGTTTTAACCCCCTATAATGGGGCTCTGAATCTAAAATGAAAATTGCCATTTTGACCCCCTCTACAAAATAATGGATTACTCAATAAATATTCATCCATGCCATTTAATATTTTGGCTTTTATCACTACATGTTTATCTTTATTCAGAAAATCAAAACTCTAAGCCAGGGTCCGCTCTGGTTGACACGGAATGACCCAATTAATATTCAGTAATATTTTGGATTTAACAACAATGTGCTTGGATGAGCACATTTTAGCTGAATTGAGCTTGATAATGACACCACTATCTTCTGTACAGCGGTTTATAGCTGAATTGAATAGCTTATTTCACAATTGATGAACTTTGCAACAATGACAGAGTTACTGAACCTAACTGAAACAACACTGAACTAATTTCGATCCGAATAATTACACTATTGTCTTCTGTAGAGCTGCTTTACAGCCAAAAATTAATTGGTTTCTTAAATTATGAACTTTACAACTGTAATTTTTCAGTTTATTAATGTGAAGCTGCTTTGAAACAATCTGTATTGTATAAAGCACTATATGTATACAAATGTGACTTGAGAAACAGTAATAATATAATTATGCAAAAATGTTTGTTTGTGGTAATTATCTAACCTGTGTTGCTGTGTTCTGTCGTAAGGTTCTGACTGGCCAGGCTCTCCTCGCAGCTTAGCACTCGTTGAAAGGACTCAAAGTTCACAGATGCATCATCTTCTGAAAGTCCATGCGCCACCTGTCCGTCACCAGGCCGACAAACCTCAAAACGCACCCACTGATAACTAAAGTAGGGAGGCAAAATGAGACTTAATTGACATTTTGCACAGTGGCCCCTCTTATGTCATTAATAAATTGTTATGATCTAAACTGTTATGGACATTGTTATTATCTAAAACGAACCCTGGGTCGCAACCAAGACTCAAGACTTTGGGAACAAGGAGGTGAAAACCAGCAAACATAACTTTTATAACAAAAGGCTTCTTCTGTCAGCAATTTTTGAATTTGTGAACAGACTGCACACAGGATCTGAGCTTTACTGAGACGGTGATCACGCCTGTTCATCTCACAAATCAATCGGTTTCCCTCAGAAAACTTGGAATATTAATACTTTTATATCCTATGTTTTATATTGACAAATGGTTAGGCTTGGGGTAGGGGTTGGGTTAATTGCTCAAAAATGTGTAAACGTAAATACATTTGTTGTGACTGTTAATATAAAAAAAATCACATCCCAACATATATTTAAAAGTGGCAAAATTATTACCCAATGTATAATTTAATCATAACCATAAAATTATCATGCCTTTTTTGTCTTCTTATTGACTTGAGGATTCTTATTTAAAGCAACAGAGTAATCTGCATGTCGAAAACTGACACTAAATTGAGTTAGCAGTGCAAAGGTTGTGGGATCGATTCCCAGGGAACACATGTACTGACAAAAAAAAAAAAATGTATTGCCTGAATGCACTGTAAGTCACTTTGGATAAAAGCGTCTGCTAAATATGTAAATGTAAATGGGAGACCCTATGAATCAAAAAGTGACGCCAAAGAATCCTGACCAAGCGTCAATGTGTAACGAGTTGGGGAGTAAGAATGTGTTGTAGTGGAAGCCGCCTCACCGCAGACTGCTGCATAAACAAACAAAACCAAAATGTAAAGTCTTCTCTCGCTTTTCACTGTTTGCCAGGTCTGCAAATCAAAACCAACCCAACTGACCTATCGGTAAGCCCCAGTCACTTTAGTTACTCACTCGGACAAACAATGGAGTCATTCAAGGGGGACTTAAATATGCCATTGAGGGATATATAAAAGATTTTAAAATAAATTTGTAAAAATACAGATCACACTACAAACAGGAGAAGCCTCGTGTTGACGTTGTCACGACCGCAACGACAACATTCCGGATCAACATGGTTCATGTACCGCAGTGTAAGCTTAAATTAATTTACATTTAACCAGTTTAATATGGAGAAGCATTGAAACAGTTCACTTTATTTAGGTTTGAACGTCAGCATGGACTCACCAACTTTAACGTTAGCTAGTTTTAGCCAAAGATACCTTGCTAATGTTCTGCTTGAGCAGTTGAAAACTGTAATTCAATGAGAGTAAGACAACCAGAAAATGAAAATGTTCAACTTTATTGGGATTGGGGTTGAATGCTTAGGTATTTTTTGCTCTATTTTGGTTGGGTTTAGGACATTGAATAAAATCAATTCCATCGCCCATCCTCTCAGGACACCTGGAATCAGTGTTACAAGTGCCCCATGCACATTGTTTTTCTATTTTTTGCAAAACCGCAGATGCTTTTAACCTATATATACTAGGGCTGTCAATCGATACAAATATTTAATCGCAATTAATCGCATGATTATCATGCGTTAACTCGCGATTAATCTCACATTTGTATTTGTTCTAAATGTAACTTAAATTAATACTTTTTAAGTTTTTAATGCTCTAATCAACATGGGCATGGAAAAATATGGATGCTTTATACAAATGTATGTTTATTATTATTGAAACCATAGTCAACATGAAGACTAGACATGTTTCACAGGTCATAGATGTTTTTCAAAGAACTTGTTCATGTCTATTAGACACATAAAAAAAGAAATACAAGGTTCCCATTACTTCTCTTTCTTTGCACTGACTAATTTACTGACACAAACCTGTTTACAATTTTGCAGGACAGGGCAACTCACTTCTTCTGAACATGCATAATGTACATAGCCTATATTATTTATTATTACATTTGTTTGACTCTCTGTGTCCACATACTGTATTTTGATGTAGATAAATTCTCAATAAAACAGTTTTCATTGATATATTTTACTGTTTCTGTTGTCAGACAACGGAATGAATACGAAAAAGTGATTGAAACGCGACCCATTAAGACTACATAACTAGCTCTCCTTAACAAAATGTTAATCTGCACAAAAATCCTTATAATCAAGCCGTTGTCTGATTAAATAAAATATCCATAATATAATGACAATAGCTATGCTGTGATTTTGGCTGCACTTGCATGTAAAATTAGAGAAGCAAGCAACATAATATCGGTGTTTAACTGAATTAAGCTCTGCTCTTCTCTGCCGCACGCTGAACAGAAACTGAGCAGACAGACAGAGAGAGAGATTTGTGTGCGCGTGCTGAACAGAAACTGAGCAGACGCGGAGAGGGAGATGTGTGTGCTGAGCAGAAACTGAGCAGACTGACTGAGAGAGAGAGAGAGAGAGAGAGAGAGAGAGTGTGTGTGTGCACGTGCTGGGGAAGCAAGACCTCGTGCTCTTGCAGCAGTACCGGCAATTCTCTGAGACTAAATAAGGTTTGGCCGCTTTTTTTTAGGGGGAAAAAAGTCGCTAAAGGGGTCTGCAATGTTGCTAAGTTGGCAATACTGTGCATCTCCATTTCTCCAACTACGGGTTGGGCCATGGGTCATACAGAAAATACACGCTGCGTTAATCGTGCGTTAATAAAATTTGTGCCGTTAAAAGGAATTTGCGTTAACTTTGACAGCCCTAATATATACACATATATATATATATATATATATATATATATATATATATGGGATAATGCATGGCTAGCGCTTTTAATGCACGAAGGTGGAGACAAAGAACCACCTGACACGAAGCCATGCATTATCCCGTTTATACCATTTGCCAGCATTGACAAGTTAAAGCTGTCAATAATGTTTTCAGTGCAAAATGTGACAGGAAGGCTAAAGCTGTACTTCAAAAATAGTGTATTTAGGCTATTTTATTAAAAGAAGTCGTGGGGCGGCGTAGACAACAAATTTGTGCGCGCTGCGCAATCTGTGAATGCGATCTCTGAACTGTGTGTGTGTGTGTGTGTGTGTGTGTTTGTGTGCGAGTGATGTGTGTGGGTTTGTGTGCATCAATTAAAGCAGCACATTAATATAGAATGTGATTAAACTGATTTGGAACTGCCTGTGCATTAAAAGGTTTCAATGCATACCTGCCAGCCAATCAGAAATGAGTATTCAGACAGACCGTGGTGTGTATATCTATCTATCTATCAAAAATATTAACTAATTTATTGCAATTTTTTTTCTGAAATTTATCGTGATTAATCCCACCTAACATTACAATTTAAAAATACTTTTACATTGCAATAATTTTACATTCAATATTTAAATTAACGTAGAAACAACAAATATATACAGTGCTCAGTGTAAATGAGTACACCCCCTTTGAAAAGTAACATTTTAAACAATAACTCAATAAACACTAAAACATTTTCCAAAATGTTGACAAGACTAAGTTTTATATAACATCTGATTAACTTATAACATGAAAGAAAGGTTAATAATATAACTTAGATAACAAAATGTTCAGTTTTACTGTGATGCAAAAATGAGTACACCCCACTGAAAGTCTCTGGAGCAAAGCTACATTTTAGACTAAAAATAACAAGAATTCAACCACAGGTGAGTCTAATTATTCATTACACAGATGACAGTTGACTATAAAAGGGTGTTACTTAAAGAAAACCCCTTCCCATTTCATGCTGTCAGCAATGGCACCACATGGAAGAGAAATGTCACAAGACCTGAGAAAGAAAAAAATTTATTCACACAAGAAAGGTGAAGGCTACAAGAAGATCAGCAAAGCTTTACTTATCAGTCAGAATACTGTAGAAAAAGTGGTACAAACATTTAAAAAAGATGGAACTGCAACCATCTCACAGAGACGTTCAGGTCGTCCACGGAATTCAACACCTCGTCAGGAGCGTCTTCTGATGAGAAGGGTTGAAGAAAATCGACATGCAAGTTCACTGCAGTTATCTAAAGAAGTAGAAAGCCAAACTGGGGTGACTATTTCCCATGAAACAATACGGCGTACACTGCAGAGGAATGGCATGCATGGGTGCCGTCCACGAAAGAAGCCTCTCCTAAAGCCCAGGCACAAAAAAGCCCGCCTAGAGTTTGCCAGGGCCCATGCTGACAAAGATGAAGACTACTGGGACTCTATACTCTGGAGTGATGAGACCAAGATAAATGTTTTTGGAACTGATGGCTTCAAAACTGTATGGCGTCGCAAAGCTGAGGAATACAAAGAAAAATGCATGGTGCCTACAGTGAAACATGGTGGTGGCAGTGTCCTTATGTGGGGCTGCATGAGTGCTGCTGGTGTCGGGGAGCTGCATTTCATTGATGGCATCATGAATTCACAAATGTACTGCTCTATACTGAAAGAGAAGATGCTACCATCACTCCGTGCCCTTGGTCGTCGTGCACTTTTCCAACATGACAATGATCCTAAACACACATCTAAGGCCACTGTTGGATTTCTGAAGAAGAACAGGGTGAAAGTGATTCAGTGGCCAAGTATGTCTCCTGATCTGAACCCAATCGAACACCTATGGGGAATTCTGAAGAGACAAGTTGAGCATCACTCTCCATCCAGCATCCAATCTCTAAAAGAGGTCATTCTTGAAGAATGGAAAAAGATAGATCTGGCAAAATGTCGCCAACTTGTTCATCCCATGCCTAGAAGACTTGGTGCTGTCATTAAAAATCAAGGAGGCCATACAAAGTACTAGATTTAGTAGTTTTTGTTGTGGGGTGTACTCATTTTTGCATCACCATAATTTGAGTAAAACTGAAAAATGTGTAATCTAAGTTATATTATTAACCTTACTTTCATGTTATAAGATAAACAGATGTTATATTAAACTTAGTCTTGTCAACATTTTGGAAATGGTTTTTGTGTTCATTGAGATATTGTTTAAAATTGTACTTTTCAAAATGGGGTGTACTCATTTACGCTGAGCACTGTATATATATACATTTTTGTATAATGACATGTTTATTACTGAAGGCCATTACTGACACCAGTACTACTGATATCTCTATGAAATAGTTTTTCCCCCTAATATTTAACCATTGACTAGCCATTCAACATTACAAGAGCTATCAATTTGATCATTTAATAGACTATTTCAAATAACTTCTAATTTAGGTGAACATAAAACAAACTTCACATAATCCACCCATTATAATAAATGTCACATTTACCTTTGCCCTTCAGCAAGTAGGATATATACAGAAATTAAATAGAGTTATGAGACACTAAATTATATATAGATGAATCTTTAAAGCTACAAAAGCTATTGATTTCCTCTTTTTTTGTTTTAACTTAGATTAATAGACATCACTGCAGCTGGTTATTAGGTTATTTAGCTGCTATCCCTTTAAGAGCTGCAGTTGCTGAATATAATGTGGATCTGAAACGAATCTCTCTTTATCAGATCTTAAAGTCTCTACTAATGAGTTGAATCGGGTGTGTTAGATGAGGGAGACAGTGCTGGGCTGCTCCAGGACAGTTTGGAAAACCACTGCATTTCAGAGACAGAGAAATGTGACTCACGTAACAAATACATAAATACAGACATGCAGTTTTAAGTGCCTTTTTGGTAACTTCATGACTTACCTGATGACATAACTATGACATTGCTGCTACTCACTTGCTGCATTTGCGTGCCCCAGGACAGCTCTGGATCAAGTTCTGAATGGTGGGGTGAGAAAAACCAAAAAAGTCTGCTCCAGATGGGACAATGTTGGTCAAAGATTTGCCCCTAGAATAAGAGAAACCATGCAGGGTCATTTTAATGTTTATACATTTTAAATTAATATTTATTTATTTATATATATATATATATATATAAAAATAAATATATATATATATAACAGAAACAAATTGAAATATCTTTACTATTTAAAATAACTGTTTTCTATTTTAAAATGTAATTTAATCCTAGCAATCTTTTGCAACATACAAATCAGAATATAATGATTTCTGAAGGATCGCCTGACACTGAAGACTGGAGTAATGATGCTGAACATTTAGCTTTGATCACAGGAATTATATACATTTTAAAATACATTAAAATAGAAAGCAGTTATTTTAAATAGTAATTTAAAATAATTGTTTAATGCAAAAGTGCACTAAAAAGTGCACTTAAAATAGAAAGCAGTTATTTTAAATAGTAATTTAAAATAATTTTTTAGTGCAAAAGTGCACTAAAAAGTGCACTTTTAGATTTTTGTTTCATATCAAACGTAACAATGCGATTTATTTGATAGGTGAATCTGTACTGTTCATTCATCAACTGAACACAGCATCTATTGGGATTTAATAATCGACATTGGTTCATAAAAATGAGAATCTAAAATAGAGAAATCTATTTTGTTTTACCCAGCCCTAGCATATTTTGTTGTTTATAGTGGCATCCGCTGTCACTGTGGCGTTGAACATGAAAAATGACACACATTCTGTTCATCTGTTTTCATCATAAATAAATAAATACATAAACCTATATGCTCGTCCTGTAGGCTCATTATTAAAAATGAAAATGAGAACAAAAATAGAAGCAATTAAATGTGTTATCATAGTTAAAATACGAAGATGGCGGGTAATAATAGATTCTGATGGAATTTTTACGACCGTCAAAATGACGGAAAAATGTCAAGTCTAATGCAACCTCTGATAGACACATACATACATATACTGCATAACAATAATGATGGGTGGGAGATAAAAATAAATAAAGATCTGATGAATGTATGCTGTGAATTTTTGTAAATGGCTCTGGGGGAAATTGCTTTTAAGTGTACAGAGTAATTCTACAGGACTTTACCTCCGGGCAGAAATGGCTTTGAGCAAGTTTGAGTGGCAGGTGAGGGCTGATGAGGCCACTATTGCATTCTGTGGGTCATCCTCTGGTGCAATCTCAAACTAAATATTACAAGAACAAAAAGATGTGTTTTTAGTTTCTGTTTAGTCCATAAAATCCATTCCTGCCATAAAGGGTTACAGACAACTTCATAATCAGGGTTATTTCATATTCACAATTACAGAAGTACAAGCGCTGAAGTTTTAAAATAGAATATAGCATGGCAGACCTGGGGTTGGCAAAAAGGTGGAACATTTCCAGTAAATTGAGCAAATAATTCAGAAATTTGGGAAACTTTCCAGGAATTTTTGGAAAGTTTCTGAAAATGTACCAGACATTTTCCAATCCTTTGCAACCCTAGTTAAACCACAGGATGTGTCAACATCAGGTCAAATATCCATGAGTATACATATGTATAGGTATGCACCTGTGGTCCTTGACCACCATCTTTGATTTGGCAGGTGTAAAGACACTTCTGATCAGGGTTCTTCATGCTAGCGAAAACTCTCGTGCTGCAGAACCCCACAGGATAGATAGCAGTTTCGTCATAAAACAGAGCCCTGTCTGTGATGATCTGCAATAAAACCCAAACTTATGAGCTCTTCTTCAGCAACAAAACATTTCACTCTTAAAAACTACTAATATATCAAATGTTTACTAAAGACTGTTGCCTCACTGAAGAAAACAACAGTTATGACCTTTATAATATCCTATTAGAGCTGGGTGAGTTTCTGACCTCCCCTAGGCTGTACACAGTGAGTCCACCAAGCACAATGGGAAAGACCGGCCTCCCGGAAGTGTCCAGTGAGATGGGATGCACGAACTTTCGCACTCCTCCTTCTGCAACCTTCCTTTTCTTACAAATCTTCTTCATGACTAAGAGTAGAGCAAACAGAATTGCATTGAATCTGCAGGTTTAAAACACAGACACATATATTGTAGAAAACACTCACGTTCTTCCCTGCCGTTCTCTCTTCCCCGCTCTTTTCTTTCTTTTTTGGGTTTCTTCAAAAGGCTGTCGTCAGATCCTGAGAGTCCAGTGGCCTGGCTGTGACTCCCTGGTAGAGCAGCGCCCCCTGGTGTGCTGGAGCTCAACGCGACAGGTGTATGTGTGCTGCAGCTGGGAGTCGGGACAGATTCTCCTTCAGCCACAGACTGATACTGTAACAAAGACTTCAGCAGGAATCTGGAGAAACAGAGTGAGAGAGTAAGTGGACTGTATCTTAGGAGCCAGGAATGCAACTAAAGATGATTAGATTACCGATTATTATTCATTATAACTATTAGACTACTGAATCTTATTGTTTTTGTTTGTGCTATTGCTTGTCATTTATGTTTTTGTTTTTGTTTAATTACTGTTTACTTGTCTTTTTTAGTTCAAATAAATTAAATTCAGAGTTCCGAGTCCTGCCACCACAGCTGTAAAAAATCTTGGAAGAAACAGTGGAAACACACAGCTAAAATAGTTCCTGGCAGATCTTGACCACATTACGCATCTAACTTCCTTACAGCTTAAATGGCAAGCTAGCCAAAACCCACAACGATGCTGACCAAGCAAATAAAGCAACTTATTTCCACGTTTTTGCCACAACGTTTTTGTACAGAAAGCACATACTCTTCTCTCATGCTCTCTCCCTCACAAACGCACACACATGCAGTACAGACACACACACTCGCACACTGTTGTCTGTGCTGTTCTGATTTTATCAATAAAATAGTTTAACCTAAGAGCAACAACATTTCTCACTAGCGAGGTAATAACAGCACCATAGTTGGAGCAGTTTTGCTGGAGATGCTGCTACCGAACACTGATTAGTGTGCGCGCACACACACACACACACACACACACACACACACACACACACACACACACACACACATTCTCTCGGTCTAATAACTTGATATCAATCTGATATCAAGTTCAACTGGCTCAAGCCTCCGTTGCTATGTCTAAAATGACATTTTGGAATTTGCAACGGTGGTGATGGATGAGATGCGCAAGAAATTAATCCTACTCAAAAGAGTGCTTTAAAGACAACAATCTGATGAATGTCTTTAAATACAACATCTGAACAATATTTGTGGTGGGTATCCATAGTATAAGAATACATTTTTTCTAATGATTCAACAGCCTGTTGTCAATTATTCCTTATATTTCTAGTTGACAAATCATACCAAAACAGTTCCATTTAAATCTTTATTATTATTAGGCTATTACATTAATTACATTCTTTTTTTGGTTATAGTTTTAAAAAAGAAGTCTCCTCTGCTCAACAAGGCTGCATTTGTCACCAAAAATACAGAATAAAATATTGTGAAATATTGTTACAATTGAAAATAACTGTTCTAAACTGTAATATTTTTTTTTAAATGTAATTTATTCCTGTGATGACAAGGCTGAATTTTCAGCAGCAATTACTCCAATCTTCAATGTTACATGAAATCATTCTAACACGCTGATTTGGTACTGAAGAAACATTGCTATTATTATCTATGTTGGAAACAGTTGTGTAGTTTAATATTTTTGTGGGAACTATGATACTTTTTTTTTTAGGATTTTGTTTTGGGAGCGGGGTCAAAACAACAGCATTTATTTTAAATAGAAATAGTTTGCAACATTACAAACGTCTTCACGGTCACTTTTATTCACTTTAATACATCCTTACAGAATAAAAGTATTAGTTTCTTTTGGGGAAAAAAGACTGAACAGCTCCTCTGATTTTCAGTACAGCATCTTTTAAAAATAACATGATTAAGTAATGTGAATTTTCATTTTCAATCAGGTATATTTTGTAATAAAGATAACGGAGCGTGGATGTACCTCCTTTCTTCTTTTGCCCGAACAAACTTCTCTTCCAGGTGAGCAATCTCATCATATAGTGCTGCATTTTCCTGTGAAATAATGGGCACAAATTCAGGGATGCTTATCATGATAATGTCCAAAGTAGGCAATTTCATATTTAAACTGTTTTTTTTTTTACGGTGGCCGAGAGAGCTCAACGCGCTGCAACTTCAGAAAACACATGCAAATTAAGGAAACAACTTCCTCAATTTGACAACACACACGCTGCAAATGCTCACAACACAACCCAAAAAAGAAACGTGCTGCAAATAGAAAAAACACCTGCAAATTAAGAAAACACTTTCGTCAATTTGACAACGCACATGCTGCAAATCCTCACAACACAACCAAAAAATAAACACGCTGCAAATAAAATGTATTTGGTTGTGTTGTTAGCATTTGCACCATCTGCTGTCAAAATGATGAAAATGTTTTCCTGATTTGCTCGTGCTTTTTCTATTTGCATGTGTTTTCTGAAGTTGCAGCGCGTTGAGCTCTCTCGGCCACCGTAGTTTTTGATATAAAAACTCAAATAAATGTTACTTACAAATATGATAGCACGGGCAGCCTTGCGCAGACGCATGTACTTCAGCCGGTACTTCTCATTTTGGTTCTTGCGAGGACCCTTCCTGACTTTAGGCCTGGATTCAGAGTGGCTCGTGGGGGAAGGCAGGGGTCCCATGGACGAACCAGAGCCTGAACCTGAGAAGGTCGACTGGGAAGAGAATGCCTGCAATGCATTCTGTCTCTCTTCATCAGTCTGCATAGGTGAGGTACAAGCGATCAAAGAGTTTTACACACATTGACACAACAGAGATTGTCAGATTGGAAAAACATGTTTATACAGCTACACATGGGTGTTATGCCATTAAACTGCTGGAATCTTTTTAAAAGTGAAAGCGTGTCATTTGAGGATGATGTTCAAAGTAAGGCAATTATAAATGGATTTCAGGGTGAGTATAAACATGGCAGCTCTGTTTACTTTGTTTCTGTGGTCTGTGAACCATTGGCTCATCCATTGGAGTTTGAGTAGCAAACCACAGACTTCACCATGTGTTGGCCAACGTTTAAAATATAAAAATACATCATGATGAGATCATGATGTTTATCGTTGTTTGAAGCTTTGATGCAGAGTGCAAACATCATATATATATTATAGATGTATGCATAAAGAAAATGATTGGAAAGTTTTCTAAAAATAAGTAAAAAGTAAACAAGAACACAATGAGGCGCTTTTCCTAATACAAACTGTTTCTAAACACTGACAGCTAACTGACATGAGCTTATCGACTTACCAACAGGGCAAAAACTCCATTTCTGCTTTCAATCCTCTTGAAGCGTCTGCTCCCTTTCTGTGTCTGTAACACACTGTAAAACTAAAGCAAATGCTGCAGGCTACTTCTCATGTCGACTACCTTAGCGACAGACTGCTCTGACTTTGACCCTTTTTCCTATATTAGTCATTCTAAAACTTTATGAATGTAAACATGAAAGACAAATACAAATGAAATCGTGCACTTAAATTAAACACATTGCTGGTACTGAATGGAAAACAAAAGTAAATATGGTACATGACTGACAGGTAACGGCATGAGTATCATAAATTAAATTTGGCCAGACTTCGAGTCTCACCTCTCGATACATGACTGCCTCGAGGCTTGACTTTGCACTGTGAAATAATTACAGAAACATTGATTATCTTGACATTTGTGCATGGCGTTGTCATTTTGAAGATATAAACTGAAGGAAATTTAAATTGTTTTAAAATGATTTCTTTACTTTGACTGCACCAGTCCACGATCAATGATCCGCTGCTTGATCTCCTTGATGTGCATGGGCCGCCCAGCTTCTTCAAGAACAATCTTAAACAATCAGAAAATTCATTGATTTGATCACAAGAAATGTATTTGATATAACAAAAGTATTATTTAAGGGAGATGTTTACCTGAGCAGCATCGAGCCAAGTGAGATTCGGTTTGTCTGCCACCTCACTGGGGGTTTCACTGAAAAAAGAGCAGCAATATATGACGACATATATCCCATACTGTATCACATATATGACAACATATATTCACATACACATACACCCACCATAGTTCTAATATTGTATTTTAGAACACGTAATGCTGCTGCATGACCGAGTAAACTCAGTTATCAGTTTAACTATTATTTATATTATGTTCCTGTGTGGCTCAGTGGTATCATAGTAAAAACATACAACGTTACGTTACATACAACGTCTGATACCATCATTTTACCATAGTACTTCTTTGTATGGGACTTGTCCTAAAAATACTATCGTTAAGGTCTTTTAGGGGGTATTTCCATGCATTAATATAAAACGGCTTTCCTTGTGCCTGTGCCTAAACGAAGAGGGTGTTTCGTGAATGAGGTAGAGCATTGCGTCAGCAGCGCAAAAGGTTGTGGGTTCGATTCCCAGGGAACACATGTACTGAAAAAAAAAAAGTATAGCCTGAATGCAATTGTCGCTTTGGATAAAAGCGTCTGCTAAATGCATAAATGTAAATTTTATAGTTCTTCAATCGTAATAAAATAAGATTACTCATACCAAATAAACACAGCGAGACTCATAATACTGGTAAAAATAAGTGCATTTAATTATATTGAATGTGCACTTGTAAATTAGTGTACATCAAATCACCAGTAGGTATATGAAAAATAAAATATTTAAAGACATGACATGCACGTTTCAATAGAAATAAAGTACTGTATATTCTAGGTTATGAACAGCATTTAAATTTAAACTACATATTTTAATTGAATTGAAAATGACATACAATTTGAAAACAAAATGCAAAATCAAAATATTTGAAAACAATGTTTTCAGTTTGTTCAGTTTTAAAGTAGGCTTTATTATTTCTGTAAAAAGTAGTATCCTTAAAAGTATGCTAAGAGTAATTCTCCTTTTCACAAGGGAGACAAGTTTTACCCTGTATATGGTGTATGGGGGGAAGCTAACTATTTTTGTTGAGACAGTAAATATTGATGAGCAATATTATATCCACTCAAACGCAATTGTACGGTGATAAAATCGTGGCACTGAATGATTTCTACATGCGTCACGGTATGACAGCCTGAGGTAACGTTACCACTTACAAAAATAACTATCATTGTGTTTTGGAATGATAGCATAGTAAAAACATACAACGTTACGCAGAACACAGTGGCACTACTGTAGCATACGTGCTTTTTTATTATGTCTGATACCATAATTTCACCACAGTACTTCTTTGTATGGGACTTGTTCTAAAAATACTATCGTTAAGGTCATTTAGGGGGTATTTCCACGCAGTAATATAAAACGGCTTTCCTTGTGCCTGTGCCTAAACGAAGAGGGTGTTTCGTGAATGAGGTTTTCATCCTCTGCCCAACAAACTCACGCGTCTAGACTCTCCGCGGCTCCAGTCAGGCTGCTCATGCTGTCCAGCGCTGGAAACAGTGAATAACTGCCCTGTCCATCCGCCTCCATCTCGGTCTCAAAGTTCAGCGAATCCATCACTGTCTGATCAGTGGTCTAAAGCTGCTGTGTCGTGGAAAAGATAACACACATTAATTGTGCTAAGCTAAAAACAGGACCACGCACAATCCAGCAGAAAGTCAGGATACAGTGCGATGTAAGTTCACCTGTGATCTCACACGATATTTGTGTGTATACAGTGTACTCATACTGTACAGAAAAGAAACATGCATCTTCAATTTGCTGACATGTTTATAAAGCATTTGTTCTCAAAGCTCATTGGAACCACTGATCGATTAATTTAATCGTTTATGTTTCGGGGGACACATTTAAGGAGCACACATTTTCGAGAGCTTCAGCGCCATCTGTTGGATATTTACATACAATATCTTATCACAACTGGCTTTAGCTGCTTTCCATTAAAAAGAAGTTGGCAACACTGCTGTCAATACCATGTGTGTACTGACATAATTTCTGTACTAGTTACATCTCAAGCAATCTTAAACATAGGCTACTGTAAAACTTCAGTTTCCTTATTAACTAAGTTTTCTTTCTGTGTTTTGGATCACTTCTAAATCAAATTAATATATGTTGGATGTTGTGAACAAAATCTTCTACAGATCTGGGAGCCCAAAGACAAGACACAGAGAGGCATCATGGCTTTTGAACTCATTTATTCTAAGACAAGCATGCCTTTATATATGGTACCATAGGCTCTGTATTACAGGAGGTTCACAAAATGACCAAATAAGGTAAAGCAGGACAAACAATAAAATAAAATGGCCCTTCTTTTCACACATAGCCCAGAGAGCCATTTGCTTTCAGTGAGCAGAAACAGCAGGACAGACATTTAAATAAAATGATTCTTCCTTTCACACATAGCCCAGAGAGCCATTTGCTTTCAGTGAGCAGAAACAGCAGGACAGACAATAAAATAAAATGACCCTTCCTTTATGTGCCGTTACAATCATCTATGCGGAAATTAAATCTAACAGTTACTTCACTGAATGTGTGTTTTTCATGAAAGTGAAGAGCTGTAGCTGATCACGTCCAAGCAGTATTACTGAATCAGAATCAGCTTTATTGCCAGGTATGTTTACACATACGAGGAATTTGTTTTCATGAGAGAAGCTACCGCAGTGCAACAGTTTTGTATGTACAGGTATATTATGTGCAATTGAAGTCTAGACTAACTATGTGTGTTATATGAATAAGTGTCTACGTCTATAAATAGTGTGTGTACCATTATTGTCAAGTGTTATTGAGATGGAATGCTTAGGGAAAGAAACTGTTTATGCGTCTGGCCGTTCTGGTGCTCAGAGCTCTGTAGCGTCGAACAGACGGTAACAGTTTAAAGAGGCAGTGTGCTGGATGTGAGGGGTCTGGGATTTTGACAGACATTTTGCTTACTCTGGATAAGTACATTTCCTGGAGAGTGGGGAAGGTTGTACCAATGATTCGCTCAGCAGTCTGGACCACCCCCCCGTAGTCTTCTGTGGTCAGATTTGGTAGCTGAGCTGAACCAGACAGTTATTGATGTGCAGAGGACGGATTCAATGATGGCAGAGTATAACTTTTTCAGAAGCTCCTGTGGAAGGTTGAACTTCCTCAGCTGGCAAAGGAAGTACAGCCTTTGCTGGGTCTTTTTCACAATGGAGTCTATGTGATTGTACCACTTCAGGTCCTGGGAGATGGTGGTGCCCAGGAACCTGAATGACTCCACTGCAGTCACAAAGCTGTTCAAGATGGTGAGTGGGGGAGAGCAGGGGGGTTTCTCCTTAAGTCCACGATCATCTCCACTGTTTTGAGCGTGTTCTGCTCAGCCAGCTCCTTAACCTCCTGTCTGTAAGCAGACTTGCCACCGTCCTGGATGAGGCTGATCAGTATGGTGTCGTCTGCAAACTTCAGGAGCTTGACAGAGGGGTCTTTAGATGTGCAGTCATTCATGTAGAGAGAGAAGAGCAGTTGAAAGATAACCCTGAGAAGCTCCAGTGCTGATCGTACGGGTGTTGGATGTGACAGAACAAAAAACACAAATAATGTTTGTTACATGCTCACTACATGCTGCCAGGAAGCCGTTGATCCACTGACGGATGGAGGTGGGCACGGAGAACTGAGTTAGTTTAGGCAGGAGGAGGTTTGGGATGATAGTGTTAAAGGCCGAGCTGAAGTCCACAAACAGGATCCACACATAAGCCCCTGGTATGTCCACAGAGCTGTTTGCTCTTTACATTTACATTTAGTCTTTAGGCAAACTGAAGAGGATCCAGAGAGGGTCCAGTGGTGTGGGCCAGCACCAGCTTTTCAAACGACTTCATGATATAAATAATAATAATTATATATATATATATAGAAAAAAAACTAAATAATATTTCTGGTTATATAATAATAAAATATTACAATATATAATATATTTATATATAAAGCATGTAGCAAAGTACATTTCTGTAGACAGTACTATTGCTGTTTTAACCTTAGAATGGAATATAGGCAGTCACAGAATGTGAACAGTGCAAAACATTGTACAAAGGAGCAATCACCTATGTACAATTTCAATTTGTTAAAGGAATAGTTAACCAGAAAATGAACATTTTATAAAAATGTACTTATCCTCATGCCATCCAAGATGTTGATGATTTTGGTTCTTCATCGGAGCAGATTTGGATGTTAACATTACATCCCTTGATCGCTAGTAGATCCTATGTGTGCAGTGAATGGGTGCCATCAGAATGAGCATCCTACAGGTGATAAACATATCACAGTAATAATCCGCAAAACTCCAGTCCATCAATTAACATATAGTAAAGTGAAAAACAGTGTGTATATTATAAACAAATTCAAGACATTTTTTAACTTTAAACTGTTGCTGTGAAAAAGTTGTCTCGTCTGACTCAGAAGTGAATCATGCAGAGATCAAGCATGGTTTATAAGTAAAAACAGTCCAAAACGGTTCTAAAAAAATGTGTTGGTGAATTTAGATGTGAGAAGATAAAAGGGGATATACTTTTTTTACAGAAGAAAGAGTTACTAGATTATGGACTGGTGTTTTTGTTGGATGTAACAGTTCAAAGTAAAAATGCCTTAATGTTGGATTTGTTTACAAGCTTTTCACTTCATAAGACATTAATTGATGGGCTGGAGTCATGTTGATTACTTGTGGATTATTGAGATTTGCTCTTACCAGCTGTATGAACTCTCATTCTGATGGCACCCATTCACTGCAGAGGATCTATTGGATCCAGTTGTTGTACAGCGTTGTACATTCCACCTTCAATACCATGACTGAGGTGAACCCCTTGAGCACGGCACTGAACCCCCAACTGCCCCTCTGGGCGCCGCAGTAAAACATGGCTCCCCACTGCTCTGGGTGTGTGTGTGTGTTCACTACTCACTGCTGTGTGTGAGCACTTGAAAGAGGTAAATGCAGAGCACAAATTCTGAGCATGACACCCTACTTTGCCACAAATCACTTTCACTTTAATCCTAAATTTCTCAAAAATGTGTTCCGATGAAGAAACAAACTCATCTACTATTTTCTGTTTTCAGCTCATTTTAATTTTCAAGAGATTATTTAAGAGACAGGACAAGACAGGTTTATCAGCATTAGAAGTGTGAAAATAAATACATGATACAGTGAGTGTCCTTGTGTCCTTAAGATGATCATTTTTGATCGATTTTTGATTGGTGATTAAGTGAGGGAAAAGAAGGCATGTAGTTACAGTTTATTCAAAATCCTGCGGTGAGAAGCTCTTGTTCATCCTGCTGGTTGCAATTTAATGCTGCGGTAACATTGCTTGATGGCAGTGTGGGAAACTAGGAGGTTAGTCAGCATTGATCTTACAAGACCAATTGCATGTGGAAGTTATCTTTCAAGTGTATTGCCAATATTGGTCTCAGCTGTTCTTACAGGGCCTTGGGGTCACAGCTGCCAAGCGCCTAGTCAGGATGTTGTCAATAAAGCAATTTCATAAGTTGGCTAAAAGATTTTAGAGGACGAAGAGACCAAATTTCTCAAGTCTTCGCTGATGAGCAGATTTGACCACTGTTCAGAGTTTACCAGAGTGAAGAGTTGGTTTTACAGTGGGGGAAAAATCCCCTGCTGATTTTGTACGTTTGCCCTCTGAAAGTTTATAATTTTTATTGGTGTGTTTATTTGAACAGTGAGAGACAGAACAATAAAAAAATCCAGAAAAATGCATTTCAAAAAAGTTATAAATTGATTAGCATTTCAATGAGTGAAATAAGTATTTGATCCCCTATCAATCAGCAAGATTTCCGGCTCCCAGGTGTCTTTTATACAGGTCTCTTAAAGGGAGTGCTCCTAATCTCAGCTTGTTACCTGTATAAAAGACACCAGTCCACAGAAACAATCAATCAATCAGATTCTAAACGCTCCACCATGGCCAAGACCAAAGAGCTGTCCAAGGATGTTAGGGACAAGACTGTAGACCTACACAAGGCTGCCAAGCAGCTTGGTGAGAAGGTGACAACAGTTGAAGAAGAAGAAGAAGAATTTTTATTTATCACATACACAATTATACAAAGTAAAACCAGCAGTGAAATTTGTGCTCTGCATTTAACCCATCCAAGTGCACACACACCTGGAGCAGTGGGCAGCCAACGCTGCGGCGCCCGGGGAGCAGTTGTGGGTTCGGTGCCTTGCTCAAGGGTCTCACCTCAGTCATGGACAATTCCTGTCGGAGCCGAGATTCGAACCCACAACCTCGGGTTACAAGTCCAACGCTCTATCCATTAGGCCACAACTGGTACAATTATTCACAAATGGAAGAAACACAAAATAACTGTCAATCTCCCTCGGTCTGGGGCTCACCTCGTGGAGTTTCAATGATCATGAGAATGGAGAGGAATCAGCCCAGAACTACACGAGAGGATCTTGTCAATGATCTCAAGGCAGCTGGGACCATAGTCACCAAGAAAACAATTGGTAACACACTATGCCCTGAAGGACTGAAATCCTGCAATGCCTGCAAAGTCCCCCTGCTCAAGAAGGCACATGTACAGGCCCGTCTGAAGTTTGCCAATGATTCGGAGAACTGGGTGAAAGTGTTATGGTCAGTTGAGACCACAATCGAGCTCTTTGGCATCAACTCAACTCTCCGTGTTTGGAAGAGGAGGAATGCTGCCTATGACCCCTAGAACACATCCCCACCGTCAAACATGGAGGTGGAAACATTATGCTTTGGGGGTGTTTTTCTGCTAAGGGGACAGGACAACTGCACCGCATCAAAGGGACGATGGACGGGGCCATGTATCGTCAGGGCCAGGGTGTTAAAACCAGCCAGGTCATTGAAAATGGGTCGTGGATGGTTATTCTAGCATGAAAATGACCCAAAACACATGGCCAAGGCAACAAAGGAGTGGCTCAAGAAGAAGCACATTAAGGTCCTGGAGTGGCATAGCCAGTCTCCAGACCTCAATCCCATAGAAAATCTGTGAAAGGGAGCTGAAGGTTCGAGTTGCCAAATGTAAGCCTCGAAACCTTAATGACTTGGAGAGAATCTGCAAAGAGGAGTGGGGCAAAATCCCTCCTGAGATGTGTGCAAACCTGGTTGCCAACTACAAGAAACGTCTGACCTCTGTGATTGCCAACAAGGGTTTTGCCAACAAATACTTAATCATGTTTTGTGAAGGGGTCGAATACTTATTTCACTCATTAAAATGCAAACCAATTTATAACTTTTTTGAAATGCGTTTTTCTGAATTATTTTGTTGTTATTCTGTCTCTCACTGTTCAAATAAACCTACCATTAAAATTATAGACTGATCATTTCTTTGTCAGTGGGCAAACGTAGAAAATCAGCAGGGGATCAAATATTTTTTCCCCCCACTGTAAGTCCCCATGAAATCAAAATGGAAGTTTTTTGGCTTTTAATATGAATATGTTAGCCTTAGGGTTTTCTATAAGCTTTTGTTGCAAGTAGGCATGTTAAGTGGAAAAGTAGTGTGTTCAATAACAACACAAAATCATGTATAATCACCCGTTAAGCCAAACATATGTGTATTGATGTGACTGCCAAACTAAAATAAATAAATAAAATAATAAATAAACCAGTTGCTGCAGAGTGTCATCGTTTTAACAAGGGGAAATACTAAACGCAATGGTACAATGTACCTATTGTGTTCATATTGTATTGCAAAACACTTGCTGCTACTGAGGTGGCATACGGGTAAGGTTAAGGACAGGTTTGGTGGTATGGGTAGGTTTAAAGGTGGGTTAAGGTGTGAGGGATGGGTAAACAGTGTAATTATAAATGTAAATACATTACAGATGTAATTACATCCAGGTATTTTTTTTTTTAAATGTAAGTTCAATGTAAAAACATGTATACAACAAGTCCATTCTATCAAATGTTTAGTTTAAATGTAAGTGCATAGCAGTTAAGGCCACTTAATATAAAGTGGGACCGCAAAGATATTTACAGCAGTAATAAGATATGCCTGTTTTTCCTGCCTTGCTTCCTAGTTTCATGGTAATGCTTCAGGTATTTCCCAGCTAGTAATTTGTAGAGACTCTCTTTGTTCCTGTTATTTTGTTATTTTTTTCATTTACCGGTTTCATATCCGTCTATGTTCTCCTGTGTTCCATGCAATATGTGATACATTAAGATTCAGCAGTGCATTTTTCACACAGACCACAAACCACACATTCCTTGACATGTATTTTGTTTAGCCTCTTCATAAGTGATGATGTAATATTTTCCACAATTCCACTGCCAAAACATAATTAAACACTGGGGAGTTCATATGTCAAGCCAAACAATACATGTATTGTTTGTTTGTTTATTTGGTTGATCTCTTCCATTTCTTCCGTTCTTCAGTTTAAAAGACCTGGAAGGACTTGAACCTTACGCTCCACTTCCTTGTAGTACTTGTCTGAGAGCCCAGCTGCCCTGCGGTTAAAAGTAAAAAAGTGATTGTGTTAATAACTATAAAATTGATGTGACCATTGCATGACCTCAACAAAATATCTATCTGGGAACTAAGAAGGATATGAGTCAGCAGTATATAATTCAAATAAAAGAAACTTTTGTGAGTCTATGTATTAATGTCTTTGCAATTACATAAAAGACCTCAACTGGCAGAAATATAGCGCGAACACACTTCTCTTCCTGTTTTTGAATAGCAAGCGGATATCTCTCTGTTTATCCACTTGGAAAGGATGTAGACCACAGACTGAAATACTTACAGTAATTGCTTCACACAAAGTAGATGCGGTTCAAATATTAAAACTAGAGGTGGGCATAGATTATTTTTTTTAATCTAGATTAATCTCACTGTAATCTTGGAATTAATCTAGATTAAAATGGCTCATTTGAATTCTGCCGAAGGCATTCAGAATATGTATGCCACCCAAATAATGACTAAAAGTAAGTCTTTGAGAACGGGTTTCTCAAGCCAGGTGGCGCATTAGACCAGGGGCTCATCTCCTGTTTCCAAAATGCATCACAAACTTTAATCTCTTCCCGTCCCAATCCCACGAAAAAACTGGGGGAAAGTCCCGTTCCACTCCCGGAAGAATGACTCCCATTCCCTCCCACTCCCGTTTTTTTTTTTTTTTTTTTTTGCCGATAACTGTCAATTACAGTAAAAATATAATACAGATCACAGCGTGCCCACCTTATTAGTTGAATAAAAACCCAAAATGTCGTTTTTTGTTATTATATTGAACTGAAAGCCATCTTATGCACAGTGTTGCACAGATTACATTTCATGTAAATCATCCATGCTAACACACACGTCTTCTATTTTTTTTTTAGACATTTCACTCTCTATAGATATATTTTTCTATGTACTGTAGTTTTAGATATATTCGAGTTTCGAAGTTTCTCGCTCAAGTTCACATGAGACCTAAAGCGCATCCTGTTTGCTTAAAAGCGCAACGTTTCGTTGTTATTCTGAGTGCACACAAATAAACGTAGAGTCTTTACAGATTCGAAAGATGTATTAGGCTACTTTTATCTGTATGACCAAGAATGACGGAGATGTAAGAGCAAGTGAGCGCACCGGAGCCTGTCCTGCAGCAAACGCGCTTCCACACAAACACTTCAATAGCGCACATTTCTCTAGGTTAACATCATATTGAGCGGCCATGTAAAGTTGCTACTACATACATCTTTCAGAGGAAAAGCCATATTTGAGGTTGATGAATGATAGGTGAGCGTTTGGATGTCCTGCCCGATTGTATTACCACACAGACCAGCCGTTAACAATCTGTCCATCACGGACTGCGAGCCTCTAGTTCGAAGACTCGTTCTCGCCCCCTACAGTGCAATTCGGCTAGGTATACATCCGCGCTAAAATATCAGGGTGAAAGTCATCATAGCTTGCGTAGTATAGACCCAGCTCCCAACCCAACTTTGAGAATAGATTAACGGCGATATTTTTTTTATCGCCGATAAGAGTCTCACGTTAACGCAGCACGTTAACGCCGATAACGGCCCACCACTAATTAAAACACATGTTGACGTTAAAAAAGAAGATATGTTGGCCATTAGTACTGTTCTTACTTGCTAGCCCATTACCAACAGCCATAGATGCAATGCAAATTTTCTTTTAGCTAATGTAAATATATGTGTATATTCATATATTTAAAAATATGTTGTAAGTGTCTAAACACTTCTTAGGCCACTGTGTCTTCTCTTCTGTATGTAATCAATAATTCTTTCTTTCATTCATTATTTATTAAGTTATTTTCATAATGTCTTTTATGTAATTTTCTACATCTTTTTTTCTGTCTACTTTAGTGTAAGGACATACTTGAGTTCCCTCAGCTTCTTTTCTTTAATCTCGTCCAGTCGTGCTCTGCGATTGCGCGCCTCTTCTTCCAGCCGCTCGCCCTCACGGAACATCTCTCTTCGCTGGGTGATGGCCTGCATCTCTCTCTCCCGTACCTGCTGCCTCACAGCCTCAGCATGCCTTTGGATTTTTCGATGCTGCTGCTCCTCTTTTTCTCGTTCTTTCTCAATGAGCTCCTGCTGTGCCCTGGAAAAGCAGTACACAGCATACAATCTTCAGTGGTATCTTTGTCCATTCTCCCCTCTTCCAGTTAAGACTAAATGTTGTGTAAGAAATTAAAGTACATTTATTGATGTTTGCGGATTATTGAGGTAATTGTTATTTCTTAGGTTGATTCACTGAGTTATATAATGTTTATTATATAGCACAATGATACACATTTTACATTAACAAAAACACGTTTGGGTGTCTTGCTAAGCATCTTGCCTTTGTATTCTTAAATTGCATCATTTCAGTTTGCTATAAAGTGAGATGTAGGCAAGTTAAACATTTATTATTTACTGAAAGATCTAATGAAAACAAATCTGGGGTCTTGGGCTGGATCTTATGTATCTGGCGTGGAGCCATGATCTTTCATTACATTAAACATTTTATATTCGACAACTATGTTACAACAGAAATGTTAACCAACAGTAATATCCAGGGATACAAACAACTCAACTGTTTTCAGCATACTAGGCAAAAGATTAATAATGACTGTGTACATATATACTGTGAAATGTTATGCTAACTTTGCATACGTTTCCTGATAGCCTTTCAGTAATTTCACTCTTTATACTACCTAGAACATGATAAAACTATGTAGCTTTGACAGGTGTTTCTAGTTTGTGATTAGTACGGTAATTTAGATTATTAAAATAAAAAAAAATTCAGCAAATGGTTCTAATGCATTAATATATTGTATTTTTTTAACCCTTTTTCTTTATTAGTCTAATGGCCTGTTCCTTTTTTTTTAACTTTTTTTTGACAAGAAACCCCCAAGTGCAACTCTGTACATTGATATGTCCATGGCTGGTGTCTGCACAAATTTGAAGGGATCAGTAAAGGGATCAGTAAAAATGCTGTTCTCATTCTGTTCTCATTTACCTATTTCATTTTCATTCAAATCACCAAATGCTATGTCATTGATTTTTTACAACAATGCGTTTACAATTTTTTATTGACACAGACAAAAATGAAATGCACACATGTAGATCAGGACGGTGTATCAAAAATGTCCATGCCCCTGTGTACCTACCAACCCCCTTAGCAAGCTGCATTTTTGGATCTATGTGTTTCTAAAACTCTGTGTACAGCCAAGCAAATAGAATGTGATACATGTTATGGTGTTTGTACCTCAGGACCCTCTCAAACTCTGCTCTCTCTCGTCCAGCCACAATGGACAGCAAGTGTTCCTTGTGAGTGACTTGCTCTAAACGAGCAGCCTTCAGCTTTTCTTCCACTTCCAGCTTCCTCAAATTCAGCTGTGTCTCTTTTCTTCTCCATTCCCTTGCAGCCGCTTCTTGGTTCCTCCGTGCCCTGATCTCATCCTGACAGTTCAGAGAAAAACTCAAATATCTGAATCCAGAATGGAAATTTCACTGCCTCCAACATCAGCCAATTGGTACTGTAAATGTACTATGCTATCCCAAGAGGACACATTTTTTATGAGGATGTAATATTTTACCTGCTCAGCTTTATGGTCTCTGTCCCTTTCTTGAAGAGCTCTTAGTCGCGCCACTTCCTTCTCTTTGTCTTTCATGATTCGTATCTGCTCAGCTTCATACTCTGCCTCTCGTTCCTAGAGGTCATCAAACACATGCTTTTTCAGTCTTACTTAAACATACTGGTGGTTATTTTTTTGTGTTTATATTAGAGGTGGGCATAATTTTTTTTTTAAATCTAGATTAATCTAGATTAATTTTGGAATTAATCTAGATTAATCTAGATTAAAATGGCTCATTTGAATTCTGCCGAAGGCATTCAGAATATGTGTGCTACCCAAATAATGACTAAAAGTAAGTCTTTGAGAACGGGTTTCTCAAGCCAGGTAGCGCATTAGACCAGGGGCTCATCTCCTGTTTCCAAAATGCATCACAAACTTTAATCTCTTCCCGTCCCAATCCCACGAAAAAACTGGAGGAAAATCCCGTTCCACTCCCGGAAGAATGACTCCCATTCCCTCCCACTCCCGTGTTGTTGTTTTTTTTTTTTTTTTTGCCGATAACTGTCAATTACAGTAAAAATATAGTACAGATCACAGCGTGCCCACCTTATTAGTTGAATAAAAACCCCAAATGTCGTTTTTTGTTATTATATTGAACTGAAAGCCATCTTATGCACAGTGTTGCACAGATTACATTTCATGTAAATCATCCATGCTAACACACACGTCTTCTATTTTTATTTTTTAGACATTTCACTCTCTATAGATATATTTTTCAAAGACGGAGTTTCTCGTTCAAGTTCACATGAGACCTAAAGCGCATCCTGTTTGCTTAAAAGCGCAACGTTTCGTTGTTATTCTGAGTGCACACAAATAAACGTAGAGTCTTTACAGATTCGAAAGATGTATTAGGCTACTTTTATCTGTATGACCAAGAATGACGGAGATGTAAGAGCAAGTGAGTGCACCAGAGCCTGTCCTGCAGCAAACGCGCTTCCACACAAACACTTCAATAGCGCACATTTCTCTAGGTTAACATCATATTGAGCGGCCATGTAAAGTTGCTACTACATACATCTTTCAGATGAAAAGCCATATTTGAGGTTGATGAATGATAGGTGAGCGTTTGGATGTCCTGCCCGATTGTATTACCACATAGACCAGCCGTTAACAATCTGTCCATCACGGACTGCGAGCCTCTAGTTCGAAGACTCGTTCTCGCCCCCTACAGTGCAATTCGGCTAGGTATAAATCCGCGCTAAAATATCAGGGTGAAAGTCATCATAGCTTGCGTAGTATAGACCCAGCTCCCAACCCAACTTTGAGAATAGATTAACGGCGATATTTTTTTTATCGCCCGATAAGAGTCTCGCGTTAACGCAGCACGTTAACGCCGATAACGGCCCACCACTAGTTTATATTCATACAATGTGTCTATCACAACAATTTTTTTACTAGCCTAAAATATTAAAACAATCTCACTGAAGACAAGTAGGAAATTCTAAATACATTGTTTAAAGTAATCAGATGTATCAAATGTATAAAAACAGAGCATATTGTTTATTGTGTAAATAAACATATCATTTCTTTCTATTACAGTTCAAAAGTGATTTAACCGTCACTTTAAGAGCTGCTCGGTTCCAATATTACACGTTTTATTTCTCAGCCGGTTGCTTTCACTTAAGACCTAAATTACTGTGTTTACGAGAAAACTTGCAAAGACGGGCAATTTGACACATACAACTGAGTATATTTAACCGTTCAAGGCTGATTGAACACAACAAGTGTTCAATACTCCCCTTCTCTTAGAGTGCCTTCGTCAGTTAACGCTCAGACAGCACACACATACAGTACACATAAAGAGCCACTATGCACAGATGAATCCTAGACATGGGCTACAAATGTTGTATTCCTCGTGTCAAGCCACTGCTGAACCAGAGACAACGTCAGAAGCATCTTACCTTGGCAGTGGAGAAAAAGAACTGGACCTTTGCTCAGACGGTTTTCATTATCTGTAAGCCATAATCATCAAAATTTCAACAAATAAAGGCTTGAACTAGTTCGCTCTGTGTAATGAATCTATATAATAAATAGTTTTCACTTTCTGAAATGAGTGACAAAAAATATTGACCTTTTCATGATATTCATTTTTGTTTTTTTTGATGTACCTGTATAGTAAAATTTTCCACACAAGATCCATGTATGTTTTACAGACAAGAAAAACCATGTAACCGTGAAATTTCGCTGTAATTTTTATTTTACAAATTGGAGCAGATCGAATATTTTTATATTTTAGATGTATTATGTTGAATTGTTTTCAACATATAACAGGTTTCAACAGGTTCAGCAAAGTGTGACGCCATATTAAAACTATTGCAGTGTCCATAGAAATTTTGCGTACTCAAAGTCTAGTGATTTTTTTTTGAGTCTGCTGTGGAGCTTGTGTTGGTAGAAAGACACATCAAAGGTTCATAGCAGCCTCATAGAGGGCATTTGTCAGCAGCCTTTCTGAAACCTCAAAGGACAAATGGGATATCCTACGATCTTGTGGACTTAAACATGCACAAGGCAGCCACTGTAAGTCCATTTTGTATGAAAATTATCCCCAAAAGTTATCACACCCAAAGTCAGTAAGTTTTACAACAACATTAACTAACATTTTCGGGAAAAAGAATCCACTTATGTTTAAATACCAGTAGTTGCACTGGCAACTGAATATACTGGAGTTTGTTTTGGATGAAAGTAGTGGATAATAAAAAGACATTAACTTGCGATGATGTAGGTAGTTTATTATATTTGTTATTTGAAACTTCATTATTTCACATATTTCCTATTTTCAGTGCTTTAGCTATTTACAGTCCCTTTATATTTAGTGAAGCTCTAGAATTTATTACTACACCTCTCTCTCTTTGTGTGTGTTTTGTATATATATATATATATATATATATGAAGAGCTCTTTTCCAAAACGCTATAAATCCATTTGAATAGTTTTCATGAAAATGACATTTTTTTACCTAGGCCCATACATTTTGTTAATATTCAATTTATCCTGTTAAAATGGTCTGTTGGCTCAGTCTGAACATGTTAAACAATGATTGTTAAATGAAACAACAATATTGTCGATTAGAAATGCAAAGTGTTTTTTTTTTGTTTTTTTTACGCTACAAATCCATCCTTTTTTTTTTAATGTTGGATTATGTCATAAAAAAAGACATCTCGAACCCGGGTTTCCGGTGCGGGAGGCGGGCGCTCTAACAAGGAACACCAAAGGCTACAGAGGCTAGAACGCCTCTTTTTGAGGTCAGGAGAGTGAGGTTTACACACCGCCTTTACTGGTATACACATCTGTTACATTGACATCCCACAGTGGGTATTAACGCGCCACCTGAGAACCTTCTTTTTTTGTTGTTTTTTGTGATTTTCTTTGTCCAGTCTGCGTTTTCTACCCCCAGGTGTAGGTCTCACTGGATCATCCAGGCCATCAAAAGTGTTATTAGAGTTTAAAGCACTCATTTTGAAGACTGCAGTCCAGATCTTTCACCCATAGAAAACATTTGGCGCATCATAAAGAGGACGATGCGACAAAGAAGACCTAAGACAGTTGAGCAACTAGAAGCCTGTATTAGACAAGAATGGGACAACATTCCTATTCCTAAACTTGAGCAACTTGTCTCCTCAGTCCCCAGATGTTTGCAGACTGTTATAAAAAGAAGAGGGGATGCCACACAGTGGTAAACATGGCCTTGTCCCAACTTTTTTGAGATGTGTTGATGCCATGAAATTTAAAATCAACTTATTTTTCCCTTAAAATTATAAATTTTCTCCGTTTAAACATGTGATATGTCATCTATGTTGTATTCTGAATAAAATATTGAAATTTGAAACTTCCACATCATTGCATTGTTTTTATTCACAATTTGTACAGTGTCCCAACTTTTTTGGAAACGGGTTTGTGTATATATATATATATATATATATATATATATCATTTGTTTTTACTCACTCCCTTACAGAAAAAACACATGAATTTCACATGTGCAATTACATGTTAAAATCACATGTGAAAAGTGGTTTTGGAACATTTACAACCTATGTCCACGATATTAGTTCACATGTGCTCATCTTTTCAGAAAACAAATATATCTTCTCTCTCTTTTAGTGTTATTTATTAAGATTGTATTTGTTTGAATGTGGGAACAAGGGGCTCTTGCAGTTGGCTTGGGTGGATAGGGTCACTTTTTCCCTCTTCTCTTTTTTTTTTATCCCTTCGGAAACTATACGTAATTGCATGTAAAAAAAAAAATGTTTTGTTCTGTATCTGTTATTTTTCATATTTGTTCCTAATATGTTGTGCATTTTATAAAGAAACTGATTTAAAAAAAGATTTAAAAACTAAAATAAAAAAATGTCATGAAGAGTCTGTTTCTGATTTAAAGGCCTAGTTTAACATTACAGTGGTGGGTGATGAAAGAAGCAAGATAGTGAGAAAGCCATTAAAGACTTTTCTTACCAATTTTTTATGTGTATACTCTACAGCTCGTAGATCTGCTAATCTCTCTTCTTCCTTTTTCTGCTCTTTAGAAAGCAAATTCTCTTCATTTATCTTCTGAATCTCTTGAAGCAAATTCCTCTGCTCCTCCTTCTTTCTTTCAATGGCCTGTGATAATATCACACACAGAGATGAACTCACACATGCCAGCATCTATGCAAGTTAGCAGACTATCTATACTTTAAACTGATCTAAAGATTTACTGCATTTACCTTGAGCTCCTCCATCTGTAATCTCTCCATCTTTTCCAACAACTGCTGACCCTCCTGCTCCTTCATCTCATCCTGTAGCATTTTCTCCTCTAGACGCATCTGGATCTGGTCCAGGATGCACATCTTACCACTTTAAGAACACCCACCAATCAACGACAGATAACAGAGCATTGTATTTGGTGTATACAGAATACAGATCGTGAACATCCTTACTCAATCCTTTGCTTCTTCCGCAGTTGTTCAATTTGTTCCTGGGTTTCTAAGGCCTGGCGACGCTCCACTTCCATCATGGCATCCAATCTCTTCTCTTCCTCTTGCCACTCTGCATGGTTCTGTTTCTTCTCCTGAACTTGCGCATCCCGGACAACATGGGACTGCACTTCCTGAATTAACTGCAGGAGTACAAAGGCAACATTTGGATGTAGACAACATTACAGTAAGTGGGTCATACACTGCATCTCATTTCCGAGGTTGCATCCTCCAGAGGTTACATTTGTTGGCCGTATATGTTATTGAGGGGGTCTCATATCCGTACTTTTCTTAAACATGACTTAAATGAGACAGCTTCAATGTCTCTGGCCAACAAATTTAACCTCTGGAGGACACAGCCTTCAAAAGGAGGCGCCGCCATGGTTTGACTTTTCATTGTGGTCCTATCTACCTCATTAAGCTTCTTGACTTCATCCTCTTGTTCCATTCTCAGGGCGTTTGCCCGTTCCAGCAGATACTGAGCACGGTCCCTTGCCTCTGCCTCGAGCTCACTGAGGTTCTGGTTCTTCTGCCGAGAAAGGTCCGCCTGACGCATCTGTGCTTTTCTCTGCTCTGCAGCATCCTGACACAATGACAACAACTAGATCTACTTATCTTGAAGAAAACTGCCATGCTTGGAAGACAGCCAAAGATAAATGTTGGGGCCATACACAGACAGTTTTGTGGGCAATGGAAGGATAAAAAAAAAAAGACGTGTGAGACGTTGAAGCAAAACATTTACATAAAAAACATTTAAAAAAAACAATGGACAAGCAGTGCATTTGAATACAAAAACAAGTCTACAAGGCCAGGTTCATTCTGTGTAAATTAAATGATGCTTCAACAACCAGATCCTTGTTTGTTATCAGTATACTTTTTTTTTTTTTTTTTTACAGCTGTACACAAGAATCAACAAATAAATTGGTAGCTTGTTAAACTTATTAAAAAGCATTAAGGTACAATGCTAACTTAATTAGTGTTTTTTTTATTACTTTTTAATACTAATCTCACAATGGATCATCAGAAAATCGGTAAAAAAAAAAACATTTCAGCAAAAGATCACAAAGTGTCCTTTTCATGCACTTTGCATATGCATCTCTTCCCATTCAGTTTAATACATTTGTTTATCATTAATGTCAGGGTTTTACCCTGGCAGCCATGTCCGTGTTGCTATGTGTGGTCTATGGAACATATTTATTTGGTCTTCAATGGGTATTATTCTTCTAAGATGAGGTAACCTCAATGACAATAGTCCACAAATGGCACATCCTTCAAAATGTCCTCCTACACTGTGATTGGACAGCTGACTAAAAAGTGACAGTGATGAGCACTGCGATTTACCCAAATTTGAACATGCTTCAACTCTCGGCACTGAGAAAAAAAATACTCAAGCACTCAGTGTGAAAAAGATGCTCACCGCCTCATCACACTTTTGCCATTTTAAATTGCGGCACTCAATTTAATATGCACGCCTCTGGAAAAATTACTTTGGTGGACACACGGCCTAAAAGTTATTTTTATAATAGTTACTTTACTGAAATGGGACAACCTGGATGATGTACGTGGCTGATGAATGCGACCTCTGAAAAAGTATCCTTTGAAAAGTGATGTGCTCCCCTGTCCTGCCTCCTTGATTTCCTTGGCCACGCCCCATTGTTTAACCATTGTCTAGTACTCATTCGGTTAATTGTTTTCACCTGTTCCTCATGTGTTCGCTTTCATTTAAATTACCATTGTGTTCGTTGGTTTGTTTTGTGCGGCATTAAGATTTATGACAAAAAATATTGACCTTTTTCATTGACATTTCAAAAAGTGAAACATTTATTGTATTCTAGATTCATTACATGTAAAGTAAAACATTTCAAAAGTTTTTTGTTTTAATTTTGATGATTAGAGCTTACAGCTTATGAAAGTCAAAAATTCAATATCTCAAAATATTACAATATTTCTTAAGATCAATCAAAGAAGGATTTGTCAAACAGAAAAGTTAATGTTCTTTAAAGTATGTTAATTTATGCACCCAATACATGGTCGTGGCTTTTTTAGCACAAACATTCCATCATCGGTGAGGTCTGGCATGGAATCGATCAGCCTGTGGCACTGCTGAGGCACTAGTGAGCCTTCAGCTCATCTGGATTGTTGGATCGACTGTTTCTCATCTTTCTCTTGAAAATATGCATATGCGAAAATATGCATTCCATATGGGAATCAGGTCAGGCATGTTGGCTGGCCAATCAAGCACAGTAATATCATGGTCAGCAAACCACTTGGAAGTGGTTTTGGCACTGTGAACAGGTGCTAAACTCCTGCTGGAAAAGAAAAACAGCATCTCCATAAAGCTTGTCAGCAGATGGAAGCATAGAGCGCTCCAGAATCTCCTGATAGACAGCTGCATTGACTTTGGACTTGATAAAACACAATGAACCAACACCAGTAGATGTTACAGCACCCTAAATCATCGCTGACTTCGGAAACTTCACACTGGGCTTCACGCAGCTTGGATTCTGTGCCTCTCCAGTCTTCCTCCATACTCCAGACCTTGATTTCCAAATGAAATCTGAAAAGAGGACTTTGTACCATTGAGCAACATTCCAATTATTTTTCTCTGTATCCCAGGTAATATGCCTCTGATGTTGTTTCAGTTTCAAAAGTGGCTTGGTAGCCCTTTTTCTGGAGACCTCTGAGCGTAGTGACTCTTGATGCACTGACTCCAGCTTCAGACAACTCTTGTAAAGCTCTCCCAAGTGTTTGAATCTGCTTTGCTTGACAGTATTCTCAAGCTTGCGGTCATCCCTGTTGCTCGTGCACCTTTTCCTACTCAATTTCTTCCTTCCAGTCAACTTTGCATTTAACATGCTTTGATACAGCACTCTGTGAAAAGCCACCCCTTTCAGTAATGACCTTCTGTGACTTAACCTCTTTGTGGAGGGTGTCAATGTTAGTTTCCTGTGCCATTGCCAAGTGCGCAGTCTTCCCCATTATTGTGGTTTCAAAGAACAAGAGATACCCCAAATTTATACTGAACAAAATTATAAACGCAACATTTTAGTTTTTGCCCCCATTATTCATGAGCTGAGCTCAAAGATCTAAGACTTTTTCTAAGTACACAAAAGGCCTTTTTCTCTCAAATATTGTTCACAAATATGTATAAATTGTGTTAGTGAGCACTTCTTTGCCGAGATAATCCATCCACGTTACAGGTGTGGCATATCAAGATGCTGATTAGACAGCATGATTATTGCACATGTGTGCCTTAGGCTGGCCACAAAAAAAGGCCACTCTAAAATGTGCAGTTTTACTGTATTGGGGGGTCCGGGGAGTCCGAAAACCAGTCAGTATCTGGTGTGACCACCATTTGCCTCACGCAGTGCAACAAACCTCCTTCGCATAGACTTGATCAGGTTGTTGATTGTGGCCTGTGGAATAGTGATCCACTCCTCTTCAATGGCTGTGCAAATTTGCTGGATATTGGCAGGAACTGGAACACACTGTCGTATACGTCGATCCAGAGCATCCCAAACATGCTCAATGGATGACATGTCCGGTGAATATGCTGGCTATGCAAGAACTGGGATGTTTTCAGCTTCCATGAATAGTGCACAGATCCTTGCAACATGGGGCTCAACAATGGACCTCAGGATCTCGTCACGATATCTCTGTGCATTCAAAATGCCATCAAAAAATGCACCTGTGTTTTTTGTCCATAACATACACCTGCCCATACCATAACCCCACCGCGACCATGGGCCACAACGTTAACATCAGCAAACCGCTCACCCACATGACGCCATACATGCTGTCTTCCATCTGCCCTGTAGAGTGAAAACCGGGATTCATCCGTGAAGAGAACACCTCTCCAAAGTGCCAGATGCCATCAAATGTGAGCATTTGCCCACTCAAGTCGGTTACGATGACGAACTGCTGTCAGGTCGAGACCCCGATGAGGACAAAAAATATAAAGATGAGCTTCCCTGGGACGGTTTCTGACAGTTTGTGCAGAAATTCTTTGGTTATGCAAACCGATTGTTGCAGCAGCTGTCCAGGTGGCTGGTCTCAGATGATCTTGGAGGTTAAGATGCTGGATGTGGAGGTCCTGGGCTGGTGTGGTTACACATGGTCTGCGGTTGTGAGGACGGTTGGATGTACTGCCAAATTCTCTGAAATGCCTTTGGAGACGGCTTATAGTAGAGAAATTAACATTCAATTCACGGGCAACAGTATTGGTGGACATTCCTGCAGTCAGCATGCCAATTGCACACTCCCTCAAAACTTGCGACATCTGTGGCATTGTGATGTGGCAAAGCGCTATATAAATGCATCATTCATTCGTTAATTCATGTATATGTGATAAAACTGAAGCCCGGCTCACACTGTGCGATTTTGGCCACGAAATTGGTCGTCTGAGACAAATAATGAAGATCCTAAAAATTACTATAATTCTAGGCTAAAATCTGTCATCTTCGATCGCTGGTTTGACATGTTCACCGAAAGCCGATTAATGGCTGTTGCGGTCAAATTTCACCTCCAACGAAATTCTGGCAGTGTCAGAAGATTTGGCACACTATCCTGCAGTGTGACTACCCCTACGATGAATGTCAAACTGTGTCCGTTTTTCAAGATGAGCTATGAGCAGAATTAATGCTAGATAATTATTCTATCAGCCATAAACTCCGGCGCTCCTTTCCTCTTGCTCACGGAATTCATCTGATATGTTGCCTTTTCTATATAAACACTGGTTGCTCCGCTGTTTTCATGTGGGTGTGTAGAGCTGCATACACTATTCTTCTTAAATACGCCGTTATTGCCGCCATTCATATACTTTTCATGATAGCCAACATTTCAACATTGTAGAAACCAGACCAATATTTTTCCTTAACAAGATAACCATCTAAATAGAAAGAAACAATTCTTAGTTTCTGCATGCTCTATTGAGTGATATTTCAAATCAAGAAACAGGTTTGGGATGCCTCATAATATTCATAATAATAATATCACTTTTTTGTATCTTAGAAATGCACATTTGATAGTAGCTTGAGTTAGGCTGCAGAGGTACATTTTTGTTCATTATCAAAATCAGTAACATCTGTAAAAACATTTATTTAGCATTGGTCCCCCATAGTAGCATACATTTAAATCATGATAAACAGTTAAAATCACACATATATCGCCTCAACAACATGGTACAAATATAACTATATGGTTTTTAGTTAGCCTATTTGTATAAAAAACAGTAGTCTAAAACCATTCAGTTTAAATGCACACATGCTATAGCTGCCTTAACCACACATACATATTATAATTATATACCATTACTCTTGTAATAAAATTAAATGTGAATATCCCACATTTCTGCCACAATACCATGGTGCCAAGGGCATAGTTTTGGTTTGAACATTGGGGGAGTTGAAGTGGGCCCTGGGTCATGCTCCCTCTTAGTGGCGTAACAACAGACAGTGCAGATGCACTGGAGCCCATGTGGCGAGGTGGGCCCGCGGGCCTGCCCACATCGCAAACGGGCCCCTGGTGATGAAGACAATAATAATATCTATAGAAATATTATTAATAAAATATAACTTATGTTGCGTCTTTACAGCAGTGAATAAATATATTTAAATGTACATATTTAGCAGACGCTTTTATCCAAAGCGACTTACATTGCATTCAGGCTATACATTGTTTAGTCAGTATATGTGTTCCCTGGGAATTGAACCCACAAACTTTTGCGCTCCTAACGCAATGCTCTACCACTGAGCCACAGGAACACATATATACATTTGAATTATCAATTTGTGTTCCTTAATAGTCTAGTGGTAGAACTTTTGTCAAACATTTTTGAGGTTCCGGGTTCTACTCCACCCTCGTCCTCATATACCATAGTTCTTAACTGTAGCATTTGGTATAAAATAAGGCTAGCCTATTAATCATTACAAGGCCAATAATTGCATTTGTTATGAGAAACAACAGCCTTTAGAAACAATAGCTACAACATGTCACAGTTGTAATATAAATATTTAGGGAAAAATCTATTATCTTAACAGATTATCTGTTATAAATTTACCAAAATAAATAAGCCTACAGTAAAACGTGATAAATTATAGTAAAAATGGTCAGGAGTAGTTCAAAAATATTTTTATATTAATGCTGGTGCAAGATTGTTTTCATCAGTCTTTTTAGTTTGTGCTTTTTTATCGATAATGTTTGACTTTATCCATGGCATTTTAAAGTGGCAGTTTCTCAATAGAATTAAAATAGATGCATATTTTAATATTAACTTTGCGATAGGAATGGCTCGCGCAAATCTTCTCAAGGTGCGTTCACACCAGACGCGAATGAAGCGAATAAATTGCGCTATTCGTGCGTATGTGGACGCTTGAACATTTTGAGTTTACTCGCTTCATTCGCGCGTGAAATTCGCTTCATTTCCGCGTGTAATTCGCTTAATTTGCGCGTGAAATTTGCTTCATTCGCGCGTGAAATTCGCTACACAACTATGGAAAGCCAAATGGTTCAGAATTTGCCTGGTTTTCACCGCCGTGTGATTATTAAAACGGTGTTTTTATAATGCCGCAAGGCGTTAAATAAGCGCCGTTAGGCGATAAGTTAACGGCAGACGCCACCACGCGTTAAAATAACACCAGGCGCCGACCGACGTTAGGTTAACACCACACGCCACTTAAGATGCAGATTTATTCGCTTATCTACATGGACACACCTCTCATGGCTACGAGGAATCTACGGCAAGTCTGAGCATCCAGTTCGCTACAGCGCGAAGATGGCAAGGAGAGCTTTTGTTTTACAGTGTAAATACACTGTAAATGACTGCACTCGCCTTTACTGTCTGATAATCCGGGGCCTGATGTCTTTCAGTCATCATTAAACAGGTAAAGATTGTGTCTATGTTCTCCAAAAATATTTAGTTAGATACCTGAGTTTTAACGGTTTCTATGTGAATTCTATGTGATATTAGTAAATTTCAATACTATTTAGGGCAGATAGGGTGGATAGTATCTGAACATTTCACTATTAGTTTATTAGTTTAAAGACCGTATAAAGTGCTAATTTTAAAAACAGAGCCTGGTGCTATAAAAGGGATATTTATCTGAGTACTTTACTATTAGTTTATTATCATATGTCATGGGTTAATAAATATATTTTCTTTCAATTAGATTTTGTGCTGTGCAAAAGGTATTTGTTAAATACACCTTTTTTTATATTTTGTTTTATTTTATTTTACAAAATTCATGTGCATTTACACTCCACAGTATACAGTGTTTAAAACAATTTTTGCCATTATTGAAAGTCTCTGGAATTTCTAAGCAACAGTAAACTTTTGTCACAACAACGGGAGGCCCGCCTCTCCGTTCATTCGATTGGACAATGGAAAAAAACGCGATGATGTAGGACGCTTTTCCGCTCAGAGTTGCTTTTTTTTTTTCAATTTCAGGCGCTCAGCATTCCTGCAAAAATGTGAGGCGACCGGGCACATAAACAGCGAGCAGAATGCTCACTGCCAACAGAAAACAATGCAAAAAAGGCACCTCTTACTGCAAAAAAACCCCGCATTCGGTGTGATCGGGCCTAAGAAATATCATGCTTTCACTTGGGGTTCAAACATATAATTATTACTCACCATGGCTTCCTCACGGGCTTGGCGTTGAGCCTGCAGCACAGCTGCCTTCTCCTCTTCACTAGGAACTTGAGACTCCACCACGATTCGCCTGAACTCAGCAGAGGACAGGATGACAGACTTTCCAGATGGGTCCTCATTTGGGATTCTGGTTCAACAACCAAAGAATGAGCTTAAAAATAGCAAGCAGTGAAAACACAAAACATGACATACTGGGATAAAAACACTCACCTCCCAGTGGGCAACTGATGTTGAAAAGACATACATTTGACATCAAATGTATCCAAAGGGACAAAGAGTCCCAATGTACATACTATCCATCCTAAATGTGATATTTGTCATTTTTAATACTATTTGGGGCAGATAGGTTGGATAGCAGTGGGGATTTTTTTAAGACTGCAATGCAAGCTCGGCTTCCTCTATAATGTAAAAAAAATAATGGTAATATATGCTTCAGGAGCATGATGGCAAAAACTGAGAGACTGAGGTGGAGCTTCTTCCCTCAGGCCATCAGGCTCCTTAACACAAACTCTGTTTCATAAACATTTACAAGACTCATTATTAACTGTAAAAAAATAAACATTCATATTCTCATCATCCGTATTGCTGCTATGTGTACATACCCAGTACAACCCGTTTGCACATCCCTCTTATCCCTCTTGTTCATATTACTATTTATTAAGTCCCATATACTGTTTTTGCACATCTTACTTGTTTTGCACTTTTCTTTATTCTATTGCACATTTTACTCTTTATTTCTCTTTTTTACCTATATATATGCTCTTGTGTTGTGTTACTTTTATGTAATTTTTATTCTTTTGCTCTGTCCACTGAGCGGACCTGATTTGATCTACATTTCACTTCTGATTATACCCTGAATGGGGTGAATGGAGGAGTGGGCTGGCCTGGAATCCGGGCTTCTGCGTGATGATTGGAGGGTCTGTCGAAAGACTGAATCTCCTTTTGATTGACAGCGATTTTGTACTATAAAAAGTCGCTGACGCTGAAACTATTCGAGCTCAGTCCCATCGCGGATTTTGCAAGTGTAGTCGAAAGACATTTCACACAATTATACACCACATTCCTTGCTTCAGTTTAACCTAATTCCCAAATTTCCTCCGTCGAGTTTAATATGTTTTTTTTAGATAATTTGTTCCTTCATTCATTCATTCATTCATACAGTAGGCTATTCGTCTTTTCTTGAAAAGGAATGTAGGGCAGAATTTACATATAAATAAATGGACAATTTTTATGATGTTGGCCGAAAACGAGCTTCCCCTCTTTGAAAGACCAGCAGCCGCCACTGGTGGAAAGTATGCACATTGGGACGCAGGGACTTGCTTTTTTCCTGAATGAATCAGCCTTTCGTACGAATCAATTGAATGAATGATTCAGTGATAAAATCAGTAACTTGCTGTCACCTAACGGCAATTTTAGTTTCATTTTTAAATTATTATTTCAGTTATTTAAATCATTGAATATTTCTATATATTCAAAATGGTATATTTAAAACCTTAATCTCAACATGAATTTATGAAGTTAATTGCACTCATGCCCCATCTGAGCCTCATTTAAATCTCTGTCAATACCTACAAGCCAATTTTGTATTCTTCTGTGCCACTTCTGTAGTGCAAATTAATTTAGTTAATAATGATTTTATTTGATCGTTAATCTATTCTACTTATTACATTGTTTTATTTGGAAATTCTGAAAAAAAGCTTATAAAAATACACGTTTGAATTTGACATGAAAGGTAAAACTACAAATAAAGCTAGAAAAAAATGCTCCTGTAAATCACTTTAAGGAGTCCAATATTATTTTGTAATGGGAAGGCTAATTTTTGTTATTGAGGAGAAGGTGCTCCTCAGAGGTGGAAAGAGTACAAAAATATTCTACTCAAGTAAAAGTACCATTACATTACTGAAATTTTACTTAAGTACAAGTAAAAGTACCAGTCTAAAAATATACTCAAGTAAAAGTAAAAAGTAGCTCATTTAAAATTTACTCTGAGTAAAAATTACTTAGTTACATTTTAACAATGGGAGGGAGGAAAAAATGGGATAGACCAAAGATGTCAAACTCAGTTCCTGGAGGGCCACAGCCCTACACAGTGTAGATATTACCCTAATTAAACACATCTGATACAGCTAAACTAATCATTTAGGCTTATTTGAAAACTACATGGTGTGTGTATTGGAGCAGGGTTGGAACTAAACTCTTTAGGGCTGTGGCCCTCCAGTAACACCCTCCAAAGTTTGACACACCTGGGATATGGGCCTATAAATCTCAAACTAGGTGTTTTTAATTAAAGGAATCAATTATTTAGAATAATAACACATTTAGGCTGTTACCAGGGAAATTAAATCAGTATCAACAAAATTAATCTTTGCAATGCAGAGGAAACGCAGAAGCTTCATCTGAAGTGGCATAGATGTATTACACACTGACATGAATGCATTTAGCCTGCAGTTACAAATGCAGAAATAATGTTTTGATAAATAAGACATAAAATGTGACCCTGAACCACAAAAGGTCCATAAGGGTCCATTTTCCTAAATTGCGATTTATACATCATCTGAAAGCTGAATAAATAATATTTCCATTGATGTATGGTTTGTTATGATCGGACAATATTTTAAAATCTGGAATCTGAAGGTGCAAAAAATCTAAATATTGAGAAAATCTCCTTTAAAGTTGTTCAAATTAAGCTCTTAGTTTTGATATATTTACAGTAGGAAATTTACAAAATATATTAATGGAACATGATCTTTACTTAATATGCTAATGATTTTTGGCATAAAATAAAAATGTATAATTTTGACCCATACAATGTATTGTTGGCTATTGCTACAAATATACCCCAGTGACTTAATACTGGTTTTGTGCTCCAGGTCAGGGTCACAAATGTTAAATTAGAACCACCAGTAGGTGTCAGCAAGTCACTCATAAGTGAGTCATTGCGATTGAACAGAATCATTTCAACGGTTAATACATTCAGGAACAAAACACGTCATTGCTCAGAGTCAGAGACGCAAAACTGTGCTATGGTGGCTGTGTTTGGTATTATTTTTGTTGTCAAAATAGAGCAAAAACAGGCAATATGGTGTCTAAAACGTCTCTTAATTAACTTATTGTTATTTGAACTGTGTAAAAAGAAAAACTACATGCGTATGTAATCATGGTGATTTTTTGAGAAAAACGGCATTCTTCATGTGATGTTGACTTACTATATTAAATTATATAAATATATAAATTTTCTGCTTCATTCTAAACGCATTTTAACAGACTGAATCACGCAGTGAAAGAAAGCACTCCAGATGTACGTGGATTAGTCTAATCTAACGTTACTAGATTTCACGGCACACTGTTTAGAGTGTTTTATTAGTTTTTTGGCAAAATACTGATAATGCCAAATCGCACATCGTTAAAACAACAATTATTATATTATCGCAGATGATATCGCACACCCTGCACCACTGTCTTTTTGGCTCATTTGTGCAAAACCTTTTGTTAAACTGTTAAAGCTTCATTTTAACCACCAGTGCAATGATGTAAGTATTTACCTTATTTCTACATGCTTGCGAAGGGTTGATGTCGATATATTTATAAGCTGCTAGTTTGGTCTCCCGAGGCAAACACAGTTTACACTGCATAATAGAGCATGAATATGGCCAGGGGTTCACTTCATTTCCTTCGAGTTCAACTTCAGCAGAGTACAATGGGTTTGGTTTTCAGCTGGGTCTGCACCATTAACGCCTGTCTTGTCCGTCTGCATCTTTCTTGTGATTTTAGCACCAGTTTCTTCTTCTGCCCATTATTTGCTGCAGTTGTTTCCACGGAGCGATTTTTTTTTACTCAGTAACGAATGTGTTTTAAAATGTAGCGAAGTACAATACTTCACACAAAATATACTTAAGTAAAAGTAAAATTACAGATTAAAACAATTACTTAAAAAAGTAAAAGTACACAAAAAAGCTACTAGTAGTAAGTATACTACACCACCTGTCAAAATGATTGATGACAGGTGGGCGGGGCTTCCGGTATAGGGGCGGGACTTCCGGTATAAGGCGGGACTTCCGGTGTAGGCGGGACTTCCGGTATAAGGCGGGACTTCCGGTGTAGGCGGGACTTCCTGTATAGGCGGGACTTCCTGTATAGGCGGGACTTCCTGTTTAATCAATCATGTTATAATGACAGTAGGTTTTGATGTTTTTGACAGGTGGTTTTGATGGTTTTGATGTTTTTGACAGGAGGTTTTGATGATTTTGACAGGTGGTTTTGATGGTTTTGACAGCAGGTTTTGATGTTTTGACAGTAGGTTTTGATGTTTTGATGATTTTGACAGGTGGTTTTTGTTTTTGAAGGATGTATAATAAATGACAGCAGGTTTTGATGTTTTTGATGATTTTGACAGTTGGTTTTGATGGTTTTGATGTTTTGACAGCAGGTTTTGATGTTTTTGATGATTTTGACAGCAGGTTTTTATGTTTTTGATGATTTTGACATAAGGTTTTTGTTTTTGAAGGCTATATTTTAAATCATGTTATCATGACAGTAGGTTTTGTCCTTTGAAGACGCTGTTATCAGGAAATTCCCCTCCCACCCATAGCTGCGTATCTGGGTCTGTGCTGTGAAAAACTGTGAAGACTGTTCACAGCTGTGAACAAAAAGTTGATTGTTTATAGAATAGTTTACTAAAAAAAATCCACTGAACATTATTTCAGTTTTAAAAGTTTAACAACACGTTACTTTATTTACTAGTTGTTTTGTCAATCTTACAAACGTTATAATGTTTAAAATGTACGATCTGATATAAACTATAAATGTTTTGACACGCTTAAGACTTCTAGGGTTATATAAGGTGTTAGAGTGCGTGCGTGGAGACATTGAAATGCGAAACCGTGTTAAACGGGGGAACAAAGTTTTTTTATTAAAGTTATTTTTTCATACACAACAATGTCACGGAAAAACTTCAAAACAAGAAAGTCAGAGTATATCATTTATAAAAGAGTGCAAAAATAGACGATGTAAACCAAATAAGAGTCAAACCGCGTAAGTTAATAGAAAACAATAAAGACAAAGAAAACTAGGATTTGAATGTGGATAAGCTAAAAAAGGTTAACTTGGTTTATATTAAACAAGTTTTAATATAAAGAAAATGCGACGTATATACACGTAAAAATAAGCAATGTTTTTATTTTCCAGAAAGCGCTGTTTAAAATTAGGTAAAATACGGTGTAAGAAAACAAATAAAAATGAAGACAGGTTATTTAAACAACTAAGACAATATTAACATTAAATAATATAGAGTAACCTTACTTACTGTGGTATAAAATAAATATCAAGCCGTTAAAAAGATACGTTTGTCAGAAGTTTGTAATATTACAATTTAAAAAGACAGAAGTTGTCACAAGAAAAGCTGGGAAACAAGGAAAAATAACAAACGTGCATCCAGCCGTTGTCCAAAAAGAAGGTAATCTCAGAGACAAAAGATAAGTCTATCATAACTTAGCTGAAGGTAAAAGTTAAACAAAAGAAAAAGTCCCCCGACCGGCGAGAAGTCCGCGCGTGTCCGTTTCAAACACAGAATGGCGAGACATCCGGCTCCAGGCAGACCACGCCTACGCTCCATCCCCTAGATCCGGACGAGGAGGGACCAAAACTGAGATTTAAAAGGATGTAATCCATGACTGTTTTTAAAACATTAAAGTTAATTTTAATAAGTCTTTTACATGTCTTAATTCAACATCATTCACCTAAATCTTTTCACTTTAAAAATAGTTTAGTTTTACTTTTAAACAAACAAGTCCTAGCCTCTGGGGAAAGTTTGTTTAACAACACATTTTCCTTTATTTACTCTTTGCTTTTTTGTCAATCTTACGATACGTTATAACAGCTAAAACGCAGGTATGCACATACAAATATTTAACAGGAATGAAACCAAATCAATAACTCTCTGATTTTCTTGTCATAAGACTTGTTATCATTTGAAATACGCGTGCAGCATGTAAACGTTTTTTTTTTACATCACACGAGATGCAGATATTTCATCTCAAGCAATGCAACGAAGTTGAAGACGGTCGTGTCAATATCACATTTCACGCAGCACGAGATGCCGGTGAAGTTTTTTAGTCAGACGATAAAAGCAACACCGTTGGATCAATTTATGACACAGTTTTGGAGGAAGCGCAGAGGTGTAAACGCACACACATACACACACGAGCGCTTAGACTTTTATGATGTCTCATACAAAACTTTTTACAAATAAATAACTTTCTTAGAATCACGCTGAATATATCTACAAGATGACGAAAAGTATGATTAAACAATGATATAACTATTGTTTAACAAATATCATTCTAACAAAATGTAAAACCTAAAACCATGAATCTCTAACCTAACTAATTTTTACAACAGATTAGACTTTCTTTCTCGCTTAATAAACTGCGTTATTAACCGTAAGGGGAGTTAAATGCAGCATGCTTTATTGCATTCAAATAAAAACAACAACCGCTCTATATAGGTTTATTCGACTGAGCTTTGATAAAATAACTGATGTAAGAAACATGCAAATATTCGACAAGGTTTATCAAACTGGTGTGTCAGGTGATTTGCATTGTTGTACATATCTCGCCTATACAGTTTTGTTAAGATGTTTAACATCTGTAAAAAATAGTCTAAAAAGTCATCTTTTTAGCTTCCACATAGGAATTATGTCCACACTCAACGGTTTTGTGTAACAGAGTCCAGAGACAAATGAAAATAAAATGTGTGAAAGACTGATGACAGGAAGAGCTACAGACTAAAAGCTTCAGATTTTATTAAAACAATCGAGCGTGTGCATTTTTCTCTTGAATAGGTATGTATGCAGTAACCAGTGTGTACACGAATATTTATAATACATAACCGCATAATTCAGTGATTCTATCAAATGAATCATTCATTTTAAAGTCAGATTTGATTTCTCGTCAAAACACAATAAAACTTTTTAAAAACGTTAAAACTTTCTTACGACTTTTTAATTATGTTGAACAAAATGAATATAGGGTTATGTTTTTAGTTCGGGATGTTTGCACGTTAATCACATCATTAACCTAAAACATTTTTCATTTAAACTCTCTCTTGAGCGCACACAGCACACAACTGCCAACAACATCCATAACTTGGTTTTATCATTGGGCTGTAGCTGAAACTCGATAACGCGTTCAATTTATGCATCATCGCAGCTATATATCCTGGAAGAGCTCCTTGAGCTGTTTAACTGTAGAAAATGTAAACATTGACGCGTAAAACTAGATCGACAGACCGAGTGTACGCACCTAAAACAGGCCTGGAACCATTTCGAACCATTCTAACACTAAGTGTGTCCGCGGCTGAAAATGTGTTATAGTAGGCTACAGCAGTAAAACACTGGACGTGCGAACGACCAAATAACTACAAGTCCTACTTAAAATCTACAATGAAACTAGAAAATATACGTGTGACCTAACAGTGTTTAAAATACTGGACACGTGCAGTTAGACGAAGACACGCAGAGTTGGTTAACACAACGAAATATGTCGTGAAGCATACGTATAACACGACAAGCGTTCTGCAGGACTGAATGACTGACTTTTTTTCTTAAGATTTGATTTCAAGAACACACGCACACACACACACACACACACACACACACACAAACCAAATCGTTACGCTATTTCACGAAATGACGGGGTGGTCAATTTCGACATACACGTCAAGCCTGTTTACCATAAGCATGTTCTTCTTATACATTTTTAACAATTATTTTAACAAATATTTTCGTTTCCACAAAGATACAAACGTTGTCGTACAAATGTTGCAGGCCTTTCAGGTCAGCGAACTACAATACCCAGCATATACATCGGACTACAAACATGGTTGCCACGAATCCATACATATACAAAACGGTCTATACGCGACAGATCTCTAAATCGTCAGACTTTTGGTTATACGTACGTTCGGATACCCTATATAGAAAGACTCGTATTACCAACGCTTTTTTACAAAGTATACGCTTCTTTTGCCTGGCGATGTTACAAACCCCATTTTTGCGAGATCTACACGTCTGTAGAAATAATTAACAGGTCTTATAAAATCATTGATTTGACTTAACTTTAAAACACAATCCGCACGAACGATAAATCAGACGCTCTTAAAATCGATAGTGCACAAAACGTGTGTAAAAGGGCGGATGATCGCAGGAAAACAATTTAAGGGTGCTACACACAGGTGAGTGGGTCTGCACAAGCCACCTGTAGTAACACACTCTCCTCTAGTCACACTAGACACTTTCACACACTATTGTGTGTACATAATCCCACAAAAGACTGATTGTAATATATGACTGATATATGTATGTTTACAGGCCCGTACACCACAAATCACCCTACACCGTTTCCCAGCCAGCTGCTTAAATGTCTCTCTTTTTGCACATGTACACTATTTGAGTCATCTACACAGTTGTGGAGTTTGTATTTTTAGTTTATTTATAGGTAACCATTTGTATATATATATATACACACAGCATCTGTATAGTCAAAGCTGACAGTAGGTTTATACTGTTTTACTTTGTGTTGTATATCTGTATTCATGTAGCACCGTGGTCCAGCGTGGCACGACATTTCGTCCCGCTGTATGTCCACAGATGTAGCGGGATGACAATAAAGATAGGGCGTATGTCAGTGTATGTCAAGATAGTGACATACACTTGACTTGGCGACACATTAACGTGATATTTCGGGGTCGTGTCTTACACAATTGTGTGTTACTTAACGTTTTTATGCCGTTTTCATATAAAATATAACAGTCTGTTACCAATTTAGATGTGTTTATTATGAAATCACACAAAGAACCACTGAAGAACGTACTGTTTGCTAACACGGAATTAATTAAAATAATACTCTGTGCTCATTTAACCGGTATATTTACAGTATGTTGAACGTAATACAGTTAAACAGGAGCATTGAAACATTAAAAACCTATTAAACAGTTGTTTCAATACAAACATAATTTATCAAATACTATTAAACTATTGAATTTTGGACACCTTAAAACACTTTATTCAATCAAAAACCTGTCCCAAAAGACAGACGGACAAATCTTCAACGATTACTGAGACGGACGGAGTTTATGCAAAAGACAAAATAATTATTCTTCGTCACAATAACATAAGCGTTCCAATAATTTGATAACCTTACTGTAGATTTTCTCAATATTCTTTATTCTAGTTATTGTTTTCCTCTTATTCATAAACCCACAAGAGTTAAATAAAATTCAACAGCTTACAAATTCTCTAAGCGAATACATAAAATCTGATGTTTTATATTCAGACTTGTCTGATCATTTTCTGATATACCTATCGTTATTCTATAATTAGGGCTAACAGGATGGAACTCTCAAAGAAATACGGCAAAATAACTGTTTTTATCGATCGATTAAATGACGGATCCTCTACATGACACCGGTTAAGACTAAACAAATGACTTTTATTTTGGGACGTCTTTCCGGTCTGCCTACGATACATGCGTTCAGAAGACAAACCACACGTGAAAAGCGGGTGTTTGTGTTTTTTCGGTTGCCTTTACAACTAGTAGGCCTACGCTTCAGACTTTTATAACTATTACACTTAAAGAGAACCATTTTCACAACAACAACAACGCGTACATGGATACGCATTTTCTTTTGCGTATGTCTCTAAACAACGGTTAGGTAAATGACTTGAGGTTGTTACGTCATTTTTACGGGAAAAGGTGGGACGGATTCATGTATTTTTATTCCGTCCACACAAATGCTCTGGCACCATGTCTTTTAGGCCTGACCCCAGAAAACAGACGTCTTAATATTTTGTTCTTCTTTTCATGAAAACAAGCGGCAGGTAGTTTTTGTCCTCAGCTGCGGTATAGCGACACGTTTTAACACGTCGTGAATTCCGATAGTTTGTTAGCAAACGCAGCTGTTTATTACTGAGATGTCACATCAGAGCCGCGTTCTAGTTTATATTTTTAAACTACTTATATGTTTAACTTAGTTGCATATTTAACGGGCGCTACCGTTCTACGCCTCGTCACACCGTTGTGAGATACTATAAACAATAAAAATAAAATACGTAAACTCACGCTTTGTAAGCAGAACCGTTTTACATGTTTCCGTGACTTTGTTAGCTCTTTCTGTTTGAATTTGTGTACCGCCGTTTTTGCTATCCTTATCTTATTTTCCCCACCTAATTGTAATTGTTAGGCCTTGGCGTTATAGGCTTTTAAAAAACTAGGTCTCCTAGATTTTGGCGTCTCGTTAACTGGCCTTTTTGTTCTTATAAGTTAATAATTATGTCAATTGGTTGATTTAATAAAATATTGCTTTAAATCGCGTCTTCATTCGAGACATTTACGTTACATTATTACATTGTGGGGGATATAAGATACAAGATCGTTTGAAATTGATAACAAACAAAAAAAAAAACGTATCTTAGGCGTGACCATTGTTTATGACTTCCTGGCAACGTCACACAGGTTGAGGGCGGGCCCAAATGCTAAAACCAAAGACGACCGGACTGACAAACTCATTTACGACATTGTTAGCGGGTTTGAAGGTACAGACGACGGATCTGCTGTAAGACCTTGTCAAAACAAAACGCTATCTACATGGATCAACAGAATCAACTTCAAGAATCCAATTTGTCTGAGCCTGACGCGCTCTCCAATTGTTCTACTAACGACGTTTTGGCGGATCTGAACCATAAACTGAAAATTGAAACTGAAAGTGAAATGCCTAAGAACCGTCACGGATTAAAACAGTCAATCAAAATTCTAGGAAATGGTGATAACGCTCTATATCGGTTAGGGGACAAAATGTATCTCTTGGAAAAACGTTGCACAAAAGCTAATGGCTACTGATTGGAGTTCTGATGCGTTACGGAAAAAACGTGTTTTGTAAAAGAAGAAGATCCCACGTTTAAACTATATTACAGAGGACAAATGATCGGTCTGATACGTAAGATCATTTTGAAGACATGCGATCCAAATCATGATTGTACGGGTGATACCAAACGTGAAACAAATCTCAAGAACGAAATGGAAATTGTAAGAAAGGATGATTTGACTGTTTCTAATCAGCCGAGAGTCAACCTGTCTAACCGCTAGAAAAATGCTGGACGTGATGTCTGAATACGAAGATGATATGGACAGATCTCAAAACACAGATCTATGTGTTTTGCTGATTGTAAAAAACTGTGATTATATGACGTGTGAAATTGTTGTATCGCTGATTGATTTTATATTTGAGAAAAAACATGTTTGTCTGCAGAGATTTTCTTTTCTGGCTAGACTTTTCTGACTAAATTGTACATTTAATGTATACTCAAATGTTGTTGAAATAAAAGATTGTCTCAACGTAATATTCTCTGACTTCATAAAATGTATTTAAAACATTTAAATGTAGCACCCACTTTTATACGAAACAACTTATAAATGAGTTTGTCAGTCCGGTCGTCTTTGGTTTTAGCATTTGGGCCCGCCCTCAACCTGTGTGACGTTGCCAGGAAGTCATAAACAATGGTCACGCCTAAGATACGTTTTTTTTTTTTTTTGTTATCAATTTCAAACGATCTTGTATCTTATATCCCCCACAATGTAATAATGTAACGTAAATGTCTCGAATGAAGACGCGATTTAAAGCAATATTTTATTAAATCAACCAATTGACATAATTATTAACTTATAAGAACAAAAAGGCCAGTTAACGAGACGCCAAAATCTAGGAGACCTAGTTTTTTAAAAGCCTATAACGCCAAGGCCTAACAATTACAATTAGGTGGGGAAAATAAGATAAGGATAGCAAAAACGGCGGTACACAAATTCAAACAGAAAGAGCTAACAAAGTCACGGAAACATGTAAAACGGTTCTGCTTACAAAGCGTGAGTTTACGTATTTTATTTTTATTGTTTATAGTATCTCACAACGGTGTGACGAGGCGTAGAACGGTAGCGCCCGTTAAATATGCAACTAAGTTAAACATATAAGTAGTTTAAAAATATAAACTAGAACGCGGCTCTGATGTGACATCTCAGTAATAAACAGCTGCGTTTGCTAACAAACTATCGGAATTCACGACGTGTTAAAACGTGTCGCTATACCGCAGCTGAGGACAAAAACTACCTGCCGCTTGTTTTCATGAAAAGAAGAACAAAATATTAAGACGTCTGTTTTCTGGGGTCAGGCCTAAAAGACATGGTGCCAGAGCATTTGTGTGGACGGAATAAAAATACATGAATCCGTCCCACCTTTTCCCGTAAAAATGACGTAACAACCTCAAGTCATTTACCTAACCGTTGTTTAGAGACATACGCAAAAGAAAATGCGTATCCATGTACGCGTTGTTGTTGTTGTGAAAATGGTTCTCTTTAAGTGTAATAGTTATAAAAGTCTGAAGCGTAGGCCTACTAGTTGTAAAGGCAACCGAAAAAACACAAACACCCGCTTTTCACGTGTGGTTTGTCTTCTGAACGCATGTATCGTAGGCAGACCGGAAAGACGTCCCAAAATAAAAGTCATTTGTTTAGTCTTAACCGGTGTCATGTAGAGGATCCGTCATTTAATCGATCGATAAAAACAGTTATTTTGCCGTATTTCTTTGAGAGTTCCATCCTGTTAGCCCTAATTATAGAATAACGATAGGTATATCAGAAAATGATCAGACAAGTCTGAATATAAAACATCAGATTTTATGTATTCGCTTAGAGAATTTGTAAGCTGTTGAATTTTATTTAACTCTTGTGGGTTTATGAATAAGAGGAAAACAATAACTAGAATAAAGAATATTGAGAAAATCTACAGTAAGGTTATCAAATTATTGGAACGCTTATGTTATTGTGACGAAGAATAATTATTTTGTCTTTTGCATAAACTCCGTCCGTCTCAGTAATCGTTGAAGATTTGTCCGTCTGTCTTTTGGGACAGGTTTTTGATTGAATAAAGTGTTTTAAGGTGTCCAAAATTCAATAGTTTAATAGTATTTGATAAATTATGTTTGTATTGAAACAACTGTTTAATAGGTTTTTAATGTTTCAATGCTCCTGTTTAACTGTATTACGTTCAACATACTGTAAATATACCGGTTAAATGAGCACAGAGTATTATTTTAATTAATTCCGTGTTAGCAAACAGTACGTTCTTCAGTGGTTCTTTGTGTGATTTCATAATAAACACATCTAAATTGGTAACAGACTGTTATATTTTATATGAAAACGGCATAAAAACGTTAAGTAACACACAATTGTGTAAGACACGACCCCGAAATATCACGTTAATGTGTCGCCAAGTCAAGTGTATGTCACTATCTTGACATACACTGACATACGCCCTATCTTTATTGTCATCCCGCTACATCTGTGGACATACAGCGGGACGAAATGTCGTGCCACGCTGGACCACGGTGCTACATGAATACAGATATACAACACAAAGTAAAACAGTATAAACCTACTGTCAGCTTTGACTATACAGATGCTGTGTGTATATATATATATACAAATGGTTACCTATAAATAAACTAAAAATACAAACTCCACAACTGTGTAGATGACTCAAATAGTGTACATGTGCAAAAAGAGAGACATTTAAGCAGCTGGCTGGGAAACGGTGTAGGGTGATTTGTGGTGTACGGGCCTGTAAACATACATATATCAGTCATATATTACAATCAGTCTTTTGTGGGATTATGTACACACAATAGTGTGTGAAAGTGTCTAGTGTGACTAGAGGAGAGTGTGTTACTACAGGTGGCTTGTGCAGACCCACTCACCTGTGTGTAGCACCCTTAAATTGTTTTCCTGCGATCATCCGCCCTTTTACACACGTTTTGTGCACTATCGATTTTAAGAGCGTCTGATTTATCGTTCGTGCGGATTGTGTTTTAAAGTTAAGTCAAATCAATGATTTTATAAGACCTGTTAATTATTTCTACAGACGTGTAGATCTCGCAAAAATGGGGTTTGTAACATCGCCAGGCAAAAGAAGCGTATACTTTGTAAAAAAGCGTTGGTAATACGAGTCTTTCTATATAGGGTATCCGAACGTACGTATAACCAAAAGTCTGACGATTTAGAGATCTGTCGCGTATAGACCGTTTTGTATATGTATGGATTCGTGGCAACCATGTTTGTAGTCCGATGTATATGCTGGGTATTGTAGTTCGCTGACCTGAAAGGCCTGCAACATTTGTACGACAACGTTTGTATCTTTGTGGAAACGAAAATATTTGTTAAAATAATTGTTAAAAATGTATAAGAAGAACATGCTTATGGTAAACAGGCTTGACGTGTATGTCGAAATTGACCACCCCGTCATTTCGTGAAATAGCGTAACGATTTGGTTTGTGTGTGTGTGTGTGTGTGTGTGTGTGTGTGCGTGTGTTCTTGAAATCAAATCTTAAGAAAAAAAGTCAGTCATTCAGTCCTGCAGAACGCTTGTCGTGTTATACGTATGCTTCACGACATATTTCGTTGTGTTAACCAACTCTGCGTGTCTTCGTCTAACTGCACGTGTCCAGTATTTTAAACACTGTTAGGTCACACGTATATTTTCTAGTTTCATTGTAGATTTTAAGTAGGACTTGTAGTTATTTGGTCGTTCGCACGTCCAGTGTTTTACTGCTGTAGCCTACTATAACACATTTTCAGCCGCGGACACACTTAGTGTTAGAATGGTTCGAAATGGTTCCAGGCCTGTTTTAGGTGCGTACACTCGGTCTGTCGATCTAGTTTTACGCGTCAATGTTTACATTTTCTACAGTTAAACAGCTCAAGGAGCTCTTCCAGGATATATAGCTGCGATGATGCATAAATTGAACGCGTTATCGAGTTTCAGCTACAGCCCAATGATAAAACCAAGTTATGGATGTTGTTGGCAGTTGTGTGCTGTGTGCGCTCAAGAGAGAGTTTGAATGAAAAATGTTTTAGGTTAATGATGTGATTAACGTGCAAACATCCCGAACTAAAAACATAACCCTATATTCATTTTGTTCAACATAATTAAAAAGTCGTAAGAAAGTTTTAACGTTTTTAAAAAGTTTTATTGTGTTTTGACGAGAAATCAAATCTGACTTTAAAATGAATGATTCATTTGATAGAATCACTGAATTATGCGGTTATGTATTATAAATATTCGTGTACACACTGGTTACTGCATACATACCTATTCAAGAGAAAAATGCACACGCTCGATTGTTTTAATAAAATCTGAAGCTTTTAGTCTGTAGCTCTTCCTGTCATCAGTCTTTCACACATTTTATTTTCATTTGTCTCTGGACTCTGTTACACAAAACCGTTGAGTGTGGACATAATTCCTATGTGGAAGCTAAAAAGATGACTTTTTAGACTATTTTTTACAGATGTTAAACATCTTAACAAAACTGTATAGGCGAGATATGTACAACAATGCAAATCACCTGACACACCAGTTTGATAAACCTTGTCGAATATTTGCATGTTTCTTACATCAGTTATTTTATCAAAGCTCAGTCGAATAAACCTATATAGAGCGGTTGTTGTTTTTATTTGAATGCAATAAAGCATGCTGCATTTAACTCCCCTTACGGTTAATAACGCAGTTTATTAAGCGAGAAAGAAAGTCTAATCTGTTGTAAAAATTAGTTAGGTTAGAGATTCATGGTTTTAGGTTTTACATTTTGTTAGAATGATATTTGTTAAACAATAGTTATATCATTGTTTAATCATACTTTTCGTCATCTTGTAGATATATTCAGCGTGATTCTAAGAAAGTTATTTATTTGTAAAAAGTTTTGTATGAGACATCATAAAAGTCTAAGCGCTCGTGTGCGTATGTGTGTGCGTTTACACCTCTGCGCTTCCTCCAAAACTGTGTCATAAATTGATCCAACGGTGTTGCTTTTATCGTCTGACTAAAAAACTTCACCGGCATCTCGTGCTGCGTGAAATGTGATATTGACACGACCGTCTTCAACTTCGTTGCATTGCTTGAGATGAAATATCTGCATCTCGTGTGATGTAAAAAAAAAACGTTTACATGCTGCACGCGTATTTCAAATGATAACAAGTCTTATGACAAGAAAATCAGAGAGTTATTGATTTGGTTTCATTCCTGTTAAATATTTGTATGTGCATACCTGCGTTTTAGCTGTTATAACGTATCGTAAGATTGACAAAAAAGCAAAGAGTAAATAAAGGAAAATGTGTTGTTAAACAAACTTTCCCCAGAGGCTAGGACTTGTTTGTTTAAAAGTAAAACTAAACTATTTTTAAAGTGAAAAGATTTAGGTGAATGATGTTGAATTAAGACATGTAAAAGACTTATTAAAATTAACTTTAATGTTTTAAAAACAGTCATGGATTAAATCCTTTTAAATCTCAGTTTTGGTCCCTCCTCGTCCGGATCTAGGGGATGGAGCGTAGGCGTGGTCTGCCTGGAGCCGGATGTCTCGCCATTCTGTGTTTGAAACGGACACGCGCGGACTTCTCGCCGGTCGGGGGACTTTTTCTTTTGTTTAACTTTTACCTTCAGCTAAGTTATGATAGACTTATCTTTTGTCTCTGAGATTACCTTCTTTTTGGACAACGGCTGGATGCACGTTTGTTATTTTTCCTTGTTTCCCAGCTTTTCTTGTGACAACTTCTGTCTTTTTAAATTGTAATATTACAAACTTCTGACAAACGTATCTTTTTAACGGCTTGATATTTATTTTATACCACAGTAAGTAAGGTTACTCTATATTATTTAATGTTAATATTGTCTTAGTTGTTTAAATAACCTGTCTTCATTTTTATTTGTTTTCTTACACCGTATTTTACCTAATTTTAAACAGCGCTTTCTGGAAAATAAAAACATTGCTTATTTTTACGTGTATATACGTCGCATTTTCTTTATATTAAAACTTGTTTAATATAAACCAAGTTAACCTTTTTTAGCTTATCCACATTCAAATCCTAGTTTTCTTTGTCTTTATTGTTTTCTATTAACTTACGCGGTTTGACTCTTATTTGGTTTACATCGTCTATTTTTGCACTCTTTTATAAATGATATACTCTGACTTTCTTGTTTTGAAGTTTTTCCGTGACATTGTTGTGTATGAAAAAATAACTTTAATAAAAAAACTTTGTTCCCCCGTTTAACACGGTTTCGCATTTCAATGTCTCCACGCACGCACTCTAACACCTTATATAACCCTAGAAGTCTTAAGCGTGTCAAAACATTTATAGTTTATATCAGATCGTACATTTTAAACATTATAACGTTTGTAAGATTGACAAAACAACTAGTAAATAAAGTAACGTGTTGTTAAACTTTTAAAACTGAAATAATGTTCAGTGGATTTTTTTTAGTAAACTATTCTATAAACAATCAACTTTTTGTTCACAGCTGTGAACAGTCTTCACAGTTTTTCACAGCACAGACCCAGATACGCAGCTATGGGTGGGAGGGGAATTTCCTGATAACAGCGTCTTCAAAGGACAAAACCTACTGTCATGATAACATGATTTAAAATATAGCCTTCAAAAACAAAAACCTTATGTCAAAATCATCAAAAACATAAAAACCTGCTGTCAAAATCATCAAAAACATCAAAACCTGCTGTCAAAACATCAAAACCATCAAAACCAACTGTCAAAATCATCAAAAACATCAAAACCTGCTGTCATTTATTATACATCCTTCAAAAACAAAAACCACCTGTCAAAATCATCAAAACATCAAAACCTACTGTCAAAACATCAAAACCTGCTGTCAAAACCATCAAAACCACCTGTCAAAATCATCAAAACCTCCTGTCAAAAACATCAAAACCATCAAAACCACCTGTCAAAAACATCAAAACCTACTGTCATTATAACATGATTGATTAAACAGGAAGTCCCGCCTATACAGGAAGTCCCGCCTATACAGGAAGTCCCGCCTACACCGGAAGTCCCGCCTTATACCGGAAGTCCCGCCTTATACCGGAAGTCCCGCCCCTATACCGGAAGCCCCGCCCACCTGTCATCAATCATTTTGACAGGTGGTGTAGTATACTTACTACTGCTACTCAATTACAGTAACGCGAGTAAATGTAATTCGTTACTTTCCACCTCTGGTGCTCCTGAATTTTTGTTACTGTGCCCCTAATTTTCTTTTTTAATTAGCAGCACAAGAGCTCCTAAAAATAAATGTAAGCGTAGAGCCCTGTTTAGTGAGTGTGGTGGTGCTTATGAGAGTACGGGTGCTCTGGGGTGAGGATGAGGCTGGGAAGGAAAAAAATCACAGTATACTCACTACAAAAAAACTAGACTACACCACTGCCAAACAGGTAATGCAAATACCACAATAAGGACAACTACATGTAACCACATTGCAAAAACCTTTTGCATCTACTTGCCTGAGGTCCCTGATAAGGTCTTTAGTGATGATGCGCACTGTCTCTAAATGTGGCTCTTTGGGTTCCGGAGCAGAGCGTGTCCTCAATCTCATGCCTCCGCCTTCAGGATCGTCTTTCATATCACCAGCAGAATGCTGAGACAAAAGACAGTTGAGTCTTCATTTTTATTTCCATTCAATTTCCAAGGCAATGTCTATTGGGCAGTAAGCTTATTTATACCTGTTTTGGTTTCCCAAAGAGGGTCTCATCCACATGAGAGGTGAGGGCTCGTGTGCGATAGCGGCGAGTGAAAGCGCTGCTGCCCGACTGCTTTCCACATGAAGATGTGGCACTTTGAGGCTGAAAAGCATGAGGTATGCGAATCTTAAGGAATTTTACGATTCCATTATTATCTTTGAACTAGAGAGAAGCTGTATGATTTAAGTCTCATGAACCTTTAACACACACACACACACACACACACACACACACACGCACGCACGCACCCACTCATCCACACACAAAATACTTAATTTAATATTATTTATAAGCTGTATTAAGTCTCCACGATGTCAAAAAGTACTATCCTTGAGGGGACTACAACATTTAGAGTTGTCCAGCATTTAAACGGTTAATTTGTTATTCACTGAAAAATCATCATAAGATATAACGTTACTACACATACATATTTAAGAGCGTCAGAACATTTGATTACGATGATAGCATCGGTCCACGAGTGCAGGAAACTTTAACGTAACGTTAATATTTTAGTATGTTACTTCAAAAATGTGTCAATTTTTGACCCCTTAACCCCAATGTAAATTGCACAGCGAACAGTTAACATCAATGGTTTCTGACCATAATTTAAGGTTTCGTTTTAAAAAGCACTTACCATTTTGTCTGAGCTGTTGTTAAAAAAGCTGCCAGACGTTATGACAGGGATACAAATAGTGTTAAAATCAGTGTTTGAAAGCCGCTTCAAAGAATGGAGATTAACACCAATGTTGAACACAGCTAGGCCTACTCGCAATAAACCCGACACAGCTTGTGTTTTGTTGTGAACGTTTCCATGGAGACGTGGTTACTGGGGTTACAGCCAGAGAATAGTAGTGTATGGAGTCGGACCATATAGGCCTATGGTACGGACAACTGATCTATAATATCCGACTAATCTGCTAAATGACTAAATGTAAATGTAACATATATATATATATATATATATATATATATATATATATATATATATCACTTTTGCATAAATAAAAAAAATCGGTAGGCCTACCATACCAATTGATAAAACAATTAATAAAAATAAAATAAAAAAACGTGATATAAGGTCCATATATATCAGCCACGTCTGTTTTTATTATCTGGCTCACTCTAGTTATGGCACTGTTTTGGTTCAGTTCTGGCTAAAAAGATATGGACAAGTTTTGGGCCGGGTCCCCCCTTTAATTAAAAAAAATTTAAATCGCACTCTCTATTGTGAAAATATATGTATGCCTAAAATAATTGTGTAAGTAGAAAAACAAAAAAACGCAAAAAACGCTTTTCGAAACAGTTGAGTTCCCCCTCCCCTTCCTCACAGTGGTTTGGCCCTGCAGTGTTGCCAGATTGGGCGGGTTGCTGCCCAATTGGGCTTCTTTTGATCGGCTTGGACCGAAGACTAACGCATTGGGCGGGTAGACCAAATTTGGGCTGCTTTTAAAAAAATAAAAGCCGCCCAATCAGCTGCTTTTTTCTTCGCTTTTATCTTAGTTATGTTATCTTAATATGCTCGAGCTCAAAGTATCACAGCAAAATAATGTGTAGTGCAGTCATCAACTAATTTTTCCTTAAAGCAACCCTTTTGGTTCATTTTAACAGAGACTTGTCAATCAATTTACCATCTTTTATGTTGGTGAGATGTGATGACTCGTGAGTGATTGGTTTTGGCGCTGTAAAGGGCTAAATTTAAATGTGCAGCTATATATTTACTCTTTCATTTTATTTAAGTTAAGTGATTCATGGCAAAGTGGCTTAAATATATGTTACACGATAAAGAATCTAAGAGTAACTCAAATCTCACAACGTGGATTAAATGAATAGAAGACTTCTAAATGTAATCGTAACTGAAATAAGAGAACAGTTGAAGGATTTAATACAAATCTAAACTGAATATGGGACTATACAATGCTGTACTGCATAAGAACATTTTTTAAACCGTCCAAACTCTTGTATACTTGGCATTGACAGCTGCTGGACTTGAACAGTTTTGACTGTGCTACGTTCTGCATTATGTTCTAAAATGTTTACTTCATGAAATACGTGCTGTAGTTCTGTCTGAAGAGAAAGCACAAGAGAAAGGTAAGCGCATCGTTGTTAATTGTTATTATTATTTTAGCTGTCAGATTATCATACAGTATGTATCAATGAATAACACATGTTTGGCTGTTGTGGGTGTGAATTAACATTGCTTTCTGATCACTTTATTGTGCACTTTTTTTGCATAATTTTTTTTGCCATTTTGAAATGGTTCCTGGTCATTTTAAGCATATTTTCTTACTGTCTGTAACGCATTTGCCCTGTTTTGATCCATGTTCCTGTGAAATTTATTTATCTTTATTACCTTTTTTCGTCGTTATTTTATTTTGAGGAGATAAAAGTGGTCCTTATCAATCTCGATTGACATGGTAATAAAATCATATCACATTATTTTGGCAGTTAAAATTTTGGCCTGGTTTTTGTTGAAGTGGGCGGGTTTTGCTGAGCTTTTGGGCTGGAAATCGTCAACCCGATCTGGCAACACTGACTGCCTGTGCTTTCCCAGTTCATCTCACCTACTCCACACACGAGTCAGGTCAGGTGTGTGGCTGCGGCTCAGTTAATGTTGAACTCAGCACCCACCTACTTCCACTCACTATTACGAATTTACATCCCCTCCAGAAGTCTGAGATCTGCTAGTGAGCGACGCCTCGTGATACCATCACAGAGAGGCTCAAAATCACTCTCCAGAACATTCTCTTTCACCGTTCCTGGCCGGTGGAATGATCTTCCCACCCCCATCCGGAATGCTGGATCCCTGTCAATTTTCAAGCAACAACTGAAAACTCATCTCTTTCAACTCTACTTGACTACATAAAAAAATAAAAAATAATTCTTTCACTTTTTCAAAATCTTCATCTTTCTCTTTATCTTTCTCTCCTTCCCTTGCTAGCTTGTACTTATTTTAACAATGCCTGAGACTTAGTGTTATTGGAACTTCCTCTGTATGTTTGCCTCTTCAAGATTAATCGCTTTATGTACTCCCCAATTGTAAGTCGCTTTGGATAAAAGCGTCTGCTAAATGACTAAATGTAAATGTAAATGTAAACTCCAGTAAGTAGGGTACTTTATTCACTTTAAATAAAGCGATTCTCTTTAATGTAGTTGATGCAGCAGACTCATTCATACCGATGTAATTTTCCATGAATCTGCTATATTAGCGATTAAAATATTACTTATCTAGTTAACGTTAGCTTGTTTACAATAGCTTGTTGCATAGTGCACTGCAACTTATGGGGGTTTTCCACTGACTGGTACCAGCTCGGTTCGGTTCAGTTCGGTTCTGCTCTGTTTCGGACCTACAGTTTTCCACTACAACTGGTTGCTATAGCGACCAAACATTCTGAGAAGCAGCACGAGCAGAGCGCTCTAAGCTGAGGTAAACAACCTGGCATCATTACAATCGTCAGCATGGATGAAATAAAAGGGATTTTATTTCTTATCCTTGGTTTGTGGCTGTTTGAAATGTGCTGATCTGCTTTGTCATTGAACCTGAGAAAAACTTTGAAAATAACCATAATGACGCAGTCTCCGTGCTACAATAATAATGATAGAAGCAAAGTTTTTCACTGTGGGGACATATCTTTATAAGTACAATTTGACTGTATTATTTGTGTCCCCTTCAAAAATTGCTCATGAGAAATTTAATATTTATTGTCCTCCCCTACTGTTAAATGACATTTACGCCCATGGCTACCAATAATATATTTATATTGTTTTAATGATAAGTTTATGGTAAGGTTAGGTATGGACGGGTAGGTTTAGATAGAAAAATGACTCCGGAGCGGATTAGCCCCGGAGGTAGCCTACCACAAGATACAGAACGGATCCGCAAAACGGGTCCGTAACGGAGTCCACTTGCACAGCGCAGCGGATCCAGAACAGATGAGGATTACGGATCCGGACCCGTTCATGCAGTAGGTCATCCGGCCCGGATCCGAACTGGATCCGTTCATTAAATGGGTTTGTACCTTATTTCAAATGGGTAATCTGGCCTAAACTAGCTATGGAAATACCTTAAATAGAGCTGCAAAAACATTATGTAGACTGCTCTTAAATATCCCATATGCCTCCCTTTATTAATATTAATAAACCAGAAAATCGTTCAAAACTTGGAAAAAATCTAAACATTTTTTGGCCAATAACAATGAAACACTCTATAAAAAGTAGGTATCACATGAAGATAAATAACAAATAAAATGCAACCACAAATGGTCCAAAAACTTGATTTTATTTAATGAAAAAAGAAAATTCAGTTCGATAACTTGGTAAATTAATTAATTAGCTCAATTCAGCTATAAATAATTTTACAGCATACAAAATTTCATTATTCACTTTGTGGCAGCTTGATGTTGATTTAATAAAGTTCAATATCAGTAAAAAATATGCAAAATTAATACATTATGAAACAAAGTTGATTCGGCAATAAAGCAGTTCTGGAGAAAACAGTGATGATCTTATCCACCTCAATTCAGTTCAAGTTTTGTCATTATGCAATACAATGAAATTAGTATTAAAGACAGAAACATGGAAATAAGTAACAAGTATCCGTGTTCAATTCAAATAAATACAAAAACAATAAATTAATTGTACACATTTATTTTGCAGTTTAATAAATTCTGTCTAAACTTTCCAGCAAAGAGGTTCAGAAGGTCATCCTTCTCTCCTCTGAACCAGGAGAGTTTCTTTCAGGTTGGATGAAAAAGGTGTCAGTTCCCAGTCACTACATTCAGTGGGTCACTACTGTTGCAGAACAGACTAAAAAGTTACAGAACAAGGTGATATTAACCCTAACCATTTAAATAACAGCAGCTTAAAAACATTTCCATCACAAATACACAGTCAAGAACAGTCCTGCAACAAAGTAGAGGTGTGTGATTTATCCAGTCAGAGCATTTGCACACAACGGTGTACATCACTTTATATGTACTGTTTGCAGAGGATGGAGCATCCTTTTAAAAACGGCTTCCTCTCTGGTCTCCAGCACAGCTTGTTTGGTCTCCACAACACTTGTTTGAGGGGGGAGAAGGGGGTCGTCACCACTTGGCTGCTGTGGTCCTGAGCGGCTCGCAAAATCCCAACACATCCAAACATTCCTTGTTTAACCCACCAAATAAAAAACAAGCCCTCAAGTACAATGTTAAGTAGAAATTACATTTGTTAAACTCCAGTGTGCAAGAAGCATCTTTGGCATACTTCAAATTGACCGTCCAATGTCAGCATTCATCCCCTCGTCTTCATTGTGTCACCTGGAACAGAAACAGATATACTGTTACCTACTGTTTAGGGGTGACCCTGAATGCACATCCTGATTTTGCTGAGTTAGATGTGTTCCTGGGTCAACATATATTGTTGACCCTTGAACAACATTTTAATCCAAAAATGTAATCTTGACCATTTCCCTACACCTAAATCTTCACAAAAATTATAATCTTGTTCTTCAAATCTGATTGGTTAATAACAATGTTGTTTCAGGGTCAACAAAGACGTTGATCCAGGGACATGTTGCACTTGGTAAAATCAGGTCCTGCAACCCCGAACAGTCGATGATTCGATGCTTTGATAGGAGGAGCCTGATTCGAATCCCAATCTCAGTCGAATATTCGCAGGTGTTATGATCATGCCATTTTCGCTATATGGGGGTGCTAAAATGTCTTGATTTCAGCTAGAACTACTGGTTTTCTCCGAATAAGTTACTATACCGCCAATTAAGATAATGCAGTAAATAAGAATCTGAAAAAAAGGAAACAAATATTTTAAATAAATATTTTAACTTGCGTGAATAAATCCAACCAGCCCTATAGATTTAAAAACTTTTTTAAAGTTTTCTAAATTAAACAAAAAATTATGTTTCACTTTCCATAATCCGTGTCTGAGGAGCATCTTGGCAGCAGGGATTTAAATCTTTAACAAGACTCAAACTGACACAGGTAGAGTGAAAGACTGGATTTTTCTAATCAGGTAGGTTATGAGTGATTTCAGCCGGTTAATATATATCGTGTATATATTATTTATATCATAGCCTATAAGCAGAGGCGAACCAAGATGAAGTGGGGGCCCCAGGCAAAATTAATAGATGAGGCCATTCTAAAATGAAGAGCTCTTTTCCAAAACGCAATAAACGCCTAATTTAAAAAAAATGAGTTCGTCATGCCATTTTGCTGTGTACTGAACCTATTCACTGCTCCATCAACATTTCATGCCAAATCGCTATATTTCCTTGTTTAAAATGTACTGCAAGATGCAGTTCTTTTCCAACCGCTATAAGCGCCGAACCTGTTTTTAGCCTAAATGCGATATATCCTCTCGATCAATCAGAATTCGTTCGATGCAATCCAACATGACGACGCTTTGAAGCGTTTGTTTGTGCTCAGTCTTCACAATGAGTGCTTTAAACTCTAATAACACTTTTGATGGCCTGGATGAGCCAGTGAGACCTACACCTGGGGTAGAAAACGCAGACTGGACAAAGAAAATCACAAAAAAACAACAAAAAAAGAAGGTTCTCAGGTGGCGCGTTAATACCCACTGTGGGATGTCAATGTAACAGATGTGTATACCAGTAAAGGTGGTGTTTAACCGATTGATGCTAGAGGCTGTAGCCTTTGGCGTTCCTTGTTAGAGCACCCGCCTCCCACACCGGAAACCCGGGTTCGAGACCAGCTCGGTGTGATGGTGCGGACCCGGGGGGGTTATATCAACACAAGGCTGGTGCGACCGGTTTATAGTATGAGTCCCTTATGTTGCATGTTCTCTTCTTTTTTTTTTTTTTAAGACATAAACCAACATAAAAAGGATGGATTTGTAGCGTTTTGAGAAAAAAAAAAATACACTTTGCATTTATAATCGACAATATTGTTGTTTCATTTAACAATCATTGTTTAACATGTTCAGACTGAGCCAACAGACCATTTTAACAGGAAAATTGAATATTAACAAAATGTATGGGTCTAGGTAAAAAAATGTCATTTTCATGAAAACTATTCAAATGGATTTATAGCGTTTTGGAAAAGAGCTCTTCAAATATTTTGTTACTATATCTTTGTTACCTAGATATATATTTATACAACATACAAAAAGTAGTCAAAACACATAATATAACATAAATAGTTTTTTTTTTTTTTTAAACAATGTGCTTATTCTTTAACAAAATTGTAATCATCTTCATGACAGAAGATACAATACTGTACAATACAATCTTGAAGATACTGAACAATCTTCATATTTACAGTAACAGATTGTCACCTTAAAAATGGTGCTTACGAGGTTTAGCTACAGCAAATGCTGTCACTATGTCCTCCATATTCAAAGACCTTCATATGGACTGGGGTATCTTCTGTCTGAGGCAGTGATGATAGAGACTTAAGCAATACTCCTATATAAATATATGGTTAGCATCTTAATTTATTATTAGTTTATCAATTAGCTACGTTAACTAATTTAATAGAAGAGTTGGATAATGCAATTAAATCGATTGATATAGTAAGTAACACTATATCTGACACTGAACTTATCATTTTCACTGTCAGGAGAAGGGACTGGGGAATCTGGCGGTGAGTGACAGGAACTTAAGTAATGCTCCTGCATGCAGAAATATATGATTATCATTTTAATTTAATATTTTTAATTTAATTTAAAGTTTATTAACTATTAGTTCATTGTTTGTTGACAAATAATTATGTTAACTCAACTAATTTAATGTAGAAGAGCTAAAAAAATAATGTCAAGTAAATATAACGATATTTATTTAGATTGTTTCGTGAGCTCCCCACTGGCTGCAAGTCACAGTACCGAGACTTGCCAAGCGGTGATGTGCGCGTCTTTCCCGGTACCACTTCTATTCCAGCCTACATTAATACCTGCTAATTGCTATATAATACATGCTGCTGCTAAGTGCAACCCTAGCTAACCTGTTTTCCAGTAACCCTATAAGTAATTGGACTAGTATTTCATATAGCAAATAATTAAACGAAAATAAGCAGGAATTAACAACAAACACATTTGTTTGTCATATAATTATCATTAAGTCAATATTATCTCCATCACTTAACTTACCGCTGTCATGTTTCCTCTTTTCCTCCTTTTCTTGCTTTTTTCCGCTTTTGGCTGCCAGATGGATAAGTCCTTTTCATTTTTAAAAAAGCCTAGTAAATGCATGAGTAAATGCTGTGCCAGTTTGGAAACGGCGGCCGACGCATGACGAGGGAAAAGAAAACACATCCAGCGTGACGCGAGAGGGAGTCTCCTAGGGGGGAGATATTTTGCTCCATGTTACGTGTATATTTTTAATAAGGACATTTCCGATTGTTCAAATGGTCAGCTGTCGGGAGCCTGCCTTGCCTGCCCCATTGCTACGCCTCTGCCTATAAGATGCATTTGGTTGAGTTTTGCTGCAGTGAAGCGCTTTAATATAGTACTACGGTGGTTATCTCTTCAGCGCGCAGCGCGAGCAGTACAAACAAACAATGTAGACTATTAATAACCATGACTGGGTCATGTAAATAACATTATAATGAGAACACTATTATAATGAAACGCTGTGAATTTTTAGAGTTCATTTACCAAATTGCCGTGTTTCTGCACGTTGTTGCGTGAAGAACGCGTCCACAAAAAGAGTCCATTCAAAGCAGCGCAGACACGTTCAATGCTTTCAGGGCACTTTGTGTAGATAGCCTATAAGTCGTAGGCTAATATAACATTATGTTGTATAAATAATTAATCGTATTCTATATGAGATAAATGATGAGTTAAATTCCATTGATAATAAACATGTTATCAAATGCTCCATTCTACTGTTCATCTTCAGCACGGGCAGCTCAAAACAGAAATGCAGAACAATAATCAATCCTATACATAACATTATAACGAGAGCACTATTGTAAAAAAAATGGTGAATTCTTAGGGTGTCGTAGACGTTTAATGCTATCTTTTACTCAAAACATAAAAAATATTTTTGAATCTATGAGGTGTCCGTAACACATTTCCCCTGTGTGTTAACGTTAAGAGTCTGACTTGACTCTTGGTAATGTATCCCCATCGCGCCCCCAAACATATGATTCGACTATCGGCAAGATTCAAAAATTCCGATTCGACTATGAAAATCCTTAGTCGGGGACAGCCCTACTGTTCAGAAAATAATTCAAGATTTATTTATTTAAGAAATTAGAGTGAAAACAGTAGGGTGACGGCATACTATAACCACTGAGTTTTAGATGACTCATTTTAAAAGAAATAAGACATACGCCGTTTTCTGTGAATTTATGAGACTTCCGGTTCATTAGCCGCTGTAGGGAAATAACAAGAATAACAAGTAGCCTAAATGGTAAAACTGTTTGCACTACAAACCAGTGTGTTCATTGTTAAAATAATACATAACTAATACTTAACATAACTAATCACTTCTGTCATTTTCATAATAGATTATTAAATTTTTGTTATTAAAACCAAGACGGTTTCAAATATAGGCCTTTAAAAAAAAAATCAAGACCAAATGATTCAGTTCAGAAGTGATCAGGTTTGAATCGTTTATGTTGACTTCAGGCAGTGAGGCAACCTTTTTGTTTACATTTAGATGTAAGCATGTGATCACTGGGCATTGTTTCGTCAAATGTAACTACAGAGTGGAAGATCATGAAATCACTGTATGTAACCAGCAGTAATATAACTAATACCTTTTTTAAGGCCAGTAGATAGAGCTGAAATTAAAATGTAAATCAATATAGTTTTCAATAAAATGTTGGAACACAGCTTGATCTGTCATGATAGCCTTGTGATTTTACACATCTCAGATATTTGACTTTAACCAAAACTTCACTCTCATGTTCATCAAGTGGTCCACGTGAATGGTTTTCTTCAGGTAGTTGCTTTTCTGCAACTTCCCTAAGTAAATACTGCAAACCTGTGGTGTTGTGAAATGAAGAGGAAAAGTTTATTTTATTTTTTTAACCAAATGTGGATTCATGTCCCAGTCACATTTTCTTGGTTAAATAAACATTAGACACTGAGATTTACTTTAAATTTAACCAAGCTGATTACTCACTAACAACTCCCACATATCATGTTTTCGTTCTATTTTATGTCTTATTTTGACATAACCAATTTGGTTATATCTAAGTTTGTGAGTTGTTTGTTATCTATTCAAATATTTACTGACAGATACATTGAGACCTTGTGATATAAACATTTCATTTAAACTTTATTTGGAGGATTACTTGTGCACAATGCACATTTCTTATTAACAAGCCTGATCTTTGAATAATATCGCCCTTTAAAGGAAAAATATTTAAAGTGTACCTAAAGTATTGCTGAACTTCCACACAATTAAAGTGGTCATCGGATGCAAAATTCACTTATTTTAACATATATATGTGTTGGAAGTGTGTGTGATAAATAATGATAAAAATCCACCCAGCGGTGTCCCCTTTCTCAAATCAGGCTGTTCTGAGATTCCCGTCAGAAGGACGTAGTTCTACACAGACCTCTCCCACGATAGTTGATTGACAAGGCCGTCTTACCTTAGACCTGACCTGAGTGAGCTGTGAGCTGTCCGTCATTGTGTCGACTCCGGTGCAGGGGAAGACAAGATTGTCTCTGATTAAGCAATTGAGGTGCTTTGTTGTTGGATGTAATAATGAATATAGCTGTTTTCATTTACTCCCGACATCTGAGCTGCTGAAGACACAGAGTATTAACATTACTTTCGCTTTGAAGGGAATGCACCGATCCTAAATGCGTCTTGTTTGCACGAATCATTCGTGATCCAGCCTCACCTACAGAAGAAGTTAGTATAAGTTTTAGAAGTTTTTATGAATCTTTGCAAATCGCCTTTCCTAATAATCTACTAGTTAGCCAGTTTCGTGGCTGAAGTTTATAGTCTGCTCTTCACCCAATGGAAGAGAGGGGCGGGGTCAGCAGAGCTCATTAGCATTTAAAGAAACATGGACTAGAATGACTTGCTCAGAACATTTTGCTCAGAACATTTTGAGTAAAAAGGGTGTTTTTTACACTACCACTGAGACATTTTAACCAAAGTATGGTATAAACTTTGCATTAAGACCCTAAAGAATAATATCAACTTGTGGAAAATGGGCATCCGATGACCCGTTTAAAGTGCATTAAGTACACAATTAGTTGTTCCAGCTTAGCAGACTTGAAATATACCAGTTTAGTATACTAAAAGTACAACTGCAGGGCATTTTATTAAGTACATGAATATGAAAATGTATGTGTAGTATACTTAGCATGAAATAAATGTATTTCAAATACATTTATGTCAGGGTTTTCAAATTCAGTTCCTGGAGGGCCACAGCCTTGCAGAGTTTAGTTCCTACCCTGCTCCAACACATAAATCATATAGTTATCAAATTAGCTTGACGAACGTGATTAGGTGGATCAGGTGTGTTTAATTAGGGTTGGAGCTTAACTCTGAAGTTAGGGTTGGAGCTAAACTCATAACACAGACAACACCAAATAAGACTCACAACAGAGAATGCCAGATACACACAGAGTAGCGGTTGCTGAATGACAAAAGCTGACGCCGGTTCCACCGCACGTGCTTTTATGCTTCTTGATCTCTACGTCACCCCCGTCATGACGTCTCACCCATCCATTGGTCTGACTACACACGGGATTCAGAGCGTGGTCACGCTGGGGGCGTTCCCATAGCGCTTCAATGCAGCTCGAGTTTCTGAAGAGGAACTAAAGATTTTGTTGGACCTGAAGGATTTTTCTGAAGAACAACAGGCAGTTTAACTTTTCAGGACAAACAAGGGACTCATGAACTACTATCCCCCCAAAAATAAAAAACTATGTGCTGTGGATCATTCAGGTAAGAGCACAGTATTAAGAACCAAGGGGATGTAAACTTTTGAACCGGGATATTTTTATAAATTCAACTATTATTTTTTCTTGTGGATTGTAGTTACACATCTCTTATGTGAAATATATTATTCAGTAAATAAACACTATAAACTATATATTGTTATAAACAATAACATGCATTTTGTATGATCCCTCTTATTTTGGTACAATAATCAACATTTTGCAGATTCTGAAAGGGGGATGTAAACATTTGACCTTTACTGCACGGGTTAAACAAGACATTACTTTTCTCTGAGATTGCTGCCATTTAAACAACAAAAATAAGAGTTGCCATTTAGATAAGTTCTTGCCATTTAGAAAAACATGTATCAACCAGATCATTTCCATGATATTCTCACTGGTATTAACACAACCTTACAAACTTACAACACTTTTGCCTCAGACGTCACACCCACACCCACAGTCGTGGAGTGTCCTCACTGACATGCCAAGAAATGTTTTATGAACTCTCCTTCAACTGCAGTCCAGTTGGGTTAGCCAAAAAACCCTTTTACTGATTCTCAACAGTGAATCTTTCACAGATATCTTGTTTATACAGGTATAGCCAAGTTAGCAAGGTTAAGAGGTAAATAGAAGTCACTGAAAGCAGCAAAGAAAATGAGGTCCAAGCAAAGCTAAAAAAAAATTAAGCATAATATGCAAGTAAAATAAAACAACATCTTCTTGGATGGCCATGCAATTATCTAGAGCTGCAGTAACCATTTACACAAAGAGTAATATTTTATGTAGCCTATAATCCTAAATGTATTTAAAAAATCTAATTTTTTATAGTGTTGTATTATAAAACTAGTCTTGAAGGGGTTAAGACCATTTTGTCTTGGTCTCAGGATTTTGTTTCAAGACCTGTCAAGACCACTGAGGGGATACCAATAAATTGCCAGTACACTGTCTGATTTATTTAGAACCATGATTAGAATCCATCATATAACTGGATATAAAACTTCCTGCTTCAAATGCAATAAATAACTAACTAAATAACAATAATAAATAATTTGATTTATTCCAGAGGATTTTTTTTTACTTCAAGCCCCCCTTATTGTCCACAAAATAATATGAAGGCCCCCTACACTAACCCAAAATATTTTAGAGCTTAGCTTGACTTGAAAGATGTATATTCATCATAAATTAACCAAATACTAGGGAATATCTTGCTTTTTTAGTTGTTTTAGCTTATTTGAATGTTTGTTTTTTATTATTTAAAATAATTTAGTTATCCTGAAGCCTCCTTGAAAGTTTGTTGAGGCACAATAGTACTGCAATGCTGGGTCAAAAATGAATGGGTAATTGTGTCAAAAATGTCACTAAATGAATACAGATGTGCAGATACCCGCAATCCTGAAGGATGACGAGAGCGTTGCAGCTGTCGTGATTCACACGGGGGCTAACGACACCAAGCTGCGGCAGACGGAGACACTGAAGAGGGACTTCAGGAGCCTGATCGAGACGGTACGCAGCACATCGCCCGCGGCGACGATCATCGTGCCAGGACCTCTTCCCACGTATCGACGAGGACACGAAAAGTTCAGTAGACTGTTTGCTTTAAATGAATGGTTGTTTTCATGGTGTAAAGAGCAGAAAATTATCTTTTTTAATAATTGGAATCTTTTCTGGGAGCGTCCTAGGCTATTTCGTGATGATGGCCTGCACCCCAGCAGAGTCAGTGCGGAACTCCTGTTGGACAACATCACCAGAACGCTACGCTCTATTTGACTAGTAAGCCAATCCTCCAATAACAGCTATGATGACTTTTGTTCTACCCACTTAAATGATAAAGGTACTTGCAGTGTCCAATCTATACAGACTGTGTCTGTTCCCCGAATAGTGAGTTCAAAATATAAATTTAATGCAGGATCTAGAACAAATCTGATTGCGATTAAAACAGAAAAATGCTAAATAAATGAACAAAAACTATTTTTAAAACTTGGGCTCCTAAATATCCGATCACTCACACCGAAAGCAGTTCTTGTAAATGGAATAATCACAGATAATAGTTTTGATGTACTCTGTCTGACTGAAACCTGGCTTAAAATAAATGATTATTTTGGTCTAAATGAATCTACTCCACCAAGCTACTGTTATAAGCACGAGCCTCGTGAGACTGGTTGTGGTGGTGGTGTCACAATAATACATAGTGATATTCTCAATGTTACTCAGAAAACAGGATACCGTTTGACTCATTCGAAATACTTATGCTCAATGTTCAGTGGTGGGCAAAGTACACAGATCAGGTACTTGAGTAAAAGTACAGATACGTGTAATAAAATATTACTCCAGTAAAAGTAAAAGTACTGCTTTTTAAATTTTACTCGAGTGAAAGTACAAAAGTACTCAATTTTTTATGTACTCAAGTAAAAAAGTACTGATAGACAGATTTATTTTGCAATTTTATATAGACTGCTTTATTTAATTTTATATTAGCACATATTTTTATAATCCTACTGCCCCAAATACCTGGGTTTTTCCCAAAATAACCACTATATAGTCAAGATATATATTTTGTTGATATGGACTACGTTGATGAGAGTGATGTAGTAACGTTCACTGTGAAGCTTACACTGCCATGTACCTGAGAGAAAACAGATTTCACCATCTAATTTTCACCAGTAAGAAAAAAGTGTTTTAGAACTTGTTGTTTTGCAGAACGTCAGTTATATATGACACGAGAATTAGGCCTGAAATTAGGAAGAACATTTTAAGGAAAATCTAATTATATTTTCATAATGATTTTTTTTTCTTCTCAAACCTTGTCTATGGTGTAAAAACACCCCTGATCAAATGCCCCCGGAGGGCATCACTTCCCACTCTGATAATTACTGTAGTTACTATGTTCTGAACATCACATCCTTTCTTTTTCCCTCAGATGGAATCTATCTAGGAGGCTGAATAAAGATATTTGGACTTTATATCTAAAAATGTCCTCAACTTAGCACCAGCAAGCTTGTTAGCTAGACAGCTAGCATCAGCTAACAATATTTACTTGTTTTCAGTATGGTTATGAATAAACATTCATATCTGTCTACTCGGCTAGTTGATCTAAACAATATAAAAATGTATACTGTTGATAAACAATATAAAAACAGACGTCAGATAGGTCTAAATGCATAGCATTTTAATAAAACTGCTAACGTTACAGCAGCAGGGAATATGAACGTGCATGAGTTATTTTATTTAATCGGTGTTATTTTAATGTTTTGTTGTTTGACCTAAAGCATAACGTTAGAGACACTGATGTTGATCTGTCTGCATTCAAGCATTTCAGTGGGCTTAAATAGATCACAGCAGATTTAGTTCACAAACAACTGACAGTTTTGACCTAAATATATCTTCAGTTACAATAATTAATCCCAAAAATTCGACATTAGTAACTTACTTTTCGCAGCAGCTGTTGCGCGCCTGCGCGCGCGCGCGCGCTCACAAGATCTCCCGGTTCTTTACTCGTGAGTTCAGTTCACTGAAGAAGACTCGCTCTAAACGGATCATTTGAATCAGTGAGTTTTCGACTCGAGAACAGCTGCAATCGGATCATTGCAGTTCGCGAATGAATCGTTTGTTGCGATTTGCGAACAGATTGAACAGGTTCATTGAAAAGAATCAGTTTGTTCATGAATCAGACACAGCTTCTGCGTCTCGGAGCACGTGATGTATTATAAGGAGTAACGATATGTTTTATGAAATGTAGTGAAGTAAAAAGTACGATCTTATGCTTTGGAATGTAGTGAAGTAAAAGTAAAAGTTACTCAAATAAAACTACTCCAGTAAAGTACAGATACTTGAAAAATGTACTTAAGTACAGTAACGAAGTTGTTTTACTTCGTTACTGACCACCACTGTCAATGTTAAACTGTCAGATAAGCAAAATAAAGCTGTCCTATCTCTTGCTCTGGCTACTGTGTATAGACCGCCAGGGCCATATACAGATTTTCTAAAAGAATTTGCAGATTTCCTCTCAGACCTATTGGTTAATGTTGATAAAGTACTAATTGTTGGAGATTTTAACATTCACGTTGATAATACAAATGATGCGTTAGGACTTTCGTTTACTGACCTAATAAACTATTTGGTGTCAAGCAAAATGTCACCGGGCCGACACATCGTTTAATCATATGCTAGATTTAATAATATCGCATGGAATTGATCTAACTGATATAGATATCATACCTCAAAGTGATGATGTTACTGACCATTTCCTTGTATCATGCATGATGCATATTACTGATATTAACTATATGGCTCCGCGTTATCGTCCAGGCAGAATTATTATTCCAGCCACTAAAGACCGATTCACAAATAACCTGCCTGATTTATCTCAACTGCTCTGTGTACCCATAAATACAGATGAACTAGACACAATTACTAGCAAACATGGGAACTATCTTTCTCTAATACGTTAGAAACTGTTGCCCCCATCAAATTAAAAAGGTTAGAGAAAGACGTGCTGCGCCATGGTACAGCAGAGAATACTCATTCTCTCAAGAAAGAAACTCATATTCTTGAGCACAAATGGAGAAAAACTAACTTGGAAGTCTTTAGAATTGAGTGGAAAAACAGTATGTCCAGCTATAGACAGGCTCTAAAAACTGCAAGAACCGAGTATATCCGCAAACTCATAGATAATCACCAAAACAATCCAAGGTTTTATTTAGCACAGTGGCTAGATTAACAAATAACAGATGTCACCCGATCTACATATTCCCTCACAGTTAATAGTAATGACTTTATGAATTTCTTTACTGATAAATAGATAATATCAGAAATACAATAACAAATGTAGATTCTACAGCGTCTAGTACTTCAACTTCATTCATCGCACCCAAGAAAAACTTCATTGCTTTACAACTATAGGACAGGATGAGCTAAATAAACTTATCACTGCATCTAAACCAACAACATGTTTATTAGATCCTGTACCCACTAAACTATTGAAAGAGTTGTTACCTGTAGCAGAAGAACCGCTTCTCAATATTATTAACTCCTCGTTATCTTAGGTCACGTCCCAAAACCATTTAAGCTGGCAGTTATTTAGCCTCTTATTAAGAAACCAAAATTAGATCCTTGTGAACTGGCAAATTACAGGCCCATTTCAAATCTTACGTTTATGTCGAAAATATTAGAAAAAGTAGTGTCTGCTCAACTGTGCTCCTTTTTGCTAAAAAATTATACCTATGAAGAATTTCAGTCAGGTTTCAGGCCCCGCCATAGCACAGAAACTGCACTTGTTAAAATTACAAATTTCTTGCTTCTTGCGTCAGACAAAGGCTGCATCTCGTTGCTAGTTTTACTTGATCTTAGTGCTGCGTTCGACACTATAGATCATGACATACTGATAGATCGATTACAAAACTATACAGGTATTCAAGGGCAGGCTCTAAGATGGTTCAGATCCTACCTGTCCGATCGCTACCACTTTGTTTATTTAAACGGGGAGTCATCTTAATTATCACCAGTAAAGTATGGAGTACCACAAGGATCTGTCCTAGGTCC